>WOXC01002792.1:600000-996083 GCA_011680675.1 Gymnobelideus leadbeateri
ATGTGAGGGGAAGAGGGAGATGATCCTTAGGGCAAGGACTATCAAGGTAGAAGAAACTCTACCCTAATCACCTATTCCACCCTCCCCGAGACCTCCTGGATATCTGATCAATTTAATCTATGGTAGCTTAGAACTCCTGAGCTCAAGAGATCCCTCAGTTTCTACAGGCAGCAGGAAATAGAGGTACTACTATGACAAACACCAATTATATATTTAATCTCTATTCTATTGTCTTTTTTTCCCTTCACCTACAAACATGCCAGAACCCTTTCTTTAATTCTACGAGATTGATTGATTAATTGATTGGTCATTAATCTTTTCCCTCATTTCTATGTCCTCACTATTGGGAGTCAAACCATGAATAAAGGCACAGAGAAATGAAAAACAATATGTGTGGGGAAGAGTAAGGGATGCCAGTCTTCCATAATATATGGATATTATAGGTTACTAAGTAAAAGACATAGGCAAAGAATATTATGTTGAAATATTTGTCTGGTAAATACAGGATGAATTTGAGGGAGAAGATGTTGGAATAAAGAAATCCAGTTAGGAAGATATTACATTAAGTTGGGAAAAAAGGAGCTGTGGGCCCAAACTGTCATTGGGACAATGAAAATGGAAAGGATTGGGTCAATTCAAGAGAGATTTCTAAAGAAGAAACCTTGAGACTTGGTAGCATATTAAATACAGAGGATCAAAAAGAACGGTAAGTTAAAAGATATCTCAAGGGTTTGTAGCCTAAGAAACCACCAGGACAGTAGTTAAATTAAAAGCAAGTGAGAAGTTGGAAAGCAGAGCCAGTTTGAGAGAGTAGCTACTTAAATTGATTTAAAACTTGTCGGGGAAAGTGGAGTAAGGACGACAGAGTGAAAACTGAGCAATTTTACCTCAGCAAGCCCCAAACTTCATCTATAATGACCTAAAAAATGCACCAAATTCAATCCTTAACAGAAAAGCCAAGAGAAAGCTACAGTAGTATTTTTTATAGTCCAAGCCAGCTTAGGAAGATGGTAGACAGGTTTACAGACAGTGGAATGGAGTATGGCCAGGAGGGAAGCACAGTGAAAGTGGTACCTGGCTATGGGGATGGTGAGAGCAGAGGAAACCAGCCAAGATGGTAAGAGGACTCAAGACCAGGGCAGAGAGAAGTACCAGGAGGCCCATGATCAGACACCATCTGGCAACTTTTTTGGCCATTATCTCATTGTGGGTCACAATTCCAGGGCTGGGAGAAGCAATACTGGTCTAGAGAGTTCATCCATGGCTCAGTTCCCAGTCACAGATCTAGGGCAGAGAAAAGCAGTCACAGTAACAAGCAAGCAGAGGCCCTACTTCTTTAAGGAACAGAGTGCAGACTAGGCAGTCAGTAAACAGACCTCTTCCTGTATCATACCACATTGGAAACACCAAAAACTTACAGGCCCCCAGATAGAGCTGTGAAAGCTATAGAAGGATATGAAAGACAGAAGCTCAGACTATTGAGGAAACATACTGTAGTGCCAATGCAATATTCACAGAACCCACAATCAAGATAGAGACCATGACTATAAGTATCACATGTTGTTAGATCGCAAAATATACCAAACTCTCCAGACAGAGGATAAAGCTGAAGCATTTCTTTAGATGCCAGAAAATCCAATCCCAAAACCAGTAAGCCAATTCCATCATAGTACCAAAGATATTCAGAGGCCATAATAATGCTGAGAGCTATAGCATCCTTCAGCCTTCCCACAAACCAATACAAGATCAATATTTACTCACAAAACTCTCTATCTCTTTGCCTAAGCTCCTCTGTCCCTGACTGTCTCCAACTGTCAGACTCACTCTCTACCAGCGTCTCTGTGGACTCTGCTTCTCCTCAGCAAACTCCTCCCACCACAAGCTCCATGTGACTACATTCAGCCTATCAGGGGGCAGAGTTTATCCTCACAGCAAGGAAGCTTCCTATGGGCTCTGCTTCCCTTCAGCAAACTCCTCCCACCACAGGCTCCATGTGACTACATTCAGCCTATCAGGGGGCAGAGTTTATCTTCACCGCAGGGGAGGTCTTCAAACTTCCCCCTAGGTCTACTAAGGGGCAGGGAAGATCTTCAAATTCACATTCGCATTATACATACCAAAATTTGTGGTGTGCATTCCAAATAATATTTATATCTCTGAATGCTTGCATCAATAAATAGAAAAAAAAGAGCAGATCAATGAATCGGGCATGCAACTAAAAACAACTAGAAAGATATCAAACTTAAAACCCACAATTAAATGCCAAAAAAGCAATCTTGAAAATCAAAGGAGAGGGGCGGCTAGGTGGCGCAGTGAATAGAGCGCTGGCCCTGGAGTCAGATGGAATCAGAAGGACCTGAGTTCGGAGCCGGCCTCCGACACTTAATCCACACAAACAAAAACCTAGCCTTGTAACCTTGGGCAAGTTACTTAACCCCAATTGCCCTAAAGGGGCGGCTAGGTGGCGCAGTGAGTAAGAGCGCTGGCCTCGGAGTTGGGATGACCCGAGATCAGATCCGGCCTCAGAAAATGAGCACCCACGCATAAATAATGACTAGCCGTGTAACCTTGAGCAAGTTACTTGACCCCAATTGCTTTAAAAAAAAAAAAAAAGAAAAAATATTAAAAAAAAAGAAAATCAAAGGAGAGATTAATAAAACTGAAAATAATAATTAATTGAATTAATAAAACTAGAAGCTGGTTTTATGGGGGGGCTAGAGGGATGGATGACTCCAATAAAGAAAACATTGTCTAATGTGATTAAAATAAGAAAAAAAACTGAATTACCATCAGAAAATGAGAAAAAGGTGAATGTTTAAATGATGAAGATGAAATGCTGAACTATATGCCAATAAAACTGGCGATTTTAATGAAATGGAGGAATATCTATCTATCTATCTATCTATCTATCTATCTATCTAAATATATATATTGTCTAAATTAACAGAGCAGGAAAAAGAAATCTTACTGTAACCCCATCTTAAAAAAAAATAAATTGAGGGGCAGCTTGGTGGTGTAGTGAATAGAGCATCAACCCTGGAATCAGGAGGACCTGAGTTCAAATCCAGTCTCAGACACTTAACATACTTACTAGCCATGTGACTTTGGGCAAGTCACTTAACCCCAACTGCCCTCCAAAAAATAAAAATAAATAAATAAATAAATAAATTGAACAAGATGTAAATGTCCTCCCTAAAGGGGAGAAAATACAAACTTCTAGCACCAGATGGATTTACAGTTGAATTTGAAATAAATATTTAAACAACAATTAATTCTAATACTATATAGATTGTTTGAAAAAAATAGTTGGGGCGGCTAGGTGGCGCAGTGAATAGAGCTTCGGCCCTGGAGTCAGAAGGACCTGAGTTCGGAGCCGGCCTCCGACACTTAATCCATACAAACAGAAACTTAGCCGTGTAACCTTGGGCAAGTTACTTAACCCCAATTGCTCTAAAGGGGCGGCTAGGTGGCGCAGGGAGTAAGAGCGCTGGCCTTGGAGTTGGGATGACCCAAGATCAGATCCAGCCTCAGAAAATGAGCACCCACGCATAAATAATGACTAGCCGTGTAACCTTGAGCAAGTTACTTAACCCCTTTTGCTTTAAAAAAAATTAGTTAAATTCCTACCAAATCACTTTTATGATATATTGTTTTAATATCTAAACCAAGAAGAGTAAAAACAGAAAGAAAATTATTGACCAGTTTCCCTAATGAATATTGGTACAAAAAATTCTAAATAAAATACTAGCAAGGCGATTATTGCACTGTATTATAAAGATCATAGACTATGACCAAACTTGAGTTATACCAAGAATGTAGGGCAGGTTCAACATTAGGGAAACATTAGATATAATTGAATTTATCAATAACAACAACGACAACGACAAAACCACATGAAAATTCATGATTATCTCAGAAGATGCAGAAAAAGCCTTTGACAATAATAAATGGGTCCTTTATTAAAATGATAAGTAGTATATGTCTAAAACCATGACCAATCATTATCTGTGATAGAAATAAACTTGCAGCTTTTGTAGTAATATCAGGCATGAAGCAAAGATGCCATTATTGCTACTGTTATTTGGTATTTTGCTAGAAATGGTAGTTTAGACATTTTTTTAAATTAAAAATAAGTGTAGGCAATGAAGAAACAAAACTATCACTTTCCAGGTGATACAATGTTTTAATTAAAATGTCAACTAAAAACCTAGACAAATATTTAATGACCTCAGCAAAGTTGAAGGACACAAAATTAATCCACATAAATCATCAGAAGTTCTATATGTCACCAACAAAACCCATAGCAGGGGATAGAAAGATAAATTCCATTTAAAATAATTATAGACAGTATTGAATGTGTGTTAGTCTATCTGCCAAGACACACACAGGAACCACATCAACATAATCACAAAACATTCTCCTTACAAACACAGATTACAAAAAGGAGTGAATTTTAATTGCCCTTTGGTAGACTGAGACAAATATAATAAAAATTAAAATATGATGTCAGGTAATTTACTTATTCAGTGCCTCACCAAACAAACTAGCAAAGAAATATTTTGTAGAACTAGAAAAAAAAATAAAAACAGAATTGATCTGAAAGACTACAAGGTAGAGAATATGGGAAGGGGGCTTAGCAATACCAGATCTCAAAGTATACTACAGAATTGTACCCTTAAAGACAATTTGATAATGGATAAGAAATAAGGTTGTTGCTCAGTGAAATAGATTGGTACACAATATTCAGAAGCAATTGTGCACAGTAACCTTATTATTTTTTTTTTTGCTTTTTTTTTTTTGAGAGGGGAAGGTAGGGCATTTCAGGTTAAGTGACCTGCCCAAGGTCATGAGGCTAGTTTTGTGTTAAGTATCTGAGGTCAAATTTGAACTCAGGTCCTTTTGACTCCAGGGCTGGTGCTCTATTCACTGCACCACCTAGCTGCCCCTAGTAACCTCATTTTTCATAAACACAAAGATGCCTGCAATTGGAGCAAGAACTCACCATTTGGGAAAAAAAAAAACTGCTGGGAAAGCTGTAAAGTAGTCTGACAGAAACTAAGCATAGAGCAACATCTCACACCATATACCAAGATAAGTTCAAAATGAGTACATGATTCAGACATAAACTGTGATATAAGCAAATTAGTGGAACATGGAAGAAATTACCTGTAAGATTTATGGATAATGGATGAGTTCATGATCAAACAAGAGATAAAGGAATTTACAGGAGGAAATATGGATAATTTTTATTACTTTAAATTAAAAAAGGTTTTGCACAAACAGAACTATTGCAACTAAAATTGAAATAAAAGCAGAAAATGGAAGAAAATGTGAAAAATCATATCAGAAAATGATCTGAGAGAACAGAGGAGAAATAACATAAGAATAGTTAGACTACTGCAAAGTTACAATAAAAAATAATCTTGATACAATATTACAAGAAATTATTAAGGAAAATTGCCATGAAACTTTAGAACAAGAAGGCAAAGCACAAATTTAAAAAAAAATGCACAATAACCATTTGGAAGAGATCCCAGGAAGAAAACTTAAAGGGATATCATAGCCAAGTTTCAAAACTCCCAAGCAAAGGAGAAAATATTGGAAGCTCAAGAAAAAAAAAAAAAGCAATTCAGACATCATAGAGCTACGAGAAAGATTACACAACACCCAGCAGCTGCTACTCTGAAGAACCGTAGGTCTTGTAATACTATATTTTCTAGAGCAAAAGAATCGGGGTTACAACCAAGAGTAATTTACTCAGCATAGTTAAATATAATCTTGAATGAAAAACAAAAAAGAACATTTAACAGACTTAAATGCTTTTAGAGTTTTGTGGTGAAAATCTCAGAACTTAAGAGAATATTTGACATATAATATCCAGGAGAAACATGAGGTCTATCATAAGGGATTCAATAAGGTCAAATTGTTAATTTCATATATGTGAAATTATTAGCGGTACTCTAATGATTGTCAGGATTGTTTGGGTAGTTTAAAAGAAAGGCTTGAATTAAACTGAATATGTTGGAGTGATTCTAAAAAAAATAAAACCACTTAGGAAGAGATAAAAATGAGTAAATATTTCATACAAATAAGTTATAAAAGAAAAAAAAAATGATAAAGAAGAAGCTAGTGGGGGGAGGAGGACAGGTAGTGCTAAAATCTTTCTCTCATCAAGAATGGGTTAAGGAGGAAAATTATGCATTTACATACACATATGTACATATGCATAAAAGTCTCCTAAATTCAGAAAGAAATAAGAGGACAAGTTGATAGGGTAGGAGGAGAAGATAATGAAGGGACTTTTAGGGGGTGGGTAAGTTAAAGAATAGGAGGGTAAGGGGGCAGGGAGAAGTGAAGCAGAGGAATGGAGAGAGATAGGATAAATATGGTGAGAAGGATAGTGAAGAAAAATAGGAAGGGGGAAAATATACAACAAGTAATTTTAGCTTAGAATGTGAATGGTTGGATTTACCCATAAAACAGATATGGATAGCAGATTAAATTTTTAAATTCAACAATACATTGCTCTCAGGAAACATTATAAAAATGAGAGATACACACAAAGACAAAATAAAAGGCAGGAGAAGAATTTATTATATTTTTTAAAAAGCAGGAATAGTAATCATGATGTCAGAAAAGTTCAAGTTAAAATAGATTTAATCAAAAGTGAAGAATAGAGAAACTACACTATATGTCAGCAATACTATTCACTATTGTGTTAGACCATTTAACATACCTTGCCAGTATAAAATACCTGAGTGTATACCTGCCAAAACAGGCATAGGAACTATATGAACATAAATATAAATAGTTTTTTTTTAATAAATTCAACTATAAATAACTGAAGTAATATTTATTATTAATTGGTAAGGCCAATATAATATTTTAAACGGCTATTTTGCCTATTTATTAATTCATCCCAATTAAATTTATAAAATAATATTAATAAAAATAAAAACAAAATTCATTTGGAAGAACAAAATGTCAAGAACTTCAAAGAAACAAAGGGGAAAAAAGATGTAAAGGAAGTAGTTTCATCAGTATCAGACATTAAAATATATTGTAAGGGAGAGCATTGATGAAGTTTTAAAAAGTATAATTTTGATTACTATAAATTAAAATGTTCTTGTATAAACACAACCTATGTAGCCAAAGATAGAAATAATGCAGAATTTTTTTTGGGGGGGAGGGGGACTTCCATAGACAATCTCTCAGGATATGATTGAGTTGGAATATTGCTGTTGTGTAAGAAATAATGAGGTGATTGATTTATAAAAACCAAACCAAACAAAACAAAACAAACAAACAAAAAAACAAAACAAAACACTTGAACCTATCCACTTAGATGGACTTGGATGCTATCCACCTTCAGAAAAATAGATGACAAGTGGAAAGAAGCATAGTATGGTCTTACATATCTATCTATCCATCTATCTATCTATCTATCTATCTATCTATCTTTCTATCTATCTATCTATCCATCTATCTACCTACCTATCTATATCTATCTGTCTATGTGTTTATGTATGAGTATATATGTGTATATATGTATATGTTTATAGGTATCTATGTATGTGTGCTTAATTAAAGCCATGCTTAATTAAAGCCTTCTTAAGGTGAGGAGGGGAGGAATGAGGGAAAAAATAAAATTAAAAGTATAGAGCAGAGAACAAAGGAAAACCATCACAGAAGCAAAGAAAAGCTGGACAGCTTTGAAAATGATGTGTAATATATATTTTATAAGTTTTCCTGAAATGGAAATTTATTGTTTTATACTGAATCCTCTCTGATGGTCTACTGTGTAGATGACAAAGTTTTTTTTTTCTTTTCTCATTATTTAAGTGTAAAATTTTTAAAAAATGCAAAAGTATAAAAAGGAAAACAGAGAACTGGAAAAAAAAAATTCTTTGCAACAAGTTTCTCGGATAGTCTCATTTCTCAAATGTATAGTGAACTGAGCCAGATTTACAAAATTAAAAGCCATTCCCCCAATTGATAAATGGTCAAGGGATATAAAACAGGCAATTCAAATCTACCAACAATCATATGAAAAATGTTCTATAAAACTAATAATTAGAAAATGCAAATAAAATAAGTCTGAAACACCATTTCCCACCTAACAGATTGGTTAAGATGACAAAAAAAAGGAAAATGACAAATGTTGAAAGAGATGTAGGAAAACTAATATACTAATGTATTGTTTTTGGAGCTGTGAACTAGTCCAACCATTGTGGACAGCAATTTTGAATGGGTTCATACCCCAGTGAGATAAAGAAATGGGAAAAGAACCCATTTGTGCAATATTATTTATGGCAGCTTACTTTGTGGTGGTGAAAATTGGGAAATGAGGGGATGCTCTTCATTTGGGGAATGGTTAGACAATATATGAATATGATGGAATATTGTATTGTAAAAAATGATGAAGGGGATAATTTCAGAAAAATATGGAATGACTTATATGAACTTATACGATGCAAAGCGAAATGAGCAGAACCGGGAGAATAATTTATACAGTAACAACAATACCATGAAGATAATTAACTGTGAAAGTTGTTGTGGCTCTTATCAATACAATGATCGACTGCATTTCCCAAGATCTCATGGTGAAAAATCCTATCTACCTCTGCACAGAGAAATGATAGGTTAAATGTGTAGATTGAAACATTTTTTCTTTTAATTTCAGAACATGGCTAATGTGGAAATAGGTTTTGCATGATATTTATGTACATATGTGTGTATGTACTATATCTCTTACCTTCTCAATGGGTAAGAAAGACAGTGAAGAGAGAGATAGAATTTGGAACTTTACATTCAAAAATACTAAAAACCCTTTTTGGACTTGGGAGTGCTTATCCTAGGTGAAGAACAAGGACCTGAAGTGTAATTATATGTTGGTGTTCTGTCATGCTATTTGAAGACTTTCAGAATAAAAACAGTAGTTTAGAGATGAAATGAACATGTATCTTCCTGAAAATAACAACAACAACAACTCTCTAGTGTTCTGAATAGTTTAGGAATGAGGTGGGATGCTAAGGGGCAGGAGCAGTCTTTGGTAATATTATAGTGTGGAAATACTGGAGAAAGTACTAGAAATAAAAATATATCTTTTAGAAGTCTATTGGATTTCAAAAGGAAATCTCTGACTAAAGGAAGAACTATATGGATATAAGGGGCTCAATGCAAAACATTCCAAATAAAAGCAAAGGGAGAGGTAGCTGAGGATAGCTAAAGATGTGCTGGGCAAAATTAGAATTCCAGCTCACTGAAAATGGACAGAACAAGGAGATCAAGTGCTTAGAAGCAAAGGATGGACTCATTAGAGATATTGAGAAACTGATTCACTTAATGGTTCAGATGACTGTCAGGTCATGAATTTTGAGCTGGAGCCAAAGAGGACAGTGATAAATCTGGATGGCAGCCAAAAATGGAGCTAGTTGTACAAGTTGCTCTGATAGAGAAAGAGAGAAAGAGAAGAAGCAAAGGGAAAGGAAAAAAAAAGGAGGGAGGGAGGAGAGAAAGAGAGAGAGAGAGAGAGAGAGAGAGAGAGAGAGAGAGAGAGAGAGAGAGAGAGAGAGAGTCCCCCTAAGAATAAAAGTTGGGCAAAGGAAACTCAATAACATAAGAATTGTCTAACAAAAGTTCATAAATACTTAAACATTTGGCAAGCCAATTGAACAATATATGGTCCTGTACTTACTTTTCATCATAACTGGGTATAGTTTGCATTTTTTAAAATTCACTTATACTGTATCAAAAATAATTGTGTGATTAGGGTACTACTGTATTGCAATGTATTCAGAAAAGGAAGAATATTGCTACAGATCTTGGACTAGATGAACTTTAAGATCATTTCCAACTCTTGAAGTTCTAAGACATAAAGTAAGAGAAATGGAATATAGATCACCAAATTCTAGAGCTACCATCTTTGAAGGAAAAAAAAAATACCTCCATTAATTTTTTTTTTTGCTTTTTGGAGGGCAATTGGGGTTAAGTAACTTGCCCAAGGTCACACAGCTAGGTTTTTGTTTGTGTGTGCTTCAAGTGTCCGAGGCCGGATCTGAACTCAGGTCCTTCTGACCCCAGGGCTGACGCTCTACTCACTGCGCCACTTAGCCGCCCACCTTCCATTAATTTCTGAGTACTAGCAGGAGAAAATCAAGAAAAAATGCAGGATATGGAGCCAAGGTGGTGGACTAAAAGCAGGAACTTGCTTAATTTCCCACTCCAACTACCTCTAATACCTGTAAAAAAATTACTCTAAACAAATTTAAGCTGAGGCATAATAAATTCTACTCCAGCCTTTTACCTTTATCCTGTGGGTATCCCTTTATTTCAAATGTGTTTCTTGTAGACAGCATACTGTAGAATTATGGTTTTTAATCCATTCTGCTATCTGCCTCTGTTTTATGGGAGAGTTCATCCCATTCACATTCACATTAATAATGACTATCTGTCTCTTCCCCTCCATCCTATTCCCTCCCCTGCTTATGTTTTTATTTCTTCCTTCTCCCATCCCCTCCTTGAGGGTTTCCCTTTTGACCACCCCCTCCCTTAGTGTTCCCACCAGGTGACCCCTTCTTTACCTACCCTCTCCCCTTACTACTATTTCCCTCCTCTCTAATCCCCCCCTTTACTCCCCCCTTTTTGTCCCCCCTTTTACCTTCCTACTACCTATAGGACACAATAAATTTTTATACTTATCAGAGTATGTTAATCCCCTTTTGACACCAAACCAATGAGAGTAAATTTCAAACAGGGCTCCTCTCCCTCCCTCCTTTTCCTCTATTTAATGAATTTTCATATCTATTCAAGTTAGAATCTAAAACTTAACTGATTATGTTGATACTTCTTTGAACCAGAACCAGTGAGAATAATGTTCAAATGATGTTCTTCTCCCTCTTTCTTTCCCCTCGACTATAGTGTGTTCTTGATGCCTCTTTGAATGGCATACTTTACCTTTTTCTGTGTCATGCTTTCCTTTTATCCCATTACCATCCCTTTGATCCCCTTAATAAGGTTTTGTTTTTTTGTTTGTTTTTTATGGTCAGGTTAGTTCATTCACACCCACACCCTCTATCTATGTATAACCCTTTTAAAGGTCATGATAATCATATAAATTTCAATGTTGACAGTTATCAGCTTCTCATATAGGGATGTGAACATTTTGCTCTTTTTGCATCCCAAGTTATGTGCATGTGTGCATGAGTGTGTGTGTGTGTGTGTGTGTGTGTTTGCATGTATGTATGTGTGAGTCTGTGTTTTCCTTGTTTACCTTTTTATGTCTTTCTTGAGTTTTGTAATTGGAGATCAAATTTTCCATTGAGCTCTGGCTTTTTCATCAGGAAAGTCTGGGAGTCCCTTATTTCATTAAATGACCATCTCCTTGCCTGAAAGATTATGCTCAGTTTTGCCAGGTAGGAAATCCTTGTTTGCAGTCCTAGCTCTCTTGACCTATAAAATATCAAATTCCAATCCCTCTGATCATTTAATGTAGAAGCTGCTAGGTCCTCTGTGATCCTGGCTGTAGTTCCACGATATTTGAATTCTTTCTTTTTGGCTGCTTGCAGTATTTTTTCCTTGATCTTGTAATTCTGGAATTTGGCTACTATATTTCTTGGAGTTTTCAATTTGGGATGTCTTTCAGGAGGAGTTGGGTGAATTCTTTCCACAACTCTTTTATCTTCTGATTCCAGGACTTCAGGACAGTTTTCTTTGACAATCCCTTGGAGGATGTTGTCCAGGCTGCTTTTTTCACCATGGCTTTCTGGTAGACCAATAATTTTTAAGTTAATATCTCCTAGATCTGTTCTCTAGGTCAGTTGTTTTTCCAGTGAGATATTTTACACTTTCTTCCAATTTTTCAATCTTCATGCTTTCTTTGATTGACTCTTGGTGCATCATAGAGTTCTGAGTTTCAATTTGACTGATTCTAATTTTTAGCAAATTATAGTCTTTAGTTAGTTTTTAAAGGTCCTTTGTTAGGGAGGTATTTTCTCCAATTACTTCACTAATTTTACTTTTTAAGGCTTTGTTTGCTTCAGTGAAACTTTTTTTCCAATTTGGTCACTGCCTCCCTGATTTGATCTTTACAATCTTTCTTAAGCTCCTCCAAGAATGCTTTTTGGGCTTGAGACCAGTTCATATTTCCTTCTGTGGTCTCAGGTGTGAATAAAGAGTCCAGGTTGTCCTCTGATTGGTTGCTTTTGATCTACTTAATAAACTTGGATGGATTTTCTTGCCTTCCCCTTCTCCTTCTCAGCTTCTTTCCTTCCCATAGTAATTTCCTATTTCCTAATTCCTCAGTCTGGGAGCTAAAGGCCTGGTGGTTGACTTAGAATGCTGTAGCTCTGGGTGTCTAACTTGAGGCTAAAGCAGGAGTCCCAGGGAGGTATGCTGATGTGCACAGAGTAATCTGTGGAGGAGGGGTGGTTTGGCCACTTCAGATTTCTGCCTCTATACCCCTGGGCTACAGCTCAGGCAGGCTCTTGCTGGTCAGGTGAGGTGGGGCTTGTTGGGACCCCTCCCCCTCTTCTCTTCAGATTCCTTGCTGCCTCAGTTACACCCCTTCTCAATGACTCCCAAGCCCGAGGTTATTTCCACTCTTAGGATTTCACTCTGGGTGGGACACTTATCTTTGGGTTTTCTCTGTCATGGAGGAGGAATCAGAGCAACCATTTTACTTTTTCATTCTGGCCCCTGGACAAACAAGAAGGTGATTTCTAAACTTCCAGGCTGGGGGCTGATAGCCCCAGGAGAACAGGCTGTCTCTGCTAAGGGCCTGAAGCCCTCTCTTACCTGGCTCCAGTGATTCCTCCTGTCCCCTGGTGAGATGCTGGTGAGATAGCTATGATTCCTTCTTGGTGAGTTGGCTGGTTGGAGCTCCTTCTCTCTCTGGTGTAGACTTTTCCTCTTCTTTCTAGTCCAAGCTGTACAGACCCCATGTGCTCCATGCTCCCCCTGTCCCGACCCACTTGTGCACTTTCCTGAGCAGGATTCTGCCATACTCCATCTCCTAGTGGAATCTGTCACTCTAAAATCCGTTCAGATTCACTTTTTAAGGTTTAGTGATGGGATTCACAGAGGAGCTTAGAGAAGTTACTGCTTCCTTTCTACCATATTGGCTCCACTCCCCACTGCTGTCCTTTGTAAACAAATTTTAGGACTACAGAATACACAAAGTGATAGAGAGAAACAAATCTCTCCCTGAAGGCAAGTGGCAGGCCAACAGGAAGGATCTATTGCACTGAGCTGGGAGCTGAGCACAGTCCTGTGTAAGCCACTCCAGCCCAGAATAGTGACCCAGACCTGACAGAGCAGACTTCAGCAGAGTGAATCACCAGGACCTCTAGTGGTTTCTAGACTTCTCAAGCCATAAATGCCAAAGAGAAAGTAAACGGTTAGTAGTGAACTCTTTTGGAACTGCATGAGAGAAGGGCATGGTCTGGTGCCTGTCCCTAGGGCAAGAGGTGGCAGCAACATGGTGGCTGCAGCTTCTGCCATATGGCTGCCTCTAGAGCTCCTGGCCAGCAGATGATAGGGGGACTAAGTGACCACTCAGAGGGTAATCACTCTTACTTTGACCTGCTTGGATCTGGGTCACAGTCTTGGCTGGTGGTGCTGGGGTGAGGAATGCCAGTGTGCCGTAGCTCATGGTGGCTGTAGAGAGGATACCCTCCCTATAGCTCCGACAACAGCTCTGACATCCACAAAAATACCAGCACTTTGGGACACAGCTCTCTCCACTCTGGAAGCAGAGTTCTACTATGGCAAAGAACACAAAAGTCAAGACATTATCGGCAAAATAAGCAAACAGAGAAGTGCAATTATACCATAGAAACTTTTTTGGGGGGCAAAATGGATCAAAACATGGAACCAGAAGAAGACAACAGAGTCAAAGCTCCTGCATCAAAAGCTTCCAAGAAAAATACAAACTGATCACAGGCCATGGAGGAACTCAAGAAGGATTTTTGAAAACCAGGTAAGAGAAGTGGTAGAAAAATTGGGAATAGAAATGAGAAAGATGCAAGAAAATCATGAAAAGTAAGTCAACCGACTGACTGAAGAAAATAACACCTTAAAAATAGACTAACTCAAATGGCAAAAGAGGCTCAAAAAGCCAATGAGAAGAAGAATACCTCAAAAAGTCAAATTTGCCAGATGGAAAAGGAATTTCAAAAACTCATTGAAGATAATAATTACTTCAAAATTAGTCTGGAGCAAATGGAAGCTAATGACTTTGTGAGAAATCAAGATATTATAAAACAAGTCCAAAAAATGAAAAAAAATTAGAAGACAATGTGAAATATATCAGTGGAAAACCACTGACCTGGAAAATAGAGCCAGGAGAGATTATTTAAAAATTATTGGATTTCCTAAAAGTCATGATCCTAAAGAACCTAGAAATCATCCTTCAAAAAGTTCTCAAGAAAATTGCCCTGACATTCTAGAACCAGAGGCCAAAATAGAAATTGAAAGAATTCACCCTTTGCCTCTTGAAAAAAGATCCCCAAAAGAAAACTCCTAGGAATATTATAACCAAATTCCAGAGTTCCCAGGTTAAGGAGAAAATATTGCAAGCAGTCAGGAAGAAATTGAGTATTGTGGAAACATAATCAGAACATCTAGCAGCTTCTACATTAAGGGACTGAAGGACTTGGAATATGATATTCTGGAGATCAAAGGAGATAGGATTAAAACCAAAAATAATCTGCCCAGAAAAATTGAGTATAATGCTTCAGGGGATAATATGGTCATTCAATGAAATAGAGGACTTCAAGCACTCTTGAGGAAAAAAAAACAGAGCTGAACAGAAAATTTGACTTTCAAAGAAAAGAAGCAAGAGAAGCATGAGAAGGTAAATAGGAAAAAGAAATCATAAGAAACTTACTAAAGTTGAACTAGATACATTTCCTAAATGGAAAAATGATCATTGTAACTCATGAGACTTTTCTCAGTATGCAGATAGTCGAAGGGAATATGTTTGTGTGTGTGTGTGTGTGTGTGTGTGTGTGTGTGTGTGTGTGTGTGTGTATGATTGAACACATATATATGTTTGTAGAGGAGGGTGTACATGTGTATAAATATATATATATGAGTGTGTTTATATGTTGTACATGTATACATAGAGGACACAGGATGAATTGAATATGAAGGGATGATATCTAAAAAATAAAATTAAGAGGTGTGATAGGAATATATTGGGAGGAGAAAGGGAGAGATAGAATAGAGTAAATTATTTCATATAAAAGAGGCAAGAGAAAAATGTTACAGTGGAAGAGAAAGTGAAAGGAAATGGGTCAACCTTACTCTCATTGAATTTGGCTTAGGGGGGGAATGTCCTGCACACTCAAGTGGCTATCTTACCCTACAGAGAAGTATGGGGGAATGAGATCAGAGAGGGGATAATAGAAGAGAGGGCAGATAGGGGAGAGGGTAGTTAGAAACAAACACTTTTGAAAAGGGACAGGGTCATAGTAGAAAATAGTATGAATGGGGTGGGCAGGATGGGATGGAGGGAAATACAGTCTTTTAAAATATAACTTCTATGGAAATGTTTTGCATAACTACACATGTACAACCTATATTGAATTGCATGTCCTCCCAGTGGGGGTGGGTGAGGAGGGAAGAAGGGAAAGAACCTGGAAATCAAAGTTTTAAAAAAGAAATGTTAAAAAAAAATTTTACATGCAACTGAGAAATATGATATACAGGCACTGGGGTATAGAAATCCATCTTCCCCTACTAGAAAGTTGGGGGGTATGGGGAGGATATAAGAGAGAACAGATTGGGGGAAGGGGTAGTCAGAAAGCTCACTATCTTGGGGTGGTGGCTGGGGAGACAAGGAGAAAATTTGTAACACAAAATCTTGTGGAAATGACTATTGAAAACTAAAAATAAATAAATAAATTGAAAAAATGCACCTAAAAGCTGACTAGGAATTTTTCTAAATGGGACCCTACTTTGAATCTCCTTGTTAAATCACAGTGGTGGCGGTATACTCTATAATTGAATATGTCACATGGGAAATTTGAAAAATGGGAATTTGTGCTGTTAAGCAGATCCAAACAAATGAAAGAATAGAAGGCAATGTGAAATATCTCATGGGAAAAACCACTGACCTGGAAAATAGATCCAGGAGAGACAATTTAAAAATTATTGGACTACCCGAAAGCCATGACCAAAGAAAGAACCTAGAAATCACCCTTCAAGAAATTCTCAAGGAAAATTGCCCTGATGTTTTAGATCCAGAGGGCAAAATAGAGGTTGAAAGAATCCACCAATCACCTCCTGAAAAAGATCCCAAAAAGAAAACTCCCAGGAAAATTGTAGCCAGGTTCCAGAATCCCCAGATCAAGGAGAAAATACTATAAGTAGCCAGGAAGGTGGAAACACAATCAGAATACCACAGGACCTGGCATCTTCTACACTGAAGGATCGAAGGGCATGGAATATGATATTCCAGAGGGCAAAAGAGCTGGGAATGAACCCAAGGGTCACCTACCCAGCAAAACTGAGTATTTTGTTTCAGGGGAAAATATGGTCATTCAGTGGAATAGGGGACTTTCAAGCATTCTTGAGGAAAAAAACAGAGTTGAATAGAAAATTTGACATCCAGACACAAGAAGCAAGAGATGCCTGAGAAGGTAATCAGGGAAAGGAAATCAAAAGGAACTTATCAAAGTTGAACTATTTACATTCCTATATGGAAAAACAATAACTGTGACTGACGAAATCTTTCTCACTATGAAAATAATGGAAGAAGGGTGTATGGTCATATGAATACATATGTGAATGTGTGTGTATATGGTTACAGTTATATATGGATAGAGGGCATAGGTTGAATTTGTTGGGAAGGGAGAATACTCAAGGGGTGAAATTATGAGGTGAGAGAGGAAAGTGGCAAGAGGAGATGGGGAGAGACAGGGCAGGGTAAACTATCTCATGTAGAAGAAGCAAGGGGAAGTGGTTGCAAGGGAGAGGAAGAATAGGAAGAAAAAAAGGCAAAACGACATTCTCTTTGAATTTGGTTCTGGAAGAGAATGACATACATACTAAGTGGGATATCTCAACCTGCAGCAGAGTAGGGGGAAGGGGGATGAGAGGAGGGATGATGAATTGGAGGGTATCCTTGGGGCGAGGGGAGGTTGGAAGTACCCACTATAGAAGAGGGACAGGATCAAGTAGGGAATGGATCAGGTGGGGGGTGGGATGAGTGGGAGGGAATTATAAGCAGCCTTGTACAATATATCTAGATGGTAATGTTTTGCATAGCTAGACATGTACAACATATACTGAATTACTTATCTTCCCAGAGGGAATGGGTGACAAGGGAGGAAGGAAATGGATCTGAAATTCGAGGTCTTAAGATTAAATATTTCAAATATATATAAATACTATTATTAGTACTCTTTTGCTTGTAATTGGGAGATAAGATGTGCAGGCATTGGGACACAAAGATTCACCTTCCTCTAATGGAAAAGTCGAAGGGGGTATGGGAGAAGATATGGGAGAGAGCAGATTGGAAGAAGCAATATCTTGTGGGACTGCTATTCTGGGAGGGTGAGTAGGGAAAAAAACAGGGGGGAAAATAATTGTAACTCAAAATCTGGCAGAAATGAATGATGTAAAACAGAAGTTAATAAAGCATTTGTTTAAAAAAATTAAAAATTAAAAAAAAGAAAAATGGGAATTTGGAGCATGAAGAAAAAGTTAAGTTTTCAGTGCTATGTATACACTCCAAGAATGACAGTGATAAAAAGAAAAAACCCTTATGCCTCCCAATATTTGTAGTTGCATTTTTTGGGTATAGTGTAGAACTGGAAATAAAATAGATATCTTAAAGTAGAGAATGGCTGAATAAATTGTGGTCCAACATTACTCTGTTGTTAAAGAAAATATAATGAAGATGATGAAAAGCATGTGAAGATTCATATGATTTGTATCTAGATTGTACATTAACAAAGACAGTGGCAGCTACAATGAGAAATTATTTAAGCCTTACTTGATAGATTCATTAGGAAAAAGTTACCTGTTGTTGCATCATCCATTAAAGCATCTTGTCTGATTTTAGCATATGAGTAGGAGATCCCTTGTTGGAAGAAATCTACATCTTTCATTGCTGAATCAAAAGCTTTGTTCTTTTAACAAACAATTAAATGTATGATTTTGTATTCTCTTCAATTTTCAATCAATTGTGACTATAAAGATATTATCAATTTTGGAAAGGTTTGTTTTGTTTTGTTTTTTGCAAAAGCCTTTCTCTTTTCCTCAAGGAAACTTTCAGTACAGGTATAGAACACTAGCAAGGTTTTTGTTATATTCAAGTAGAACTAGCACCTCTGGTGTGAGGGCTCTCAAGCCCTTTTCAGGGCTACTCACCCACCTTTGGTGTCTACCTGCCACCCAGTTCTCATCTGTGACTGCAAAAAACTGTATCTTGCTCAGCAGCCATACCTCTATAAAACCTTCTTGGTTAATGGACAAAACTAGATTGAGGTAGCAAGTGGACCCAGAGGGTTATCTACCACAAACACACAAAAACTTCTTCAGAAAAATAGGCAGAAGTGAACACTTTGTTTGAATGGGCCATGAAAGTGTCAGAAACAGGCTCTGCAGAGCAAAAACACCAAGGTTTTTCAAGTCCATTGACTATCATCTTGACTTTCTTCTTGCCACTGATGACTCAGGAAAAGAGAGTGAGGCTAATGAGTTTGAGTAACCCTGTCTCACGATATATACCTGAGTCAAAAGGCATTACCCAGATCCACTTCTGAGAGCCAAGGTAGTGTGGTAAGTAGTAAACTGCTAAAAGTCTCCCATACTCACCTCCAAACAATCATTAAAAAGCACTTCAAACAAATCCTGGAATAGCAGAACCAGCAAAAAGAGGAAGTGAAACAATCTTTTAGCCCAAGAAACTTGGAGGATCAACAAGAAAGGTCTGTCTCACTGGGGTGAAAGTGGAGCAGAGCCCATTATGAGAAGTGTCTCAGCAAGCCAGCTGCAAGCCACACCTCAGGAGGAAATCCTGAGTCCATGTGGTGGAACAGGCAAACACTAACACACATGCTTATCTCCCACCCCCATATTCTCCTTATCATAATCAGCAGACTCCAGCTCTGAGAACCACAAGGTGCTTCAGTGTAGTCCAGGGCAAACAGGTAGACATGTAGCCTATGAGTACCTAAGCAAACAGGCAGCCAACAGTCACCACCAGTCCTGCCACTATCACTCTTTAGCATCACCCCAAGGAAAGAGGCAGCCTCCAGAGGCCTGACTGCCACGTGCTTAAGTGTAGCCATGGGGAAATGCAAAAATGTCCCACTGGGGTTCAGCACATACCAGACACCATGACTAGGACTCCATCTCAGTACCATATAAGCTTTCAGAACCCTACGGCCTCCAGAAGAGATGAAAAAAAATATTCAATGTGCAAATTTAGTGATAGCTCCTTCCCAAATGGTCATATAGACTATTTGTATCTGACTTGTTGCAAAGCTTTCTGAGCTTGTCTGAATATTCTACTTGAATATAACATATACCTAGCTTGTCTGATCACCCACAGTTAGACATACTATACCTTGAACCCAATATTGTGATGTCATTTTTGTCCCCTTTGAGCACAAAGGACAAACAGCAAATCATGAAATTAACTTAAAGACTTTGCAAGTACAAAAATGTAGTCATACATATTTTTATTGATGTCCTTTCAGTTACAATTCCCTTCATAGGAATATCATTTTTATTTCCCTGCCCCCCAAACATTCGGGATCTTCATGTTTCAAGAATCATTCCCAGCGGGGATAGAGCCAAGATGGTGGCATAGAAGCAGGAAAACTCTGTGTTCTTCCCCCATAACCACCTCAAATAACTATAAATATGAATCTAAAAAATTTTAGGGCTACAGAACCCACAAAGTGACAGAGAGAAACAAATCTCCCACTGAAGGCAGCCCAGCAAGCAGACAAGAAAGGTTCATCATAGCACACTGGGAGCAGAGACCAGCCCTGCATGAGCCCTAGGTTTTAGCCTCAGATTGGCCCTGACACTGGAGCAGACTTTGGGAGGGCAGATCACCAGCAGCTGTGGGGGTTTCCAGAATTTTCAATCCATAAATGTCAAAGACAAAGTGAGAGTTTAGTGTGAACTTTGGGAAGAGGGGGTCCAGGAGTGCAGTCTGGCCTCTGCCCTTGGAGGGAAAAGTGGATGAGGTGCCATCACCATGGGCTGCTTCAGAGCTCCTGGCCTGCAGATCATGGGGAACCAAGTGACCAGTCTGAAGGATAATCACTCTTGCTTTAACCTGCTTGGAACTGGACTGCTGTCTAGGGTGGAGGTCGTGGGGCTGTGACCAGGTGCCAGAGCCTGTAGAGGCTTCTGTGAGGGCATCCAACTGATAACTCCAGCAGCTGTGAAAACTCCAGCAATTTGGGACAAATCTCTCCTCCCTGGAAGCAGAGTTCTACTATGGCAAAAAGCTCAATAGTCAAGTAATTGAGTGGCAACATGAGCTAGCAAAGGAAGCAAAGCAAGCACAGCAATCTGACTTAGATTCCTATTTTAGGGACCAAAAGGATCAAAGCATGGAACAGAAAGAAGACAATGAAGTCAGAACTCCTGTACCAAAAGCTTCCAAGAAAAATATGAATTGGTTACAGGCCATAGAGGAGCTTAAGAAGGATTTTGAAAACCAAATAAGAGAAGTGGAGAATGAGAAGATGAGTGAGAGAAATGAGAATGATGCAAGAAAAATGAAAAGAGAATCAACAACCTGACTGAAGAAAATAACACCTTAAAAAACAGACTAACTGAAAATGGCAAAAGAGGCCCAAAAAAGTCAATGAGGAGAAGAAAACCTTAAAAAACTGAATTTGCCAGATGGGAAAAGACCCTCAAAAACTCACTCAAGAGAATAATTTTTTTCAGAATTAGATTGGAGCAAATGGAAGCTAGTGACTTTATGAGACATCAAGATACTATTAAACAGATCTAAACAAATGAAAAAATAGAAGGCAATGTGAAATATCTCATTGGAAAAACCACTGACCTGGAAAATAGATCCAGGAGAGATAATTTAAAAATTATTGGACTACCTGAAAGCCATGATCAAAAAAGAACCTAGAAATCATCTGTCAAGAAATCCTCAAGGAAAATTGCCCTGATGTTTTAGAACCAGAGGGCAAGATGGAGGTTGAAATCACCAATCACCTCTTGAAAAAGATCCCAAAGGAATATTATAGCCAGGTTCCAGTGTTCCCAGAGCAAGAAGAAAATATTACAAGTAGCAAAGAAGAAAAAAATTGAATATTATGGGAACACAATCAAGATAACACAGGATCTGGCAGCTTCTACTTTGAGGGATTGAAGCGCTTGGAATATGATATGACAAAGGAGCTGAGATTAAAACCAAGAATCAGATCCCATCCTCTATCCCGATGAGCCGCATCTATCACGACAGCGCCCTCCGTAACAAGCCGGTGCACAGCACTCAGCTGCCCGGCTCTTGGGACCCGGCTGCATACCAGCGGGGAAATGGTATCCTTCTGGAGGGAGAACTGGTTGACGTCTCTCGTCATTGCGTCTCAGATGCCAATGGCAAAAAGGAACGTTACTATGTGCTGTATATCAGACCCAGTCGCATCCATCACCGCAAATTTGACTCCAAGGGGAATGAAATAGAACCAAACTTCAGCAACACCAGGAAGGTGAACACAGGCTTCCTCATGTCCTCATATAAGGTGGAAGCCAAAGGTGACACGGACAGACTCTCGCCCATGGAGTTGAAGGGGCTTGTGGAAAAGCCAGAGCTGCTTGCAATGACAGGAAGCCACACTCCAGACCAGACACTTGCATTTTGGATTCCAGAGACTGAGATGGAGAAAATTGAACTAGAGCTAGGTGCAGAAATTTGTCTGAAAACCCAGGGTGATAGCCCTTTCATAGGCTCTCTAGCAAAACTTGAGGCTGGAACAGTGACCAAGTGTAATTTTGCTGGTGATGGACAGACAGGAGCATCATGGACAGACAATATCATGGCTAAGAAATCCTCAGAAGGAGCTTCATCAGAGATCCGAGGCCAAGGGGATGGGGCAGAAGATGATGAGTGGGATGACTGAGAGCAGCAGGAAGTGAAGCATCTCTCTGGTGGGCACTATCATCGTGAAACTTCTTTTGAATCCCTTTACCCCAATTTCGTCTTTGATGCTTCTTATGAAACAGTGGCAGTAGGAGGGGAAGAGATCATCACCTTTTCTTAGAAGATGGAATATACTTCAGATCGGCCCACCTCTGCTAAAATCCTTCTGAGTCTGGGCAAATCCATTCATTGTGGCTCCTAGAGGACCTGGGCTCAAGGCCCGTTCTTCTTAGAGTTTCCCCATGTTTAGTTCTTGTTGAGAGAAGAGTCGCCATGTCCTCATTCAGGCGGCTTAAGAGTCTTCTTGGGGTGTGACCAGATACCACCAAGATGAGTTGGAATTATTTATAACTACACTTGGAGGAAACAAAATGATTCACTCAGCTGAGACACAGTGGCTCATGGGAACAAATCAGTGAATTCCCTGTTGGTCATTTTGCCTTTAACTTCCTGCATGAGCCCCTGAAAAACTAAAGTTGGACATCAGTTCCTCTGTCCTTCCTCTTTGTGCTCCTTCCCTGTGGCTTTGAACAGATTCATATACTCTCTCCCACAGCCCCATACTCCTCTTACCTCTTTTGGCAGTGCATCCATATTTCCATTTACACCACAGCCTTCATCCCCAATTTCACCTTGTCCCTCTGATAATTGACCCCTCACTGGGGCTTGCAATTTTAATCTCCATCTCCTGATTCCAAGATACCTTGGATTTGGCCAGCACTAATTGGGCAATTGATAGGGAAGAGTCAAAGGGGTCCACTGGTGTGCCTCTTTGTTCCACAGCTCTAAAACTAACCCTACCTGTCCAGAATGTTTTGCTTTTTAATGTAACTTAAGCCTCTTTTATACCACAAGCTCATTTTATCAACAATTTTTGTTAATTAGTAAACTTCTGGGGTGGGAGAACACAAAACAAACAAAAAAAAAAACAACAAAACAAAACAAAACAAAAAAAAAACCCAAGAATCACCTACCCAGCAAAACTGAGTATAATGTTTCAGGGGAAATTATGGTCATTTAGTGAAAGAAAGGACTTCCAAGCATTCTTGATGAAAAAACCAGAGTTGAATAGAAAATTTGCCATTCAGATAAAAGAAGCAAGAGAAGCATGAGAAGGTAAACAGGGAAAAGAAATCATAAGGAACTTATCAAAGTTGAATTATTTATATTCCTACTTGGAAAAATGATAATTGTAACTTATGAAACTTCTCAGTATGAGGAGAGTTGAAGGGAATATAAATGTTTGTGTGTGTATATATATTCATGCAATTATATATGTGAATACAAATGTGAGTATGTGTATATTTGTGTACAGGTATACATAGACAGTGGGCACGGGACAAGTTGAATAGCAAGAGATGATACTTAAAAGGTGAAATTGAGAGGTGAGAGAGGAATATAATGAGAAGAGATGGGGAGGGACAGAATGGGATAAATTATCTCATATAGAAGAGTCAAGGGAAATCTTTTACAATGGTGGGGAAGATCAGGAAAGCAAAAGGGAATGGGTCAACCTTACCCTCATTGAATTTGGCTTAGTGAGAGAATGACATACAACTAAATAGGGTATCTACCGTACAGAAGAGTAGGGGGGGGGAGGGGATGAGAGGGGTGAATGATCGAGGGGAGGGCAGGTTGGGGTGTAGGGAAGTTAGAAGCACACACTTTTGAAAAGGGAGAGGGTCAAAGTAGAGAATAGAAGAAGTGGGGTGTGGGATAGGATGGAGGGAAATAGAGTCAGTCTTTCACAGTTTATCCAGAAGGGAAATGTTTTGCATAGCTACCCACGTACAACCTATATTGGAATGTCTATATTTCCAGTAGGGGTGGGTGATGAGGGAGGTAGGGAAAGAATTTGGAATTCTTTTTTTTTTTTTTGATCAAGTTTAAATTAAGTTTTACAATCAAATTAAAAAATATATTATTATTATTATTATTATTTACATGCAACTGGGAAATAAGATATACAGGCACTGGGGTATGGAGACCCATCTGGCCCTACTGGAAAGTCTGAGGGGCATGGGGGAGGATGTAGTAGATAGCAGATTGGAGGAGGGGGCATACAGTAGGATCACTGTTTTGGGGGTGGTGGGTAGGGGAAAGACAGGGAGAAAATTTGTAACTCAAAATCTTGTGGAAATGAATCACATAAACTAAAAATAAATATAAAATTTAATTTTAAAAAGGTATTAAAATTTAATTTTAAAAAGTAAAGAATAAATAAAAAAGGAATCATTCCCTCCTTTGCCCTGGAAATAACAATAATTGTTTTTGCATTTACTTGGTGTGGTCCTTTGCTTTTTCTTCATCTTCTTTTATGGCATTTCTGCTACTTCAAATAGCATATTGGTGGCTGGGTTATTATGTACAGTACAAATATGGTGCTTCCTTTGTCATACAAACATAAATTTAGAGTTGGAAAGGATCTTAGGGACCATTTTATTTAATGTTCTCACTTTACACATGAGGAAACTAAGACACAAAGAAGTTAAGTGACTTGTTCAACCTCATAGATTATTTCACAGATGTGGGATATGAATCCAAATCATTTGACTCCAAATCTAACACTCTTTAGAGCATTGTGTTGCTTCCTTCCTTGATGAAGAAAATTGAATGGTTTATGGTATTGTTTCCTATTTTGGCCTTTTGATTTGTTTTCTTCTAACCTATTTAAGTTTCTAATGACATTAAGATAATTTGGCTTCTTTGGGTCTCAATGAAATATTCCACGAATTATTTTCCTTCCATTGCTTCTTGTGTTTTTTGAGATGGCTCTTCTTTTCTTCTTTCACCCTATTTTTCTACATCACTATAATAATGAATACATTTATATTCTAAATCAATGTGGTTGCTATATCTTCATTTGTCCAGGAGATTGAACCCTGACAAGGGTGGGTTCTGAACTCTTTTTATTTCCCTGGGATTGTTTTAAAATTGCTAAATTAAACCAGACATAATGATAGTTTCTATCAGCATGTTTATTCTTTTTTTTTTTTAGCTTAAGAGCATTTCTTTATTACTGACATATTTTTTTAAACAAATGCTTTATTAACTTCTATTTTACATCATTCATTTCCACCAGATTTTGAGTTACAGTCATTTTCCCCCCATTATTCCCCTACCCAACCTCCCAGAATAGTAATCCCACAAGATATCGCTTCCTCCAATCTGCTCTCTCCCATACCTTCTCCCATACCCCCATCGAATTTTCCATTAGAGGAAGGTGAGTCTTTGCATCCTAATGCCTGCACATCTTATCTCCCTATTACAAGCAAAAGAGTATTAATAATAGTATTTATATATATTTGAAACATTTAATGTTAAGAGCTCAAATCTCAGATCCATTTCCTTCCTCCCTTGTCACCCATTCCCTCTTGGGAGATAAGTAATTCAGTATATGTTGTACATGTCTAGCTATGCAAAACATTATCATAGTACATATATTGTACAAGGCTGCTTATAATTCCCTCCCACTCATCCCACCCCCACCTGGTCCATTCCCTACATGATCCTGTCACTCTTTTATAGTGGGTACTTCCAACCTCCCCTCACCCCAAGGATGCCCTCCCATCCATCATCCCTCCTCCCATCCCCCTTCCCCCTATCCTGCTGCAGGTTGAGATATCCCATTTAGTTTGTATGTCATTTTCTCCCTGAACCAAATTCAATGTGAATGTGGTTTTGCCTTTTTAGCCTTCCTTATTCTCCCCCTCTTTTGCAACCACTTCCCCTTGCTTCTTCTGCATGGGATAGTTTACACTACCCTGTCTCTCCCCATCTCCTCTTGCCACTTTCCTCTCTCACCTCATAATTTCATCCCTTGAGTATTCTCCCTTCCCAACAAATTCAACCTATGCCCTCTATCCATATATAACTGTAACCATATACACACACATTCACATATGTATTCATATGACCACACCCCTTCTTCCATTATTTTCATAGTGAGAAAGATATCATCAGTCACAGTTATTGCTTTTCCATATAGGAATGTAAATAGTTCAACTTTGATAAGTTCCTTTTGATTTCTTTTCCCTGATTACCTTCTCAGGCATCTCTTGCTTCTTGTGTCTGGGTGTCAAATTTTCTATTCAACTCTGGTTTTTTCCTCAAGAATGCTTGAAAGTCCTCTATTCCACTGAATGACCATATTTTCCCCTCAAACAAAATACTCAGTTTTTCTGGGTAGGTACTTGTGGGTTCATTCCCAGTTCTTTTGCCCTCTGGAATATCATATTCCATGCCCTTCGATCCTTCAGTGTAGAAGCTGCCAGGTCCTGGGCTATTCTGATTGTGTTTCCACAATATTGAAATTGTTTCTTCCTGGCTGCTTGTAGTATTTTCTCCTTGATCTGGGGATTCTGGAACCTGGCTATAATATTCCTGGGAGTTTTCTTTTTGGGATCTTTTTCAGGAGATGATCTGTGGATTCTTTCAACCTCTCTTTTGCCCTCTGGATCTGAAACATCAGGGCAGTTTTCCTTGAGAATTTCTTGAAGGGTGATTTCTAGGTTCTTTCCTTGATCATGGCTTTAAGGTAGTCCAATAATTTTTAAATTGTCTCTCCTGGATCTATTTTCCAGGTCAGTGGTTTTTCCCATGAGATATTTCACATTGCCTTCTAATCTTTCATTTGTTTGGATCTGCTTAACAGCATCTTCATTTCTTATAAAGTCATTAGCTTCCATTTCCTCCAGTCTAACTCTGAAGGAATGAATCTCCTCGGTGAACTTCTGAGATTCTTTTTCCATCTGGCAAATTCGACTTTTTAAGGCATTCTTCTTCTCATTGCCCTTTGGGGCCTCCTTTGCCATTTGAGCTGGTCTATTTTTTAAGGTGTTGTTTTCCTCAGTCAGGCTGTTGACCCTCATTTCATCCTTTTCCTGCATCCTTCTCATTTCTCTTTCCAATTTTTCCTCCACTTCTCTTATTTGATTTTTAAAGTCCTTCTTAAGGTCCTCTATGGCCTGCAACCCGCTCATGTTTTCCCCTGGGGCTTTTGGAGCAGGACTTCTGACCTCACAGTCCTTTTCCCGCTCTATGCCACCAAAATAGGAGTCTAGGGTTGCATTTTTCTGTTTCCTTTGCCTTGGCATGTTGCCACTTAATTGCTTGACTTTTGGGCTTGTTGCCACACTATGGCTTTAAGGCCAGATAGAGGAATTTTCGTCCCGAACGGGTGGGGGGCAACTTCCCTTTCTGGCAAGCTGTAAACCCACCCATGACTTCCACCCTATATCACAATCCAACTCCAGGGAGGTTAAAGCAAGAGCGATTACCCCCAAGACTGATCGCTGGATCTCCCTACAAATTTGCAGGCTGGGAGCGGGAGCTGCCTCTGAAAACTACAAAATGGCTTTTGTCCTCAGAGGCTTCTAGCCCCCAGGGGAGGGAAACGACACATTCCCTAATACCAGTCCCAAAGTCCATAGGACACTAACCTCTTACTTTGTCCTAGGCATGTCTATGTTGATAATTCTGGAGTCGCCACAGCTCCTGGTGTTCTGGGGTTCCTCCAGCTGGCTGCTGGCCCTGCCGCCCTGGGGCTAAAACCTCGGCTCATGCGGACCTGGTCTCGGCTCGGCTGGGCTCCTGCGTTCTGCGCGCTGCACGCTGCCAGGTCCCAGACCACTGTGCTGGTCCTTCCTGCAGGGCTGCTGGGCTGTCCTCAGCAGGAGTTTAGCTTCTCTGTGTCATTCTGTGGGTGCTGGGGCTCCAGAAGTTGTTCAGAGTCCCCTTTTACATCATTTGGGGGGAATCTGGGGGCAGAGTGGCTTGGATGAGCTGTTTCTACTCTGCCATCTTGGCTCCGCCCCCAGCATGTTTATTCTTATTCCTTTTTTTTCCACCCTCAATTATTTGTCAAAATGGGTCAGGCTAAAGTTATTATAATTGTACCCTCTATATTGGGGTTGAAGTTGACCTTTGCTTTAAAGAATTGATATATACATATATTTGATTCAAATGATTCCTACTCCTCTGCATAAATCCTCCACTCTGCATGCTTTAGAATCTCCACCTTTGCATTCATCCTGTTACCTTAACCAATATTATTTTCCCTCAAACTCTCTTCTTTTCCCCCTCTATGATATTGCCCTGCTTTAAGTACTATCTAGTTTGTGACCCTTTCCCTAATGTCAGCCAATAGGGATTTGTTTCTCCTCTGAATTCTTATTACATTCATTTTCTATTTACTCATTGAGCACCACTTCAAAATACTTTTCTCTTGTATGTATATGTTGATAGCTACATTATAACCTTAGGACTAAGAGCACTATATAGATATCCTTTGTAGCCATTACCCACAAAAATGCCTTGCACAGGAGATTTTATGTGTGTGTGTGTGTGTGTGTGTGTGTGTGTGTGTGTGTGTGTGTATGGGTCTGTGTTTATATGTATGTGCATATATACAAGAGCCCATACATATATGTGTATGCATATGCAGGTATGTACACACACATATACGTGTGTATACATGTGTGTATATATGTTGATTTATTTATTGTTTATTGTTAAAGTTTCTCTTCCCATGATAGTGTGAAACCATACTTCTATCCCCATCTGAAATTTCCTAGCCCTTCTGATAAAATACCATTGAATACTTCATAATTCTGCTCTAAGAACAAAGACAACTGCCGCTAACTAATGATCATTCTCCTATGGGACTAACAAGTATTACTTTTGCTTAGCCAGGACTTTTTATCATTTATTTTAAAATTTCAATTAATTCTATAAATGTAAATGTAGAAACAATTTTAATATTCAAAATTCTCTCCCTTCTTTCTTCCTCTTTCCTCTCCTTTAGAAGGCAAGTGATTTGCTATAGATCATACATTTGCAAAACATATTCTCTATTAGCCATGTTGCAAAGAACAAAGAAAAAAAAGAAAAATACAGAAAGTTTTTTAAAGTATGCTTTGATCTGCATTAAGATTCTATCAATTCTTTATCTTGAGGTGGATAGAATTTTTCATTATAAATCCTTCAGAACTGTCTTTAATCATTGCATTGCTGAGGACAGCTAGGTCATTCATAGTTGATCATCATACAATATTATTTTTAATGTGTACAATTTTGTCTTGGTTATACTCATTTCACTGTTTTTCTGAAAGCATCCTGTTTATTATTTTTATAGTCAAACAGTGTTCTATCACAATCATATACCACAACTTGTTCAACCATTCCCCAATTGATGGATATCCAATTCATTGCTACTGTGATAAGAACTGGTATAAATATTTTTGTACATATAGGTTCCTTCCTTTTTTATTTTGATCTCTTTGGGATACATATCTAGTAGTGGTATTGCTGGATCATAGAACATGTACAGTTTTATAGACCTTTGTGCATAGTTCCAAATTGTTCTTCAAAATTTGTTGAATCATTTCACAACTCCACTAATAGCACTAGTGTCTCAATTTTTCCACATTGCCTCCAACATGTAATTTTCCTTTTCTGTCATGTTATACTTAATCTGATATTTGTATAGTGGTACCTCAGACTTGTTATAATTTGCATTTCTCTAACCAATAGTAATTCAGAGATTTTTGTTTCATATCACTATAGATAGCTTTGATTTCTTCGTCTGAAAACTGGATGCTAATATCCTTTGAGTATTTATCAACTGGGGAATGATTTGTCTTATAAATGCCACTCAATTCTGTATATAGTTGAGAAATGAAGCCCCCATCAGATAAAAAACATGATGGATTTTTCTAGTTTCCTGCCTTCCTTCCAATCTTGATGGCATTAGTTTATTTTTTTAATTAGGTATAATAAAAATAATTCATTTTACATTTTGTAATACTTTCTATATATCTTGTTTGGTCCTAAATTCTTTTGTTATGTTAATGGGATTTGAAGATCTTCTATGCCCCTTGAACTTGCTGACATAGCAGGAAGGGATGAGGCAGGAAGGAGCTGGAGCCCAGTAAGAGCCAGGCTGGAGCCATCATGGTGACTGGAAGTGGTAGTAGCACAAACTCCTTTTTTTTTTTTTTTTTTGAGCCAGCTAGAATTTCTGCTAAGGACTTCCACTGAGGACTGCCAGGGACAGAAACTATGGGGGATTGCAGAGGGGGAAGAGCTGTTGGGAGTGAGTTGTGTGAAGGCTGAGCAGTTACTGTGAGTGAGGAGAGTAGGATCCTTGCCTGAGGTAGCCTGTTCTGTTTCCAAGGCTTGAGAATGTGGGTGTTTGAATAAATGTTCTAGCTATATCCCCCAGTCCCCCATGTAGAGAGCCTGTTACATTTTGTTTAATAAGCATATCAGCACATTTATAGTTAGCATAGGCATTGTGAATATTGCATTGTTGATAAATCTTCCTTTATATATAGATCTGACAAGTAAAATATTCCATGTCCCCCAATTTCTCATGATACCACCCTCTTTGTCTAAATCAAGTACCCATTTTGACCTTATGTAACTATACAGAAACTTTGGACTATGTCTAGTTTCTGCCAAGTTACTTTCCAGTTTTTCTAGCAATTTTTGTTAAATACTGAGTTCTCACCCCCCACACGTACATGGAATTTTTATTTAATCAAAATTAGATCACTATGATAATTTACTATTATGTATTGTCTACCTAATCTATTCCATTGACTCATCACTCTATTTCTCAGTCAGTATAAAATTATTTTGAAGACTACTGCTTTTTAGTACAGTTTGAGATGTGTTCCTAGGTTCTTCTCCTTCCCTTTTTTGTTTGTTGATTCTCTTTATATTCTTTAACCATAACTTTTTAAGATGAAGGCCGAATACCATCAAGTTTTATAAGATGTAGAAGTGATCAGATACCCAGAATGTAAATTGATACATTCCAGAACATCATCTTCACCTTACATAGAAAAATCAAATTCTGCTAATGAAAAATGGGGGAAAACTTGATTCTGTATGAATGTAATAGAAGCATAGGAGTTCACAGTGGACCACAAATTAATCTTGAGTTAATAATGTGTGATTTTTATTCAAGAAGCATACATGACAGAAAAATAAATAAATAAGATCGTAAAATGTAATAAATGTAAATTATCAGAATTGAAATTTATATCTTAACTATGTGACATTTATTTTTATATCATTAAAGGATAGGATAATAAGACCTATAACAAGGAAAGGTAACTAGAGATAAGCAATATGAAGAAAGGAAAAGGGAAAATGATACAATGGAAATTGGCAGAAAATATTTAATTTTATTATACTTCTGGATGAAAAATCATCTTGTTTAAAAATTTCTGGATAGCCTGTAAAGTATAAAAATGCCTACCAAAGGAGTTTTTTAAAATTTTCATCTCTGGAGGCCTTTAACAATAGTACATAAATTTAGGGGTTCTGGACTGAAATCAGGGAAATGAATGATAGATATAGATTAAATATAGAGGTAATATAAAGGTAGAGGTAGGAGAGTTATACATATGAATATAGATACAGATATAGATATGGATATACAAATAGACATATGTATAGATATAGACAAATATGTGTGTATACATATGGAGAGAGAGACAGAGAGACAGAGACAGAGACAGAGAGACAGAGACAGAGAGACAGAGAGAGACAGAGACAGAGACAGAGACAGAGAAACAGTGAGAAAAGACAGAAATAGAGGTACCTTTTACAATCCCAGTAACTGATCTTTATAGTAAACCTCAATGGACATAATATTCCTGTTATTCATCTAGAATTGTCCTAAGAATATAAGATGCTAACAATGGCATGAACATTGTCAGTGTGAATAATTCATCATGTCCTCCTAAACTCTCTGCTTTTAAGGCCATATGCTTTTCCAGTTTTTAGAATGTAAGAATTCTAATGATTGAAAAAATATTCAATTTGTACAAAACTGATATATACTTGTATATGTAGCCTTAAAGTACAAAAACATAAAATATCCATAATGATTTTTCAAAATTTCAACAATTTCCATTTGAAACCCTGAACTACAAAAGAAATTATTTCATGTGGTAATTCTGGTATAGAAGGAAACAATATTGGATTTGCAGTTAAAAGACCTGGTTATGTAATATGCACAATGTAGTTTTCTTATTTTTGTTGAAATTCTTACTTGGAAACCATTTTTTAAAATGATGTTCCATTATTGTTGAGTTTGTATTAATTTTCTTTCTTCATTCTTATTTTTATTTATACTTTGTAAATATATATGTATATACATACATACATACATGTATAATTTTCAAATTGAGACAGACCTTGCAACATAATGTGCCTTTATATAATTCTGTTCCACCCACTCAGAAGAAAACAATTCATGAACATAGTTTAAAATATATCACAGAATTCACACTTCATACTGTGCCAATTTAACACAATCATAACACATTCTTTGCATTAATATCCAGAGCTAATGGACTGATATAAGAAATTCATAAGATTATAATCTCAAAGCTTCCCACCTACATATATACAAAATTAATTTGTCAAGTGATATTCAGTCCACATATGAAATAAAATGATCTGAGAAATATAGGTAATTTGAAATCAAGTAAACATTACATAAACAAACGTGCATGTCATTCATTATTTATTAAGTTAAAAATACAAATTTCTTATTGATAGCCATGATGAGACATTCATAAAAATCTAATCCAGTTGCTTATTTTTTTTTTAAGCAATTGGGGTTAAGTAACTTGCTCAAGGTTACACGGCTAGTCATTATTTATGTGTGGGTGCTCATTTTCTGAGGCCGGATTTGATCTCGGGTCATCCCAACTCCGAGGCTGGAGCTCTTACTCACTGCACCGCCTAGCCGTCCCTTTTAGGGCAATTGGGGTTAAGTAACTTGCCCGAGGTCACACGGCTAGGTTTTTTGTTTGTGTGGGTTAAGTGTCTGAGGCCAGATCTGAACTCAGGTCCTTCTGACTCCAGGGCCGGCGCTCTACTCACTGCGCCACCTAGCCGCCCCCAGTTGCTTATTTTTTTAAAAATCTAATCGTCTAATTGAATTTCTGAAAACAACTAAACACATGTTGCCTAAAGAGGTAACTTTTAGGGGAGTAACTGAATTAATAAAGTGAAACAGACAAAGAAAAAGGAAGGAAGAGATTAAGGAGGCAGGTAGATAGATGGATAGATAGTAACAGCGATATTGTAATGATGATCAACTGTGAAAGAATTAGCTACTCAAAGCCAATACAATGGTTTAAGACAATTCCAAAGGAGACATAATGAAAAATGCTATCCACTTCCAGAGAGAGAACTTATGAACACTGAATACTGACTGAAGCATACTTTTTTCACTTTATTTTTCTTGCTTTTTTTGCAGCATGTCAAATATAGAAATAAGTTTTTCATGACTTCATATGAATAACTGACATCATATTGCTTGTTTTTTTAATCGGTGGGAGAGAATAGCAAGGGAAAGAGAATTTAGTACTCATTTTAAAAAATTGAATGTTTTACAGCCATACAGTGTTTGATGACTGACTTTGATAGACTTAGTCCTTCTCAGCAATGCAAGGACCTAAAACAATTCCAAAGGACTCATGATAGAAAATGCTATCAATATCCAGAGAAAGAACTATGGAGTCTGAATGCAGAGTGAAACAGACTATCTTCTTTTGTTTTGTTTTTTCTTTTCTTATGGTTTTTCCCATTCATTTGAATTCTTCTTTACAACATTACTGATGTGAAAATATGTTTAATAGGAATATATGTGTAGAACCCAAATCAGATTGCATACCTTCTTGGGGAGGAGTGTGGAAAAGGAGGGAGAGAAAATGTATAAATTATGGAAGTGAATGTTGAAAACTGAAAATGAATAAATTAACTTAGAAAAAGAAAGGTAAACTGGGGGAAAATGAATGTTCTATGTAAATTTTAAAAATTAAAAAGAAGAAGAGGGGAATATCTTAATTTGGAAAAAATAACTGTCATAGCAAATATGAAAGTATTAAACAATCAATAAAATAAAAATATGGAGTATATTTTTAAAAACTCACAATCTTCTGCTTATACAACAAATACTTTAAAAATCAGCAAAAACAACAACAAAGATACACAGAAAAAAGTGAACAAAATTCATCATGCATCAGGTGAATTTAAAAAAAAGGAGTTTACAGGGAGGCTTAGAATAATTTATATGAACTGATGGAAAATGAAATAAACAGAGCAAATAAAATGCTATACAGAATATTTCAACACTGTAAAATGAAAGAACAACTACACACACAAACACATGCACACAAATGCATGCACAATCAAAACTAAATATAAAAAATTACAAAGAACAAATGACAAAAAAAGAGAAAGATATGAGATAGCACTCCATTCCTTCTTAGAGTTTTAGAGTCTATAAATGTAGCATATTGTACATATTTACAGGCTTTTTTTGATATATTGAGATATATATTTTCTCTTTTTCTTTAAAACATTATTTATTATATGGAAGGATTCTCTGGAAGTAGAAAGGGGAAGAATACTAGGGATAATAAATCTAAATAACCAATGACATCAAGAAATACTATAAATGAAAAATGAATTTGACACCAAGCAGGGGTTAATTTAAAAACAGGATGTATTAAGAAAACACTTAAGAACAGATTCTTAAGACAATTGTACAAATGGCAATTCAATTATGGCATCAATATTACATCCATTTACGGTTTGTGATAGCACTGTGATGCCAAAGTAACTCAGCTCATTAGTTATTTAATATGAACCAATTAGCTGGTTTATTTTAATATTAAAAGTATTCCTTAAAATTATGAAATTCAGAGAATTTCTTGGGTGACTTCAGTCAATTAAATTGGCCTATAGGAAATGATATTTATTTGAAGTCATTCTAAAGCAGTAGCTATAGATAGCCTATATTATTAAGGAAAAGAAGCATAAGGGAAAAGAATGGAAGAAGCAAAAATAGATGACAGGAAATATTTAACAGAATGTCTTTATAATAGTAGTTTGAGGGAGAGATCTATTTTCACACAACACTTAGAATCCAATTTTATAATAATTTTGGTTTAGTTTTACCCTGTGGTGAGTGTAAATTCTTCATTCTTAATTACATTTTCCAATCAATCAACAAACATTCAACACCTACTATGTAACAGACACTAAGGCTGTAACTATAAAAAAAAAATGCAACAATCTCTACTCTCAAGGAGCTTATATTTTCTTGGAGGAAAAAGCAAAGCATATATGGGTATATGTAAAATAAGTAAAAAGATTCAAATAAATACAATGTTGTTAAAGATAAGGTATTCATGGATGGTGGGTCCTAGTAGTTAGGGGCATCAGAAAAGCTTTTCTATAGAAGATGATGCTTCAACTGCATCTTGAAGGAAGAGAGGAATTCTTTGAAATGGAAGTGAGAAGGGTATGCTTTCCAGGCCTGGGGGACAACCAGTGCAAAGGTATGGAATCCTATGTTCATGGAAAAAGAGGAGAGCCAATTTGACTGGATTGAAGGGAGAATAATACACAGCAAGAATGGAAAGGTCTGCAGCAACCAGGTTTTAATAGATCTGACAGGTTTGGGGGAAAACAATTTTGCATTCTATTTTGGATATGCTGAATTTGAATTGCATTTAGGATACGTGGTTTGAAATGACCAATAAGAAAATGGTGATGCATTACTAAAGGCTTGCAACCTAGCTGCCATTCTTAATTCTTCACTATCTCTCATGTCTCTGCCCCCATTTGCAGAGGCCTGTCAAGTTCACCATTGAAACATTTCTTGAATATTCTCCCTTCTCTGATAAAGTCACCACCTTAGTGAAGACCCTCATCACCTCATGCCTCAAGATTGAAATAACCTTCTGGTTGGTTTATCTAATATAATTCTCTCCCCACTCTAGTACATCTTCTATTCAGTCATTAAATTCATTTTTTTTTTCTGAAGCACAGAAGCACTTTTTCTGAAGCACTTGTACTCAGTAAACCTCCCTCACCCCCCACCCCTACCCCTGTGGTTCCTTATATCCTCCAAGATCAAATATAAAATGTATTTGGCTTTCAAAGACCTTCATAACTCATCTGCCACCCCCTTTTTCAATCATCTTATACTTTATTCCCCTCCATGTTATCTGCAATCTAGTGATATGGGCCTTTTGACTGTTCTCTGAACAATACACTCAACCTCTTGACTAGACATTTTCACTGGCTTTCTTCCATGCCTAGAATGCTCTCCCTCCTTACTTCTGGCTCTCAGATTCCTTGGCTTTGTCCAAGTACCAGCTAAAATCCTACCTTTTGCAGGAAAACTTTCCTAATCCCTATTAATTCTCCTACCTTCTCTCCACTGATTATTTTCTATTTATCTTGTATAGACCTGTTTATTCACAGTTGTTTGCATGTTATTTCCACCATTAGACTGAGAATTTCTTCAGAGAAGGTATTGTCTTTTGCCTTTCTTTGTATCCCCAGTACTTAGCACTGTGGCTGGTAAAAAGGAGATGCTTATTAACTGATTGAGCTAAGCTTGACAGACAGGTTAATTACAGAAATCTGGGAGCCATCTGCATCTAGATAAAAATTAAACCAATTGAAACTAATGAGCTCATCTAGAGCAGGGATGGGGAATCTGATCACATGTGGCCCTCTAGGTCCTCAAGTTCAGCCCTTTGACTGAATCTACACTTCACAAAATAAATCCATTTAATAAAAGTATTTGTTCTATAAAACTTGGACTCAGCTCACCCAAGGACATAAAGGCCAGGTATGGCCTCAAGGACTCTTGTTCCCCACCCCTGATGTAGATTATATAGGGAGAAAGGAGGCCCCAAGGAAGGGCCTTAGGGAACCACCATAGTTAGCCTATAAGAGAATGTCAATCTGAGGAGTGATTAGATAGAGGAGGAGAATAAGAAAAGACAAGTGCAGAGTTGTGCTGGTAAAAACAATCAGTTGCACTTTTAAGTTTTATCTATATTATCAACATTTTCTCCATGATCTTCTTAAGTCTAGACAATCAGCATGATAATGAACCAAGCCCTGGTTTCTAACATTTTCTTATTTCTAAGGTATAAATGCTTATCTTAAAATTTTAACAATCAGTTGTCTGTGACAGTTTAGGATGGCTCCAGAATACACCAGGAGTAGTGTTACCAAAAAACCTCAGGAGTAGAGAGTATACAAGTTAATAATATCATATAGTACATAGACCAAAGAATGATGTGAATTGAGAAAAAGATCATCTGATTTGTCAATCAAGAGATTGAGTGTAATTTTATAGAGGATAGCTTTAGTCAAGGGATCTGGTCAGCTTGCAAAAGGTTGAGTAAGTCGAGAGAAAATGGAAAAATATGTATAATTAGATCTTTCTAGGAGTTTGGGTGTGAAAAGAAAAGGATATAGGACAAAAGTGTATAGTAGGATTTAGTAAAGGTATTTTTGCATTTTTTTGTTTGGGGAAATTAATGCATTTGAAGGCAATAGGGAAGGAACTAATAAAAAGAGCCTGAAGATTTGAGGTGGAGGGTGATTGAGGATGCTATCTGTTGGAAAAGACAGGAGTGAATGGTATCAAGCATACAAATAAAGGTGGTTCTATAGAAGGAACAGCATACTGTCAGAGACAGAGAAAGGAGAAAAAAATAGAAGGTAGTGTCAGTAGGTTTGGAGATGAAGAGAAAGAATGAAGAAGACTTTTGGGGTTCATAGCCTCAATTTTTTTAGTGAAGAGGTATAATGGTAAAGGAATCTAAAGCTCTTTCCTGCCCCTTGGCCCCTTGGTAGGCTTAAGTGACTCTGAGAACCTTCCTTGATTTGAAAATATACTCTGCCCCCTAATAGGCTGAATGTGGTCACATAGAGACTGTGGCAGGAGGCTTGTTTTTTCAGGAATGCCCATACTTTGCTAGTGGCTTGTGACATTCTCTGACCCAGGAGAAGCTTATATATACCCTGATGTGAGGTTTTGTTTTGGGGCTCACTTTGGGAAGAGTTGTGTGATTTGGCCAGATGAGACTCTGGGCAGCTGTTGTGCCCCCTGGCTTTGAAAACTTTGCTGCTTCCCTCTCTGGTAACTAACTAGGTATGGATGTAATGGTCAGAGAGCTGGAAGCTCTGTCTGCTGGTCTGTTTCTCTGTATTTTTTTGTATTCTCTGAAGTTAAGTGTGTTGACTTCTCCCTCCCCCAAACTAGGTAAATGATGTATGTTTGATTAAATTAAGATTGTTAACCCCTTTTGAGTTGTTTTCCTTTAGAAAAGCAAATCAAAGAACCTGTGCTAGCATCCATCCTGGGTATGCCAGGGTGCTTGCTGCTACAGGACATTAGCTGAGAATGAGGAGGAAGGGGGAAGAAAGGGAAATTAAGGAGAATATGAGTTTGGAATTGCTTTTGTGAGGAATGAAGGTATCAATTCAAGTGAAATAAAAGGATATCCTTACTGTATTGAGGGCCCAGTTGAAATTGGATAACATGAATTTATAGTGAACACAGTCTGCAAGATTCTGTTCAGCAGCATGTGAGTAGGTGTGGGAGAGACAGTGGGAATTATTCAAGTCTGGGGATTAACAAGGGATGAACTGTAGTTCATCAGGAGAAGTGTTGAATTGAATTATTTAACTAGAAGACTGAAAATGGGAAGGGAAGAAAGTAAAGTCAGAGCAAAAATAAAAGTATTAAGTAAGTACTGAGAGGGACAGTGACTGGAGTATATGAGGAGGCAGAAAAATAGTATGTGAGGATTGAGATCAGATAGAGGACTAGTACAATGTTTTCCTAAGTGGAATGGGTACTGGTAGTATTCAGTAATTTAACCATCCCTGTCTATGCTAGAGATTGAATGAAAAGAGCTGGCCATGCAATGTAAGGAAATTCTAATTGGGAGGTTAGGATGGTTTCAAAAACATTAGCATAGATAGTGAGATCTCTTGATTAAAGGGCAGTGGTTGAATAGTTACTACTGTATCTCTTGCTTCTTATAACCTCATTATCTATAACTATCAAGCACTCCTTCCTTCTTGATGGTCTTTCCTTTCTTGACTTCTCAGCCAAGGGATTTTCCTGGTTTTCCGCCTACCTGCCAGACAATCTCTTGTCTCCTTCAGTGGATTGTTCTGCCATCTTCACAAATGTAATATGAAGTTTCTCAGATTGTCTTCATCACCTTACTGATCTGATCCACATCCATAACTTCTACGCTGAGAGTCCTGAAATTTATTTTATTTTTATTGTGAACTTCCTTGGCAACTTAATGAAGTCAATACTTAGCATAATATGTCTGTTTTTAGACTCATCATTTGAGGTAGTGCTCAATTTCGGCTATAGGTTACTGAAAATAAAGATGGATTTTTTTTTTCTCATTTATTTTCACAGATGTGGAGAAATCTATCCACAGGCCTCAAAGAGTCTATGGAACCCAGGTGAAGAGCCCCTGTTCTGCAAAGATGACTTCTAACATTATATTTTATTATATAAATTATATAAAATAATATGGTATGATATGATATAATGTAATGTAATATAATATAATATAATATGACACAATGCAATGTTATGTGATTCAATATCATATGATACAATACAATATAATCCCAGTTCTGTTTGGATCCAGTTTATGCTCTTGCTTTTATATTGCTCTTTTTCTTCCTGTTCTACCCTTCCTGCTGCATCAGCAAGTTCCTCCCACCTCCAAATCGCAGGTGGGGCTCAAAGGCACTTGAAGAACAGAAACAAGGAGATAAGTAGCTTTTTTCTTGCCATTGCAAGACCTCCAGGTCACTCCCCTCCCTTCCTCCATTTCCAAAGCACATCTCTTAGCTTCTATATTTGTTTCTTCTGTCTTCCAGTCTCCTCTAATGAGAAAAAGAGTAAAGCACTCCTCCAAAAGGAGTCAAGCCCTCCCCCCAGGAAGCACCTAGGAGCTCCCTTCTCTTGCTAGGTGAAGCATGTCCCTGGAAAGAAGGCAGCAATGACTTCCAACTATGTCAAAGCCAAGCAATTTCTGTTTCCTGCTGCCTGACCAATGTCCTAACTAGGATGTGGAGAACGTCCTCTGCAAAAAGTAACAGTCTCTCCTTTGACCTCAGCCATTTACCTCTGTTGCATTTACCTGCTTCCCTGGAGAGAAGTGGAAGAGGAAAGTTGGTGGGGAATAGGACTTCACCTGCTACATCCTGCTGTGCCCTTCCCTGCCAAACCTCCAACCTTGGGAGGGAAGGGTAGTGAGCCACCCATCTGGTCATCTGGATGAGTGACTACCATCTCATACTTCCCTTGCCTCTAGTGTGATCTCCAGCCTTCTTTGGGAAGTGAAGTGATAACCTTCTCTCAATGATGATTCTCACACTTTCTCATACACCTCACTTCTCAGTGATTCTGAAACCATGTAAGTCAGTATCTAGACCCATTTCCTCACTCCTAACTCCAAATCCCTTATTCCCATCCTCTTCAACCCTCCCACTCCAAAGTTTCAACCAAATACCATAACCTTTCCACTGTGCTCCAGAATGTCTCTTCAACAGGCAGCAGACTTCCCTTCATGCTAAATCTTATTCTCTCCAATTCCGTTCTTTTACTAACTACAATTGAAAACTGACTCCCTGCAATAATACAACCATCCTGATCACTCTTCCCAGTACTGAATACACCTTCAGTCATTCCCCTTGGCTCACTGGTAAAGGTCAGGGAGTTGCAAAGCTCCTTGTTCTCCTTTTCCCCTACCATTCCACATCCCCCACACCTCCATCACTCAGTACCCTTGTCTCTGTTGAGGCTCATTCTATACACATTCAGGACCTTGGAATATAGTGGGCTCTTAATAAATAATGTCTGGTTAATTAAATCATTCCTTGTCTTTGGGTTGCATTTTCTCATCTCTGCAAGTTGAAACCCTACCCAACTTTTAAGGCCCATATCAAATGCAACTTTTTTCATAGAACCCTTATTGATCACTCCAGTTAATACTGATTCCAATGTCTTAAGAACTCTTACAGCACTTACAGCATTCTTATAAAATTTTGTAGCATATATTATACTTGACTTTGTATATGTATTTTTTCCTCCTACTGAATTATAGGATCCTTCAGGTAAAATAATATATCTTAGTTATTTTGTATTATCAGCTCATATACACCTATCTAATTTCTTGCACACAACAGGTACTTAATGAATGCTTTATTAAACTGCAGTCAGTCATTTGTTAAAGAAAAAAAAAAACACTTCACAGAGAAAACAAACACAATATTTTATAATGTCCATATTATTGTGTAGGTATATTTAGTTGACCTGTGATCTAGGCAGCAAGAAAATAACCTGGTTTATGAAATTAAATTTAAATTTAATAGAATAAATTTTATTTATTTCACATCTGACTTCATCTGACAGGTAATGCTAGCATAGTTACACAATAGACTACTTTTTAAAAGATTCACAGGGGCGGCTAGGTGGCACAGTGAGTAGAGTGTTGGCCCTGAAGTCAGAAGGACCTGGGTTCAGGTCTGGCCTCAGACACTTAATGCACAGACAAACAAAAACTTAGCCGTGTGACCCTGGGCAAGTTACTTAACCCCAACTGCCCTCCAAAAAGCAAAAAAAAAAAAAAAGATTCACCCTCTTTGAAATGTTTTATGAAAACAGGGATACTGATACTCTTGGGATCACTGAGTTGATGTAAACTAGTGATCTCAAATTCGGATTTCATTTCAGTTTTAAGTTTGTGCTACTTATCTTAGTATGTTACTCCTGTGTGGAAGCTTTGTTTCTCCTCACAATGAATTTTTACTCTCATAACTTATTTGACTAAACAAAATAACAAAGAAATGGTTGAGTTTGATTTCCCTGAAAAATTCTGTAGAATAAATATCTATTGATCTTTAGTTGAGAGAGAATGCTACTTGGAGTGGGGGCTAGCCATTTCTCCCAAAGAAAAGAGATCCTTTTTTCTTGAGTCACTGAGGGTCTCATATCACTGGCTTGGGAGGATAGGTTGAAATAAGGATATCTCCTCCTTTCCAACTGCACCTGCACTCTGAGCATTGTCTTCATAGATCTTTTAATGGATAGTTCTGAGGAAAGAAGGAGATAAGAATTAGCAGGATGAGTCTGAATTGAGATATAAAATGTCTTGGTTGTGGGGGGGCGGAGCCAAGATGGCGGAGTAGAAACAGCTCGTCCAAGCCTCTCTGCCCCCAGATTCCCCACAAACTATGTAAAAAAGGACTATGAACAACTTCTGGAGCCCCAGCACCCACAGAACGACACAGAGAAGCTAACCTTCGGCTGAGGACAGCCCAGCAGCCCTGCAGGAAAGACCAGCGCAGCGGTCTGGGAGCTGGCAACGCGCAGAGCGCAGAGCGCAGGAGCCCAGCCGAGCCAAGCCGAGCTGAGCCCAGGTCCCTGTGAGCCGAGGTTTTAGCTCCAGGGCGGCAGGGCCAGCAGCCAGCTGGAGGAAGCCCAGAACACCAGGAGCTGTGGCAACTCCAGAATTATCAACATAGACATGCCTAGGACAAAGTAAGAGGTTAGTGTCCTATGGACTTTGGGACCTGTATTTGGGGAATGCGTCAGCTCCCTCCCCTGGGGGCTAGAAGCCGCTGAGGAGACGCGCCATTTTGTAGTTTTCATAGGCAGCTCCGGCTCCCAGCCTACAAATCGTGGGGAGATCCAGCGATCAGTCTTGGGGGGTAATCGCTCTTGCTTTAACCTCCCTGGATCTGGATTGTGATCTAGGGTGGAAGTTGTGGGTGGGTTTAGAGCTTACCAGAAACAGAAGTTGCCCCCCACATGTTCGGGACGAAAATTCCTCTAGCTGGCCTTAAAGCCATAGTGTGGCAACAAGCCCAAAAGTCAAGCAATTAAGTGGCAACATGCCAAGGCAAAGGAAACTGAAAAATGCAACCCTAGACTCCTATTTTGGGGGCATAGAGCGGGAAAAGGACTGTGAGGTCAAAAGTCCTCCTCCAAAAGCCCTAGGGGAAAACATGAGCGGGTTGCAGGCCATAGAGGACCTTAAGAAGGACTTTAAAAATCAAATAAGAGAAGTGGAGGAAAAATTAGAAAGAGAAATGAGAAGGATGCAGGAAAAGTATGAAATGAGGGTCAACAGCCTGACTGAGGAAAACAACACCTTAAAAAATAGACTAGCTCAAATGGCAAAGGAGGCCCAAAAGGGCAATGAGGAGAAGAATGCCTTAAAAAGTCGAATTTGCCAGATGGAAAAAGAATCTCAAAAGTTCACTGAGGAGATTCATTCCTTCAGAGTTAGACTGGAGCAAATGGAAGCTAGTGACTTTATGAGAAATCAAGATGCTGTTAAGCAGATCCAAACAAATGAAAGATTAGAAGGCAATGTGAAATATCTCATGGGAAAAACCACTGACCTGGAGAATAGATCTAGGAGAGACAATTTAAAAATTATTGGACTACCTGAAAGCCATGATCAAGGAAAGAACCTAGAAATCACCCTTCCAGAAATTCTCAAGGAAAACTGCCCTGATGTTTTAGATCCAGAGGGCAAAATAGAGGTTGAAAGAATCCACAGATCACCTCCTGAAAAAGATCCCAAAAAGAAAACTCCCAGGAATATTATAGCCAGGTTCCAGAATCCCCAGATCAAGGAGAAAATACTACAAGCAGCCAGAAGAAACAATTTCAATATTGTGGAAACACAATCAGAATAGCCCAGGACCTGGCAGCTTCTACACTGAGGGATCGAAGGGCATGGAATATGATATTCCAGAGGGCAAAAGAACTGGGAATGAACCCAAGGGTCACCTACCCAGCAAAACTGAGTATTTTGTTTCAGGGGAAAATATGGTCATTCAGTGGAATAGAGGACTTTCAAGCATTCTTGAGGAAAAAACCAGAATTGAATAGAAAATTTGACATCCAGACACAAGAAGCAAGAGATGCCTGAGAAGGTAATCAGGGAAAAGAAATCAAAAGGAACTTATCAAAGTTGAACTATTTACATTCCTATATGGAAAAGCAATATCTGTGACTGATGATATATTTCTCACTATGAAAATAATGGAAGAAGGGGGTGTGGTCATATGAATACATATGTGAATGTGTATGTATATGGTTACAGTTATATATGGATAGAGGGCATAGGTTGAATTTGTTGGGAAGGGAGAATACTCAAGGGATGAAATTATGAGGTGAGAGAGGAAAGTGGCAAGAGGAGATGGGGAGAGACATGGAAGGGTAAACTATCTCATGTAGGGGAAGTGGTTGCAAAGGAGGGGGAGAATAAGGAAGGATAAAAAGGCAAAACCACATTCACATTGAATTTGGTTCAGGGAGAAAATGACATACATACTAAATGGGATATCTCAACCTGCAGCAGGATAGGGGAAGGGGGATGAGAGGAGGGATGATGGATGGGAGGGCATCCTTGGGGTGAGGGGAGGTTGGAAGTACCCACTATAGAAGAGGGACAGGATCATGTAGGGAATGGACCAGGTGGGGGGTGGGATGAGTGGGAGGGAATTATAAGCAGCCTTGTACAACATATCTACCATGATAATGTTTTGCATAGCTAGACATGTACAACATATACTGAATTACTTATCTCCCAAGAAGGAATGGGTGACAAGGGAGGAAAAAAAATAAAAAAAAAATGTCTTGGTTGTGTACTATACCCAATTTAATCAGATGAAATTTAGTATAGATGCAATCAATAAAATGTGAAATAAAAATATAGAGTTAGATAACAGTTGGTCTGGGAAAGATGTGGATATTTTAGTTGGCCGCTAACTCAATATATGATTCTTCAAACCTTTTTTATATCTCCTTATATTTCCCATGGCTCTCCCTTCTCCAACTCTCTTAGTTCAGTACCTTGTCTCATATTTTGCTGAAAAAAATTTAGGCCATTAACCTAGATGAGAGCTTCATCTTTTCTCCTTCTGCTTATTTCATATCACCCAGATGCCTTCTGTTACTATCTCTGCAGTCACATGACGAAGTCATCTTTTTCTTGGCCAAGGGAAACTCCTCCATGTACAGAAGTCATCCATCCCATTCTAATTTCTCCAGAAGATTGACATCTCCATCATTCCCATTCTCTCACCTAGCTTCAATCTCTCCCTTTCTACTGTTTGTCTATTACTTACAAATCTGCCCATGTCTTCTGTATCCTCAAGGAAATTTTCCACTTGATTCATTCATCCCTGTTAACTATCATCCCACATCTTTCTTGAGAAGGCTGTCTATAGCAGATCCCTCCACTTCCTCTCCCTCACTCTTGTCTTACTCCTTACAACCTGAGTCCAAATCTCATCATTCAATGGAAAGTGCTTTCCCCCAAATTCCTAACAGTCTCTTTATTGTCAAATCTTTTCTCAGTCTTCATCCTTCTTGATGTCTCTGATGTCTTTGATAATATCAGTTACTCTCCTCTTGCTGATACTCTCTTCTCTATCAGTTTACATGTCTTACTCTTTCCTTGTTCTCCTAGCTATCTGATCATTCCTTCTTAGTTTCCTTTGCTGAATCTTTATCCAGGTCATGCCCTCTAACTGTAGCTGCCTCCCAGGGCTCTGTCCTAGGTCCTCTTCTCTTCTCCTTTTACACTATTTCACCTGGTGTTCTCCCATTGGTTCAATTGTCATCTCTATGCAATGATTCTGAAACCTACATGTTCGATTGTAGGTTCTCTCCTAACCTCCATTATTATAACTTCAAATACATTTCAACCATCTTAAATTGGATGTTCCACAGACATTTTAAACTCAACCTGTCCAAAACTGAGCTCACAAACTTTCCCAAAGGCACTCCTTACTTCCAATCATCCTTATTATTGTTGAGGGCATCATAGTCCCCCAAGCCACTCAGTGTCACAATTTTGTTCTCATCCTCATGTCCTTTTTCTCTCTCATCTTCCATATCCAATCTATTGCCAAGGCTTATCAATTTTACCCTTGTAATGTCTCTTGAATATACTCCCTTCTTTCCTCTGATACTTCCATCATCCTGATGCAGGCCCTCAAAACTTCCCACCCGGATTATTGCAAAGGATTGTTTGTTGGCCCTGCCTGCCTGCCTGCCACAAATCTTTCCTTTGATAATCCATCCTCCTTTTAGCTATCAAAGTGATCTCCCTAGAACACAGGTCTGACCATATCACCCACTTATTCAGTACTTTCCAATCATTTCCTATCACCTCTAGTATCAAATACAAAATCTGCTTCATTTTCAAGGTCCTTTTTAACCTATCATCCCCTTTCTAGCCTTCTTATACATGTCATTCCCCCATATACTCTTTAGTTCAGTAAAAATGACCTCTTTCTTGCTTCTCAAGCAAGATAGTCTATCTTTCACCTCTGGGCATCTTCTCTGACTCCCGCATATTTAGAATGATCTCGGGGGAGGAGCCAAGATGGCAGAGTAGAAACAGCTCATCCAAGCCACTCTGCCCCCAGATTCCCCCCAAACTATGTAAAAGGGGACTCTGAAGAACTTCTGGAGCCCCAGCACCCACAGAACAACACAGAGAAGCTAACATCCCTCTGAGGACAGCCCAGCAGCCCTGCAGGAAGGACCAGTGCAGCACTCTGGGAGCATGCAGGGAGCCAAGCCGAGCTGAGCCTAGCTGAGCCCAGGTCCCCATGAGCTGAGGTATTATCCCCAGGGCAGCAGGGCCAGTGGCCACCTGGAGAGACACCAGAACACCAGTAGCTGTGGTGACTCCAAAATTATCAACATAGACATGCCTAGGACAAAGTGAGAGGTTAGTGCCCTATGGACTTTGGGACCAGGATTTGGGGAACGCTCGGCTTCCTCCCCTGGGGGCTAGAAGCCACTGAGGAGACACGCATTTTGTAGTTTTCAGAGGCAGCTCCATCGGGAGATCCAGCGATCAGTCTTGGGGGGCAATGGCTCTTGCTTTAATATCCCTGGATCTGGATTGTGATCGGGGGTGGAGGTCGTGGGTGGGTTTACAGCTTGCCAGAAACAGAAGCTGGCCCCCTCACACGTTTGGGGTGAAAGTTCCTGTCTGGTACCAGGCCATATGGTGGCAAGAAGCCCAAAAGTCAAGTAATTAAGTGGCAACATGCCAAGTCAAAGGAAACAGAAAAATGCAACCCTAGACTCCTATTTTGGGGGCATAGAGCAGGAAAAGGACTGTGAGGTCAGAAGTCCTGCTCCAAAAGCCCCAGGGGAAAACATGAGCAGGTTGCAGGCCATAGAGGACCTTAAGAAGGACTTAAAAATCAAATAAGAGAAGTGGAGGAAAAATTGGAAAGAGAAATGAGAAGGATGCAGGAAAAGTATGAAATGAGGGTCAACAGCCTGACTGAGGAAAACAACACCTTAAAAAATAGACTAGCTCAAATGGCAAAGGAGGCCCCAAAGGGCAATGAGGAGAAGAATGCCTTAAAAAGTCGAATTTGCCAGATGGAAAAAGAATCTCAAAAGTTCACTGAGGAGATTCATTCCTTCAGAGTTAGACTGGAGCAAATGGAAGCTGGTGACTTTATGAGAAATCAAGATGCTGTTAAGCAGATCCAAACAAATGAAAGATTAAAAGGCAATGTGAAATATCTCATGGGAAAAACCACTGACCTGGAGAATAGATCCAGGAAAGACAATTTAAAAATTATTGGACTACCTGAAAGCCATGATCAAAGAAAGAACCTAGAAATCACCCTTCAAGAAATTCTCAAGGAAAATTGCCCTGATGATTTAGACCCAGAGGGCAAAATAGAGGTTGAAAGAATCCACAGATCACCTCCTGAAAAAGATCCCAAAAAGAAAACTCCAGGAATATTATAGCCAGGTTCCAGAATCCCCAGATCAAGGAGAAAATACTACAAGCAGCCAGGAAGAAACAATTTCAATATTGTGGAAACACAATCAGAATAGCCTAGGACCTGGCAGCTTCTACACTGAGGGATTGAAGGGCATGGAATATGATATTCCAGAGGGCAAAAGAGCTGGGAATGAACTCAAGGGTCACCTACCCAGCAAAACTGAGTATTTTGTTTCAGGGGAAAATATGGTCATTCAGTGGAATAGAGGACTTTCAAGCATTCTTGAGGAAAAAATCAGAATTGAATAGAAAATTTGACATCCAGACACAAGAAGGAAGAGATGCCTGAGAAGGTAATCAGGGAAAAGAAATCAAAAGGAACTTATCAAAGTTGAACTATTTACATTCCTATATGGAAAAGCAATAACTGTGATTGATGATATCTTTCTCACTATGAAAATAATGGAAGAAGGGTGTGTGGTCATATGAATACATATGTGAATGTGTGTGTATATGGTTACAGTTATATATGGATAGAGGGCATAGGTTGAATTTGTTGGGAAGGGAGAATACTCAAGGGGTGAAATTATGAGGTGAGAGAGGAAAGTGGCAAGAGGAGATGGGGAGAGACAGGGTAGGGTAAACTATCTCATGTAGAAGAAGCAAGGGGAAGTGGTTGCAAGGGAGGGGGAGAATAGGAAGGCAGAAAGGCAAAACCACATTCTCATTGAATTTGGTTCAGGGAGAAAATGACATACATACTAAATGGGATATCTCAACCTACAGCAGAATAGAGGGAAGGGGGATGAGAAGAAGGATGATGGATGGGAGGGCATCCTTGGGGGGAGGGGAGGTTGGAAGTACCCACTATAGAGAGGGACAGGATCATGTAGGGAATGGACCAGGTGGGGGGTGGGATGAGTGGGAGGGAATTATAAGCAGCCTTGTACAATATATCTACTATGATAATGTTTTGCATAGCTAGACATGTACAACATATACTGAATTACTTATCTCCCAAGAGGGAATGGGTGACAAGGGAGGAAGGAAATGGATCTGAAATTCGAGGTCGTAACATTAAATGTTTCAAATATACATAAATACTATTATTAATACTCTTTTGCTTGCAATTGGGAGATAAGATGTGCAGGCATTGGGACACAAAGATTCACCTTCCTCTAATGGAAAAGTTGAAGGGGGTATGGGAGAAGGTATGGGAGAGAGCAGATTGGAGGAAGCAATATCTTACGGGACTGCTATTCTGGGAGGGTGGGTAGGGGAAAAACAGGGGGAAAATGATTGTAACTCAAAATCTGGTGGACATGAATTATGTAAAACAGAAGTTAATAAAGCATTTGTTTAAAATGAAAAAAAAATGATCTCCATTCTCATCTCTTCTTTCTGACGTCCCTCACTTTCTTCAAGTCACAGGTAAAATCCCACCTTATACAGGAAGTTTTTCCCAATCTCTCTTTTTTCTAGTGCCTCCTCTCTTGATTATTTCCAACTTGCTCTAGCTTGTTTGTGAATAGTTATTTGAATGTTTTTCCCTTATTAGATGGTTATCTCCTACAGAGCAAAGATATACCTTTCTTTTTATATTTTTACCTCAAGTGATTAGTACAGTGCCTTGCAAACATTAAACATGTGTTTACTGACTTTGACTGTCCCCAAACTCTGAGCCAGATATCATTGGACAGTAGCATACAACTAGAAGGGGTCTTGTAGTTCATTTAGCCTAAAACTCCCATTTAAAAATGAGAATAATGAATTACAGTGACTTTAAATGACTTCCCCAAGACCACAAAAGAAGTAAATGATAGATAGGATTGGAATCCTGGGTCTGCAAATTCAAGACTCCTTGAATAATCACACTATCTCTAGAGTTTTGCAGTATGCAGGAGGCATCTAGCATATAAATTATATTTACTCAGTACCAGAAAATAATATGAAACCCCCTATGTCCTAGCATCTTTTTCACATATTTATCTGAATTTTAATTATTGGTAGCCTCAAGCAGCTGAGATGCTATCCTTAGCAAATTTTTCCTGCCATAGATACTCATCCATTTGGATATTCCCTCCCACCACACATATTTCAGTGCATCCATGCCTTCCAATCTAATAGTGGTTGCCTTAATTTATGTCCTCCTCAAATTCCATAATGTACTCAAGGCCTCCTTTCTCTTATCTTTTTGTTGAATGGATATTAATGAAAAACTCAGAATTTGATATTATGATTGTTGTTATTATTAGTAGTAACAGCTATGATAGTAGTGATAGATAGCTTTTATATAGTCCTTTGCAATTTCCACAAAGACATAGATGATAGATAGATAGATAGATAGATAGATAGATAGATAGATAGATAGTTATTTTTTTCCTTATTTGATCGTCACAGCTAAGGTTGTCTTATCATTACTGTTATTTTCAGATGAGGAAGCAGACTGAGAGAGGTATAATGGCTTGCCCATAATCACATAAATATCATTACTGTGATGATATCTTTACTCAAATTCCTAACTCCCCTTCTTTTTACCTTTTGTATTCTACTCATTTCTAGTTCTACAGAGACTAGAGTGCCATGCCTCATGGTTGTATAATCAGATTGGTTTTAACGTGATGGAGAGGCTCCGAGTACAATCTGGACAACAGACTAAGTCTGTTTCCAAGGACTAATCTGTCTGACTACAGTATAGAGAGAACTTTTCATTTGTAGGTTGAAAACTTGGTGAATTCTTCAGCCATAGCAACCCAATAAAAAAAAGGAAAATGACATAGCAGTACTAAAGTGGAACAACCATTCTTTATAAATAATCACTATGCCAGACCTTGCCTCGTCTATAATGGGAACAGAATAAACTTTTTTTTTAATATAGCAGTTTTATGGTTTACAGGTTGTTTAATGTTTGGGGAAGATGAATTAATTTTTTCAAAAGAAATTCTGCTGTTAGAAACTATGGCTCTGCAGGAAATCTTGAAGCAAAGTTTCCTAATTAGGCTATAACACAGTATGGACACAAAACAAGACAGGGTATGCTTGCAAATGTTTTCCAGAATTGCTTATAATCCCAGGTAGAAAGTCTTTAATTCATTTCAATTGTGAAATTTGAAGATGTTCAAGTCACAGAGCAGTTCAGAATACTTGATCTTCCACTGTAGAGATGCCATATACTTAGTTATTAAATAAATTTTATTATTATGGAGGATCACTAAAAGGGGCAAAGCCAGTTCTCCCAGGCACTTTTACACACTCCTATTCATAAGGCTTACTTAAAAGATGCAATGGAATAAATATTCAGACTAAAGATAGAAATTTTAGGGGTCATGAGTTCAAATTCTGGTTCTATGTTACCTCAGGAAAAACACTTAACATATCTGAGATTTTCTGACCTCAACCAAAAATGGAAATCTAATGGTCTGTAACTGTTGACAAATAAATGGATAACTAATAAAAAAGGTTATCAATTATACTTTTATAAACAGCATTTAAAAAGCAACTTCCCAGAATATACTTAATGAAAATAATGCTTAACTCTTACTTGCATCAAACCAGATGCAAGTCTGGTTTGAATAAAGAATGTCTCATTAGGGAGGCGGAGCCAAGATGGCGGAGTAGAAACAGCTCTTCCTAAGCCACTCTGCCCCCAGATTCCCCCAAAACTATGTAAAAGGGGACTCTGAACAACTTCTGGAGCCCCAGCACCCACAGAATGACACAGAGAAGCTAACCTCCCGCTGAGGACAGCCCAGCAGCCCTGCAGGAAGGACCGGCGCAGCGGTCTGGGACCTGGCAGCGCGCAGCTAGCAGAGTGCAGGAGCCGAGCCGAGCCCAGGTCCGCGTGAGCCGAGGTTTTAGCCCCAGGGCAGCAGGGCCAGCAGCCAGCTGGAGGAACCCCAGAACACCAGGAGCTGTGGCGACTCCAGAATTATCAACATAGACATGCCTAGGACAAAGTAAGAGGTTAGTGTCCAATGGACTTTGGGACTGGTATTTAGGGAATGCGTCGGCTCTCTCCCCTGGGGGCTAGAAGCCACTGAGGACACACGCCATTTTGTAGTTTTCAGAGGCAGCTCCAGCTCCCGGCCTGCAAATTATAGGAAGATCCAGCAATCAGTCTTGGGGGGTAATCACTCTTGCTTTAACCTTCCTGGATCTGGATTTTGATCTAGGGTGGAAGTCATGGGTGGGTTTACAGCTTGCCAGAAAAGGAAGCTGCCCCCCACCCGTTCGGGACTAAAATTCCTCTATTTGGCCTTAAAGCCATAGTGTGGCAACAAGCCCAAAAGTCAAGCAATTAAGTGGCAACATGCCAAGGCAAAGGAAACAGAAAAATGCAACCCTAGACTCCTATTTTGGTGGCATAGAGTGGGAAAAGGACTGTGAGGTCAGAAGTCCTGCTCCAAAAGTCCCAGGGGAAAACATGAGCAGGTTGCAGGCCATAGAGGACCTTAAGGAGGACTTTAAAAATCAAATAAGAGAAGTGGAGGAAAAATTGGGAAGAGAAATGAGAAGGATGCAGGAAAAGGATGAAATGAGGGTCAACAGCCTGACTGAGGAAAACAATACCTTAAAAAATAGAATAACTCAAATGGCAAAGGCGGCCCCAAAGGGCAAGGAGGAGAAAAATGCCTTAAAAAGTCGAATTTGCCAGATGGAAAAAGAATCTCAAAAGTTCACTGAGGAGATTCATTCCTTCAGAGTTAGACTGGAGCAAATGGAAGCTAATGACTTTATGAGAAATCAAGATGCTGTTAAGCAGATCCAAACAAATGAAAGAGTAGAAGGAAATGTGAAATATCTCATGGGAAAAATCACTGACCTGGAAAATAGATCCAGGAGAGACAATTTAAAAATTATTGTACTACCTGAAAGCCATGATCAAAGAAAGAACCTAGAAATCACCCTTCAAGAAATTCTCAAGGAAAACTGCCCTGATGTTTTAGATCCAGAGGGCAAAATAGAGGTTGAAAAAATCCACCAATTCATCCTGAAAAAGATCCCAAAAAGAAAACTCCCAGGAATATTATAGTCAGGTTCCAGAATCCCCAGATCAAGGAGAAAATACTACAAGCAGCCAGGAAGAAACAATTTCAATATTGTGGAAACACAATCAGAATAGCCCAGGATCTGGCAGCTTCTACACTGAGGGATCAAAGGGCATGGAATATGATATTCCAGAGGGCAAAAGAGCTGGGAATGAACCCAAGGGTCACCTACCCAGCAAAACTGAGTATTTTGTTTCAGGGGAAAATATGGTCACTCAGTGGAATAGAGGACTTTCAAGCATTTTTGAGGAAAAAACCAGAATTGAATAAAAAATTTGACATCCAGATGCAAGAAGCAAGAGATGCCTGAGAAGGTAATCAGGGAAAAGAAATCAAAAGGAACTTATCAAAGTTGAACTATTTACATTCTTATATGGAAAAGCAATAACTGTGACTGATGATATCTTTCTCAATATGAAAATAATGGAAGAAGGGTGTATGGTCATATGAATACATATGTGAATGCGTGTGTATATGGTTACAGTTATATATGGATAGAGGGCATAGGTTGAATTTGTTGGGAAGGGAGAATACTCAAGGGGTGAAATTATGAGGTGAGAGAGGAAAGTGGCAAGAGGAGATGGGGAGAGACAGGGTAGGGTAAACTATCCCATGTAGAAGAAGCAAGGGGAAGTGGTTGCAAAGGAGGGGGAGAATACAGAAGGCTAAAAAGGCAAAACCACATTCACATTGAATTTGGTTCAGGGAGAAAATGACATACATACTAAATGAGATATCTCAACCTCCAGCAGGATAGGGGGAAGGGGGATGAGAGGAGAGATGATGGATGGGAGGGCATCCTTGGGGTGAGGGGAGGTTGGAAGTACCCACTATAGAAGAGGGACAGGATCATGTAGGGAATGGACCAGGTGGGGGGTGGGATGAATGGGAGGGAATTATAATCAGCCTTGTACAATATATCTACTATGATAATGTTTTGCATAGCTAGACATGTACAACATATACTGAATTACTTATCTCCCAAGAAGGAATGGGTGACAAGGGAGGAAGGAAATGGATCTGAAATCTGAGGTCGTAACATTAAATGTTTCAAATATATATAAATACTATTATTAATACTCTTTCGCTTGTAATAGGGAGATAAGATGTGCAGGCATTGGACACAAAGATTCACCTTCCTCTAATGGAAAAGTTGATGGGGGTATGGGAGAAGGTATGGGAGAGAGCAGATTGGAGGAAGTGATATCTTGTGGGACTACTATTCTGGGAGGTTGGGTAGGGGAATAATGGGGGGAAAATGATTGTAACTCAAAATCTGGAGGAAATGAATGATGTAAAACAGAAGTTAATAAAGCATTTGTTTAAAAAAATACAAACCAAAAAAATAAAAATAATATTCATTTCTCTAAAAAAAAAGAATGTCTCATTAAATCAGTAAGCATTTATCAAGTGACTGCTGTATTCTAGCCATTGTAAGTGCATGAGAATACAACAAAATTGCAAAATCAGTCCCTGCTTCAAGGACCTCATGATATAATGAGAGAGACAACATTCAATCTAAGTACAAACAAAATTTTCACAGGCTCAGTTATAAATAATCTCAATCAGACAACTAGAAAAGTCTTCTTGCAGAAGGTAGGACTTGAGTTGAGACTTATGGGAAGCCAGAGGAACCAAGAAAGAGAAAATCTAACAACAGTGTACCTTTAAAGGAAAAAAATACACACACACACACACACACAAGTTTGATTACAGTAATATTGTTGACCCCTTTTGAATTGCTTTCCTTCAGAAAAGCAGATTAAAGGACCTGTGCTAGCAGCCCTCCTGTGTGCTGATGTTATTGGTCTTACACTTCCACAGCAACTGCAAGTAGCCTTGCTGTTCCAGATAGATATAAAAACAAACAAACAAAAAAATAGCCTATTCTCAAGTAGCTTCCATTCTGTATGGGGAAAACAAGCTCTATAATTATACATAAATACAGAGAAATACAAATATTTAGGAAAGAGAGTAGTACCAATTGGAGACTAAAAAAAGACTTTAGTTAAAAGGTTTTGTTTAAGTTGCAAATTGAAACAAGCGAGACAGTCTCTGAGATAGATGTGAGAAGGGAATGCATTCCAGACATAGGATGTAATCAATGGAGAAGGAGGTAGAGATTTTTTGTGGAGAATGAGAGAATATCAAGTTGTCTGAGCCATTAAGTGCTGTAAGCAAAGTAATAGAACAAGGGATAAAAAGATACACTGGGGACAAGATAAAACAACAAAAGTTATATTTGATCCTAGAGACAATAAGGAGTCATAGGAGTTTATTGAGTGAGAGGGCATCATAGCTGGATCTCCACTTAAGGTAAATAGCTCCTTCTGTTGTGTAGACTATGGACTGGAGTGGGGAGAATTGAAGGCAGGTGACCTATATGTCTGTTCTTACAACAGGTCATGCATGAGGGTATGTAAATAATTCAACTTGAATAAGATCCTTGTCATTTCCTTTCCTTGTTTACCTTCTGATGCTTCTCTTGCTTCTTGCATTTGAAAGTCAATTTTTCTATTCAACTCTGGTTTTTCATTGAAAATGCTTGAAAGTCCTCTATTTCATTGAATGACCATATTTTTCCCCTGAAACATTATACTCAGTTTTTTTTTTTTTTTAAAGCAATTGGGGTTAAGTAACTTGCTCAAGGTTACACTGCTAGTCATTATTTATGTGTGGGTGCTCATTTTCTGAGGCCGGATCTGATCTCGGGTCATCCCAACTCCGAGGCCGGCACTCTTACTCCCTGCGCCACCTAGCCGCCCCTTTAGGGCAATTGGGGTTAAGTAACTTGCCCAAGGTTACACGGCTAGGTTTTTGTTTGTGTGGATTAAGTGTTGGAGGCCGGCTCCAATCAGATCCTTCTGATTCCAGGCCGGCGCCTCATTTCACTGTCGCCACCTAGCCGCCCCTAAAGCTTTTTTTTTTTAATTCTTTTTTTTTTTGCTTTTTGGAGGGCAATTGGGGTTAAGTAACTTGCCCAAGGTCACACGGCTAGGTTTTTTTTTGTTTGTGTGTGTTAAGTGTCTGAGGTCAGATCCGAACTCAGGTCCTTCTGACTCCAGGGCCAACGCTCTACTCACTGCGCCACCTAGCCGCCCCTCATTATACTCAGTTTTGCTGGGTAGGTGATTCTTAGTTTTAATCCCAGATCTTTTGACTTCTGGAATATCATATTTCAAGCCCTTTGATCATTTAATGTAGAAGCTGATGGATCTTGTGTTATCCTGATTGTGTTTCCACAATACTCAAGTTATTTCTTCCTGGCTGCTTATAATACTTTATCCTTGACCTTGGAACTCTGGAATTTGGCTATAATATTCCTAGGAGTTTTTTGGGGGGGAATTTTTTTCAAGAGGTGATTGGTGAATTCTTTCAATTTCTATTTTGCCCTCTGGTTCTAAAACATTAGGGCAATTTTCTGAGAGTTTCTTGAAGGATGATTTCTGGGTTCTTTTTTTTTTAATCATGGCTTTTCAGGTAGCCCAATAATTTTAAAATTATCTTTCCTGGATCTGTTTTGCAGATTAGTGTTTTTTTCAATGAGATATTGCACATTGCTTTCTATTTTTTTATTTGTTTGGATCAGTTTAATATTATCTTGATTTCTCATAAAGTAATTTGCTTCCATTTGATCCAATCTAATTTTGAAGGAATTATTCTCTTCAGTGAGTTTTTGAAATTCCTTTTTCATCTGGCAAATTTGACTTTTTTTAGGCATTCTTCTCTTCATTGGCTTTTTGGGCCTCTTTTGCCATTTGAGTTCATCCATTTTTTTAAGGTGTTATTTTCTTTAGTCAGGTTGTTGACTCTCTCTTCATGATTTTCTTGCATCCTTCTCATTTCTCTTCCTAGTTTTTCCTTTACTTCTCTTACTTGATTTTCAAAATCCTTCTAGAGCTCTTCCATGGCCTGCAATCAGTTTATATTTTTCTTGGAAGCCTTTGATGCAGGAGTTCTGACTTTGTTGACTTCCTTCCATTCCATGCTTTGATCCTTTTTTCTCCCCAAAAAAGGGTTTTATGGTCTATTTGTGCTTTCATTGCTTGCTCATTTTGGCAGCCAATTACTTGATTTTTGAGCTCTTTGCCGTGGTAGAACTCTGCTTCCAGAGAGGAGAGCTTTGTCCCAAATTGCTGGGGTTTTTGCAAATGTTTTCAGAGGTTCGAGGTGGTCACCCTCTCTACAGACACCACACTGGCAAACTGGCATTTCTCACCCCAGAGATTACCACCAGAAAAAGTCACCCAGATCCAAGCAGGTCAAAGCAAGAGCAATTACCCTCTGAATGGTAGCTTGGTCTCCTTATGATCTGCAGGCCAGTAGTTCATGAGGCATCCAAGGGGCAGAAGCTGCAGCTCCCCTGCCTGTACCACCTTTTGCCCTGTGGGCAGGGGCTGGACCATGCCCTTCCTTTCCAACAGAGTTCCCCAATGACTTTTTACTTTCTTTTTGGATTTTATGAGTTGAAAAGTCTGGAAATCACCACCACTTCTGGTGATTCACTCCCCTAAATACTGCTCCAGCTGCTGCTGCCTTCCTGGGCCCAAAACCACAAGGCTCACTTGGGACTGTGCTGGGCTCCCAGATTGCTGTGATAGATCTTTCCTGTTGGCCTACAAAGCTACCTTCAGTGGGAAATTTGTTTCTCTCTTTCACTCTGTGGATTCCATAGCTCTAAAATTTGTTTAGAGTCATATTTTATAGGTACTTGAGGTGGTTGTGGGGAGAGGTAATGGAATTTTCTGTGGAAAATTCCACCCCTGAGCTAAATCTTAAAGGGTGAAATTTAATAAGCATAAATCTAAAGGCTTACACTCAGTCTTTATTTTTAACAGCTTTAAAATATTGGGGAGGTGATGCATAGTTAGATAATATTTTTATTTATTTTTAATTTTATTTTTAATTTAGGAAATAAAATAAGGATTTCCCTAGCATAGCATAATAATCCCTTTCACATTGCAAGGGTTAGGGGTGTGGCTCACCCATGATCTGAAAAATCCATGTAAATTTTTTTCACCCTACTTTCATAACAGAGAAGCCTTAATTTTTTCTATTTCTTTTTCTTTAATGGAGTTGTAAAATTTTAGTTAAGTATTGAGTCATAGGCTTTGTGTCATCTACTGGATGTTGAGGGTCATCTGTGGTTTCCACAAAACTCCCCCCAAATCCTCATTTAATTTCTTTTTTTTAAATTAAATTTTATGTTCTTTTTTGTTTACATAATTCATTTGCACAAGATATCAGGTTACAAATTTTCTCCCCATCCCTCCCTTAATTACCACCCCAAATCAGTGATCCCACTGTATACCCCCTCACCTAATCTGCTCTCTCTTATATCCTCTTCCATTCCCCCTCCAACTTTCCGGTAGGGCAAGATGGATCCCCATAACTCAGGGCCTGTACATTTTACCTCCAAATTGCATGCAAAATAATAATAATAATAATAATAATAATAATAATAATAATATTTTTAAAACATTTGATTCCAAAACTTTGGATTCCAGATTCCCTCCCTTCTTCCCTCATCACCCACCCTTATTGGGAAGATAAGCAAATCAATGTAGGTTGAACATGTGTAGCTATGCAAAATATTTCCATAGTGGATATATTGTGAAATACTGCCTATATGTCCCTCCATCCTATCCCACCCCACATTTGTTCTACTCTCTACTTTGACCATGTCCTTTTTCAAATGTGTGTGCTTCTAAGTTCTCTCTCACCTCAACCTGCCCTCCCCTCTATCATTCCTCCTCTCATCCCCTTCCCCCCTGTAGGGCAAGATACCCTATTTAGTGTGTATGTCATTCCCTCCCTAAGCCAAATTCAATGAGAGTAAGGTTGACCCATTCCCTTTTTCCTTCCTGTTCTTCCCCTCCATTTTGACAGTTGTCTCTTGCCTCTTCTATATGAGATAATGTACTCCATTCTGTCTCTCCCCATCTCCTCTCATTATATTATTCTCTCACCTCTCAATTTCTAAGCCACTATCTTGGCTGCACCACTCTCATTTAATTTCTAATGTTAGGCCCTGATAAATCAAAACCATCATGGGGAAAGTAATGAATTGGAAAGGATATGAAATTATAAATCTAATATGTACAACTTGCTATTCCTTTTAAATATACAAAAATATAAGGAGGCTGAGCCAAGGTGGAGGCATAGAAGCAGGAAAACTCATGAGCTCCCCTCATAATCACCTCAAATAACCATAAAATATGACTCTAAACAAATTATAGAGCTGTAGAACCCACACAATTAGATAAACAAATCTCCCATTGAAGGCAGCCTGGCAGGTGGACAGGAAGGGTTCATTACAGAATGCTGGGAGCTGAGCTCAGCCGATCTTTAGCCTGTGGTTTTAGCCCCAGGGCAGCTCCAACCAGTGGACTTTGGGGGAATGAATTATCAGTAGCTGTGAAGGTTTCCAAAAATATCAACCCGTCAATGCCAAAATAAAAGGTCAGTGCAGAACTCTGTTGCAATTGGGAGGGACTAGATGTGTGGTCTGGTCCCTGCCCACTGAGCAAGAAGCAGTGGAGGTATGGTGGCCCTGCAGCTGCCTCCACATGGCTGCTTCAATGATCCTAGCCTGCACATTGTAGGCCAAGCGAAAATTCAGGGGGTAATCACTCTTGCTTTAACTTGCCTGGATCTGGATCTGTGCCCTCTTAATAGCTACAACAGCTCTGAAAACCCCAGTGATTTGGGACAAAGGTCTACCCTCTGGAAGCAGAGATCTACCATGGCAAAGAACTCCAAAGTCAAGTAGTTGGCTATCAATATGAGCAAGCAATGGAAGCACAAAGAGATAACAGGATACTTTTTTCTGGACAAAAAGAATCAAGGTATGGAGCTAGAGGAAGATATCATAATCAGAACTTCTTCACCAAAAGCTTCCAAAAAATTATGAACTGTTTATAGACCATGGAGCAAAATCCTCAAGAAGGATTTTGAAAATCAAGTAAGAGAAGTGGATGAAAATTTGGGAAGAGAAATGAGAATGATGCAAGAAAATCATGAAAAGAGAGTCAACAAACTGGCTGAAGAAAATAACACTTTAAAAAATAGATGAACACAAATGGCAAAAGAGGCCCTAAAAGCCAATGAGGAAAAGGATGCCTTAAAAAGCCAAATTTGCCAGACGGAAAAAGAATCTCAAAAGCTCACTGAAGAGAATCATTCCTTCAAAATTAGATTGGAGCAAATGGAAGCTAGTGACTTTATGAGAAATCAAGATACAATTAAACAGATCCAAATAAATGAAAAAAAAATAGAAGGCAATGTGAAATATCTCATTGGAAAAACCTCTGACCTGGAAAATAGATCCAGGAGAGATAATTTAAAAATTATTGGACTACCTGAAAGCCATGATCAAAGAAAGAACCTAGAAATCATCCTTCAAGAAATTCTCAAGGAAAACTGTCCTGATGTTTTAGATCCAGAGGGCAAAATAGAGGTTGAAAGAATCCACCGATCACCTCCTGAAAAAGATCCCAAAAAGAAAACTCCCAGGAATATTATAGCCAGGTTCCAGAATCCCCAGATCAAGGAAAAAATACTACAAGCAGCCAGGAAGAAACAATTTCAATATTGTGGAAACACAATCAGAATAGCCCAGGACCTGGCAGCTTCTACACTGAGGGATCGAAGGGCATGGAATATGATATTCCAGAGGGCAAAAGAACTGGGAATGAACCCAAGGGTCACCTACCCAGCAAAACTGAGTATTTTGTTTCAGGGGAAAATATGGTCACTCAGTGGAATAGAGGACTTTCAAGCTTTCTTGATGAAAAATCCAGAGTTGAATAGAAAATTTGACATTCAAATGCAAGAAGCAAGAGAAGCATGAGAAGGTAAACAGGGAAAAGAAATTATAAGGAACTTATCAACGTTGAACTATTTACATGCCTATATAGAAAATAATAATTGTAATTTATGAAACTTTTATCAATATGAGCATAGTTAAAGGTATTATAAATGTGTGTATGCATGTATATATATATATACATATATATGTATACATACATATATATGTCTATATAGGAGGGTATATGTGTATATGAATACATATGTTAACGTGAGTTTGTGTGTGTGTGTGTGTGTGTGTGTGTATATATATATATACATATATATATACACACATAAATATATATCTCTGTGTGTGTGTGTGTGTGTGTGAGTGTGCAAGTATACATACTCAGAGGGCACAGGATCAATTGAATAGGAAGGGATGATATTTAAAAGATGGAATTGAGAGGTGAGAGAGGAATATAGTGAGAGGAGATGGGGAGAGACAAAATGGGATAAATTATCTCATATAGAAGAGGCAAGGAAAAACTGTTACAATGGAGGGGAAGAACAGGAAGGCAAAATGGAATGAGTCAACCTTTCTCTCATTGAATTTGGCTTAGGGAGGGAATGACATACACACTAAACTGGGTATTTTGCCCATAGTAGAGTAGGAGGGAAGGGAATGAGGGGGGGGGGTTGATGGAGGAGAGTGCTTTTGGGTGGGGAGTGTAGTTGGAAGCACACAGTTTTGAAAAGGGACAGAGTCAAAGTAGAGAATAGAACAAGTGGGGGGCAGGATAGGATGAAGGGAAATATAGTCAGTATTTCACAATATATCCCCTATGGAAATGTTTTGTGTAACTACATATGTACAGCCTATATTGAATTGCTTATTTTCCCTGTAAGCATGGGTGATGAGGGAGAAAGGGAAAGAATCTGGAATTCAAAGTTTTAAAATCAAATGTTATAAAAATTATCATTATCATTATTATTTTTACAAGCAACAGTAAAATCAGATATACAGAGTCAGTGGGGAGCCAAGATGGCAGAGTAGAAACAGCACATCCAAGGCACTCTCCCCCCAGATCACCTCCAAACCATGTAAAAGGGGACTCTGAACAACTTCTGGAGCCCCAGCACCCACAAAACAACACAGAGAAACTAACCTCCCTCTGACAACAGCCCAGCAGCCCTTCAGGAAGGGCCAAAGCAGAGCTCTGGGATCTGTGGTTTTAGCTTCAGGGCAGCCAGGCCAGCAGCTGGCTGGAGGGACCCTAGAACACCAGCAGCTGTGGTGATTCCAGAATTATCAACACAGACACGCTTAGGACAAAGTGAGAGGTTAGGGCCCTATGGATTTTGGGACCAGTATTTGGGGAACACTCCCCTATGAGCTAGAAGCCACTGAAGAGACATGCCATTTTGCAGTTTTCAGTGGAAGCTCCAGCTCCTGGACTGCGAACTGTAGGGAGATCCAGCGATCAGTCTTGAGGGGTAATCACTCTTGCTTTAACCTCCCTGGATCTGGATTGTGGTCTGGGGTGGAGGTTGTGGGGTGGGCATCCAGCTTGCCAGAAACAGAAGTTGTGAAGACCGCAACTTTGGGACAGAAGCTCCCCTGTATGGTGGCAGAGTCCTACTGTGGCAACAAGCCTAAAAGTCAAGTAATTAAGTGGCAACATGCCAAGGCAAAGGAAACAAAATAAACAGAAAAATGCAACATTAGACTCCTATTTTGGGGGCAAAGAGGATCGAAGCAAGGAACAGGAAGAGGACTGTGAGGTTAGAAATCCTGCTCCAAAAGACACAAAGGAAAATATGAGTGGGTTACAGGCCATAGAGGACCTTAAGAAGGACTTTAAAAATCAAATAAGAGAAGTGGAGGAAAAATTGGGAAGAGAAATGAGAAGGATGCAGGAAAAGTATGAAATGAGGATCAACAGCCCGACTGAGGAAAATAACACCTCAAAAAATAGACTGGCAAAGGAGGCCCAAAAGGGCAATGAGGAGAAGAATGCCTTAAAAAGCCAAATTTGCCAGATGGAAAAAGAATCTCAAAAGCTCACTGAGGAGATTCATTCCTTTAGAGTTAGACTGGAGTAAATGGAAGCTAATGACTTTATGAGAAATCAAGATGCTGTTAAACAGATCCAAACAAATGAAAGAATAGAAGGCAATTTCATGGGAAAAACCACTGACTTGGAAAATAGATCCAGGACAGATAATTTAAAAATTATTGGACTACCTGAAAGCCATGATCAAAGAAAGAACCTAGAAATCACCCTTCAAGAAATTCTCAAGGAAAATTGCCCTGATGTTTTATACCCAGAGGGCAAAATAGAGGTTGAAAGAATCCACCAATCACCTCCTGAAAAAGATCCCAAAAAGAAAACTCCCAGGAATATTATAGCCAGGTTCCAGAATCCCCAGATCAAGGAGAAAATACTACAAGCAGCCAGGAAGAAACAATTTCAATATTGTGGAAACACAATCAGAATAGCCCAGGACCTGGCAGCTTCTACACTGAGGGATTGAAGGGCATGGAATATGATATTCCAGAGGGCAAAAGAGCTGGGAATGAACCCAAGGGTCACCTACCCAGCAAAACTGAGTATTTTGTTTCAGGGGAAAATATGGTCATTCAGTGGAATAGAGGACTTTCAAGCATTCTTGAGGAAAAAACCAGAATTGAATAGAAAATTTGACATCCAGACACAAGAAGGAAGAGATGCCTGAGAAGGTAATCAGGGAAAAGAAATCAAAAGGAACTTATCAAAGTTGATCTATTTACATTCCTATATGGAAAAGCAATAACTGTGACTGATGATATCTTTCTCACTATGAAAATAATGGAAGAAGGGGGTGTGGTCATATGAATACATATGTGAATGTGTGTGTATATGGTTACAGTTATATATGGATAGAGGGCATAGGTTGAGTTTGTTGGGAAGGGAGAATACTCAAGGGATGAAATTATGAGGTGAGAGAGTAAAGTGGCAAGAGGAGATGGGGAGAGACAGGGTAGGGTAAACTATCTCATGTAGAAGAAGCAAGGGAATGTGGTTGCAAGGGAGGGGGAGAATAGGAAGGCAAAAAAGGCAAAACCACATTCTCATTGAATTTGGTTCAGGGAGAGAATGACATACATACTAAATGGGATATCTCAACCTGCAGCAGAATAGGGGGAAGGGGGATGAGAGGAGGGATGATGGATGGGAGGGCATTCTTGGGGGGAGGGGAGGTTGGAAGTACCCACTATAGAAGAGGGACAGGATCAAAGTAGGGAATGGACCAGTTGCAGGGTGGGATGGGTGGGAGGGAATCATAAGCAACTTTGTACAATATATTTACTATGGTAATGTTTCGCATATCTAGACATGTACAATATATACTGAATTACTTATCTTCCCAGAGGAAATGTGTGACAAGGGAGGAAGGGAATGGATCTGAAATTCGAGGTCTTAAAATTAAATGTTTCAAATATATATAAATACTATTATTAACACGCTTTTGCATGTAACTGGGAGATCAAATTGCAGGCACTGGGGCACAGAGACTCATGTTGCTCTAATGGAAAAGTCAAAGGGGGTATGGGAGAAGATATGGGAGAGAGCAGATTGGAGGAAGGGATATCTTGTGGGACTGCTATTCTGGGATGGTGGGTAGCGGAAAAATCGAGAAAAAATTGTAACTCAAAATCTGGCGGAAATGAATGATATAAACCACAAGTTAATAAAGCATTTGTTTAAAAAAAAGAAAAAAGAAAATGAAAAGAAATCAGATATAAAGCACTGTGGTATGCCGATCCATCTTGCCCTACTGGAAAGTTGGAGGGGGAATGGGAGTGGATATAGGAGAGAGCAGATTGGGGGAGGGGGACAATGGGATTGCTCTTTTGTGGTAGTGGGTAGGGGAAAGACGGGGAAGAAATTTATAACTCAAAATTTTGTGGTAACAAAAGATATAAGCTAAAAATAAACATAAAATTTAATTTAAAAGTATACAAAAAGATCATGAAAATTTATTTATTTTCTTCTTACTTTCCCTTAGAGCTGCCTGCCATTAGATATACACACACACACACACAGGCACACACACACGCGCACACACACGCGCACACACACACACACGGACACCTACACAGTCACACACACACACAATTATTCCATACATGCTTCTATTTATCAGTTCTTTTCCTGGATGCAGATATTATCTTTCTTCCTGTTCTTTTCAGTTAATTTGGGTCTTTATAATAGTCAAAATAACTTATTCATTCAAAGTCAGTCTTAAAGCAATATTGCTTCTACTGTATACAATGTTCTTCTGGTTTTGCTCATTTAACTCTTCATTATGTCATGCAAGTCTTTCCATGTTTTTCTTACTTTTTCTTATAGCACAGTAGTATTCTATCATAGTATTTTTATTAAGAAATCTGGGAATTTCATTGGAATAAATGTATGACATGAGTTATTTGTGATATGGTAATAATAAAAACTTGTAGGACCTTGGGCAACATTAAGAAAGATTTAATTTCCCAAGAAAAAAAATGAGATACTCCTATTGTCTTTTTCATGGTCATCCTGTACCTGGAGTATCATGTTTCGTTTTGGGAACATTATTTTAGGGACATTGGTAAATTGGAAAGCATTCAGAGGAGGGCAATCAGAGTGGTGAACGACCTTAAGTCCACAACATATGAGAGGACTGATTTAAAAAATATTTATATTTAATCTGATGAACTTTGTGTGTGCTGGTGTGGTGGTGGTGATAAACTGTTGATCAACCAAACTGCTAACTTGTATGGGTTATTTGCTTGAGTGCAACTTGCCTGAATGAATTGACAGGGATAACTGAAAAACACCAGAGGAAGAGAGATTTATAACTACTATTATGAGCCAGAGAGATTTCTTATGTTTTACTAGGATGTGTGTATGTGTGTGTGTGTGTATTTGTGTGCAGTGGTGAAGTGGGGAGATTCAGAATTAAAGGAGAGGGTTGTTAATACATTTAATAATTTCCCAATGGGGAGATAACATTCTAAGTTTCTCTCAGGCATCAAAAGGAATCAGGAACAGGGCAGGAAGCTAGTTGGCTAGTTTCAGGCATTACCATTAGTGCCTGATCAAATTTGAAAGGAAAATAGTCCCCAAAGGGGAGGGTCCCAATAAGATACTAGAGAAGTCACACCGCTAGAGAAGAGTTGCCCAGCACACAAAATGTGGATAGTTAGGAACTGATTACAACTCTGTCATCTACTCATCAACTTAGTTGTAAGCAAATACTACTGTTATAGTCATATGCAACTAAATGTATTTCTTTTTTTTTTTTTTGGTTTTCAAATTTCCTTTGCTTCCCTCCCCCCTCCCCTCACGACAGCATATAGTACAGTATAGGGTCTGCAAATGCATTCATATTAGACAGTATTCCAATTACAAAGGCTTATTGTACTAGGTGGGATGAAAGATGGTAAAGAAGAAATAAAACCAAACAATGAAAAGAAAAAAGATCATTTAGTTCGCTTCCATCAGGATTCAGGCTCAGTTCTTTCTAGTTATATCTCTGGATGGCGCATTTCTCACTTTCTTGAGTCATTTGGGATTAACTTATATCACTGCATTGCTGAGAAGAGTCCAGTCTGTCATAGTTGATCATCACAGATATGGTATGTCTGTGATTGTATACAAATTTCTTCTGATTCTACTCTTCTCACTCAGCATCAGTTTGTATAAGTCTCTCCAGGTAATTATGAACTCTGTCATCTCCTCGTTTCTTATAGCACAATAAAATTCCATTACATTCATATACCACAACTTGTTTAGCCAGTCCCCAATCGATGGGCACCCCTTTAGTTTCCAATTCTTTGCAACCACAAAAAGGGCTGCTAAAAATATTTTTGTACATATTGGTCTTCCTCCCACTTCTATGATCTCTTTGGGATATAACACTAGAAGTGGTATTGTTGGGTCAAAGGGCATGAAATTATTTATAATCCTTTGGGCATAATTCCAGATTGCTCTCAAGAATGGTTGGATAAGTTCACAACTCCACCAGCAATGTATTACTGTTCCAATTTGTCCACATCCTCTCCAGCATTTGTCACTTTCTTGTTTTGTCATCTTAGCCAATGTGACAGGAGAGATGTGGTATTTCAGAGTTGTTATGATTTGCATTTCTCTAATTAATAGTGATTTAGAGCATTTCTTCATATGCTTACAGATATCTTTAATTTCTTTCTCTGAAAACTTTCTATTCATATCCTTTGACCATTTCTGAATTGGGGAATGACTTGTATTCATATAGATTTGGCTCAATTCTCTATAAATTATAGAAATGAGTCCTTTATCAGAAACACAAGTTGTAAAAATTCTTTCCCAGTTTCCCACCTCCCTCTTGATCTGGGTTACATTGGCTTTGTTTGTGCAGAAGCTTTTCAATTTAATGTAATCAAAATTATCCGTTTTGCATTTTATAATGCTCTCTAATTCTTGTTTGGTCCTAAAATCTTCCCCTCTCCACAGATCCATCAGGTAAACTATTCCTTGCTTTCCCAAATTGCTTACAGTATCATCCTGTACACCTAGATCATGCACCCATTTAGACTTGATTTTGGTATATGGTGTTAGATAGTGATCTATACCCACTTTCTGCCATACTGTATTCCAGTTTTCCCGGCAGTTTTTGTCAAATAGTGCATTCTTATCCCCAAAACTGGGGTCTTTGGGTTTATCGAACAATAGATTACTATATTCATTAACTGCTGGGTCTCCTGCGCCTAATCTATTCCATTGATCCACTACTCTACACCTCTGCCAATACCAAGCAGTTTTGATGACTGCTGCTGTATAATACAGATTAAGATCTGGTATAGCTAGTCCACCTTCCCTAGCATTTCTTTTCATTAATTCCCTTAATATTCTAGACCGTTTGTTTTTCCAGATAAATTTTGTTATTATTTTGTCTAACTCTACAAAGTAGTTTTTTGGTAAATTGATTGGTATGGCACTAAATATATAGTTTCGTTTGGGTAAAACTGTCATTTTTATTATATTAGCTCGACCCAGCCATGAGCAATTGATATTTTTTCCAACTATTTAGATCTGTTTTTATTTGTGTGAGAAGTGTTTTGTAGTTGTGATCATATAGATTCTGGGTTTGTTTTGGCAAGTAGATTCCCAAATATTTTATAATGTCTACAGTGACTTTAAATGGGATTTCTCTTTCTATCTCTTGCTGTTGAGTTTCATTAGAGATGTACAGGAATGCTGAGGATTTATGTGGGTTTATTTTATATCCTGCAACTTTGCCAAATTGATTTATTGTCTCTAGTAGTTTTTTGCTTGATTCTCTAGGATTCTCTAAGTATATCATCATATCATCTGCAAAGAGTGACAGCTTGGTCACTTCTTTGCCTAATTTGATTCCTTTGATTTCTTTTTCTTCTCTAATTGCTACTGCTAGTGTTTCTAGTACCAGATTGAATAAGAGGGGTGATAGTGGACACCCTTGTTTCACTCCTGATCTCATTGGAAAGGCTTCTAGTTTATCCCCATTGCATATAATACTTGCTGATGGTTTTAAATAGATGCTATCAACTATTTTAAGGAAGGCTCCATTTATTCCTATACTTTCTAGTGTTTTTAATAGGAATGGATGTTGTACTTTGTCAAAAGCCTTTTCTGCATCTATTGAGATGATCATGTGGTTTCTGCTAGTTTTATTGTTGATATGCTCAATTATACTGATGGTTTTCCTAATATTAAACCATCCTTGCATTCCTGGAATGAATCCTACTTGATCAGGGTGTATTATTTTTGTGATAAGTTGTTGGAGTCTTTTGGCTAATATTTTATTTAGAATTTTTGCGTCTAAATTCATGAGGGAGATTGGTCTATAATTTTCTTTCTCTGTTTTATCTCTTCCTGATTTAAGAATCAGTACCATATTTGTGTCATAGAAAGAATTTGGTAGGACTCCTTCTTCACTAATTTTCCCAAATAGTTTGTAGAGTATTGGAATCAATTGTTCTTTAATTGTTTGATAGAATTCACTAGTAAATCCATCTGTCCCTGGAGATTTTTTCCTAGGGAGTTCATTGATGGCTTGTTTGATTTCTTTTTCTGAGATGGGGTTATTTAGGTCATTCACTTCCTCTTCAGTAAATCTGGGCAATTTGTAATTTTGTAAATATTCATCCATTTCACTAAGATTGTCATATTTATGTGCATACAATTGGGAAAAATAATTCCTCATTATTATTTTGTTTCCTCTTCATTAGAGGTAGATTCACCCTTTTTATTTTTGATACTCATAATTTGGTTTTCTTCTTTCTTTTTTTTTATCATATTGACTAAGTGTCTATCAATTTTGTTGATTTTTTCATAAAACCAGCTCTTAGTTTTATTTATTAATTCAATAGTTTTCTTAATTTCAATTTTATTAATCTCTCCCTTGGTTTTCAATATTTCTAATTTAGTACTAAATTGGGGATTTTCAATTTGTTCTTTTTCTAACTTTTTCAATTGCATGTCCAATTCATTGACCTCCCTTCTCTCTGCTTTAATTAACTATGCACTCAGGGATATAAAACTTCCCCTGAGAACTGCTTTTAGTGCATCCCCCAAATTTTGGTATGTTGTCTCATTATTATCATTCTCTTGAATGAAATTATTGATTATTTCTATAATTTTTCGTTTGACCCACCAATTTTTTAGGATTAAATTGTTTAATTTCCAATTAGTTTTTAGTCTATCTTTCCCTAGGCCTTTATTGCATATAATTTTTTTTTTGCATCATGATCTGAGAATGATGCACTTAAGATTTCTGCCTTTCTGCACTGGACTGTGAGGTTTTTATGCCCTAGTACATGGTCTATTTTTGAATATGTACCATGCACTGCTGAGAAGAAAGTAAATTCCTTTTTATCCCCATTCAGTTTTCTCCAGAGATCCATCATATCTAGTCTCTCTAAGATTCTATTCACCTCCTTAACCTCTTTCTTGTTTATTTTGAGGTTAGATTTATCGAGTTCAGAGAGGGGGAGATTAAGGTCCCCTACTAGTATAGTTTTGCTATCTATTTCTTTCTCTAATTCCTTTAACTTCTCCTCTAGGAATCTGGCTGCTATACCACTTGGTGCATATATATTAAGTAGTGATATTGCTTCATTCTCAATGGTGCCTTTTAGTAGGATATAGTTTCCTTCCTTATTCCTCTTTTAATTAGATCTATTTTTGCTTTTGCTTTATCTGAGATAAGTATTGCTACCCCTGCTTTTTTTACTTTAGCTGAGGCATAATAAATTTTACTCCAACCTTTTACCTTTACCCTGTGGGTATCCCTTTGTTTCAAATGTGTTTCTTGAAGACAGCATATTGTAGGATTATGGTTTTTAATCTATTCTGCTATCTGCCTCTGTTTTATGGGAGAGTTCATCCCATTCACATTCTCAGTAATGATGACTATCTGTCTCTTCCCCTCTATCCTATTCCCTCCCCTGTTTATGTTTTTGTTTCTTCCTTCTCCCTTCCCCTCCTTGAAGTTTTCCCTTTTGACCATCCCCTCCCTCAGTGTTCCCACCCAGTGACCTCCCTTCTTAATCTACCCTCTCCCCTTATTACTATTTCCCTCCCTTCTAATCCCTCCCTTTGGTCTCCTCCTTTTCACCCTCCCCCTTACCCTCCCACTATCTATAGGACCCAAAAAATTTTTATACTTATCAGAATAAATTACTCCCCGTTTGATTCCAAACCAATGAGAGTAAATTTCAAACAGTGCTCCTCTCCCTCCCTCCTTTTCCTCTATTTAATGAATTTATGTGTCTATTCGTGTTAGAATCTTAAACTTCACTGATTAATTTGATCCTTCTTTGAACCAGAACCAATGAGAATAGTGTTTAAATGATGTTCTTCTCCCTCTTTCTTTCTTTCTTTTCCTTTGTTTTGATGCCTCTTCAGATGGCATATTTTACCTTTTCCTAGCACATCCTTTCCTTTTTTCCATTACAGTACCTTTGATCCCCTTAATAGTCTTTTTTTTTTAGACTCCATGTTAGTGCATTCATACCCACACCCTCTAAGTATAACCCTTTTGAAGGTCATGATAATCATAAAGATTTCGAATATTGACAGTTATCAGCTCCACATATAGGGATGTGAACATTTTGCTCTTGTTGCATCCCAACTAATGAGCATGTATTTGTGGGTGTGGGTGTGTGCACTTCTGCATGTATGAGTCTATGTTACCCTTGTTTACCTTTTTATGTCCTTCTGGAGTCTTGTAATTGGAGATCAAATTTTCCATTGAGCTGTGGCTTTTTCATCAGGAAAGTTTGGAAGTCCCTTACTTCATTAAACATCCATCTCCTTGCCTGAAAGATTATGCTCAGTTTTGCCAGGTAGTTAATCCTTGGTTGTAGTCCTAGCTCTCTTGCCCTACGAAATATCAAATTCCAGTCCCTCTGCTCTTTTAATGTAGAAGCTGCTAGGTCCTGTGTGATCCTAACTGTAGTTCCTCGATATTTGAATTGTTTCTTTTTGGCTGCTTGTAGAATTTTTTCTTTAATCTTATAATTCTGGAATTTGGCTACTATATTTCTTGGAGTTTTCAGTTTGGGATCTCTTTCAGGAGGAGTCCAGTGAATTCTATCGATAGCTATTTTATCTTCTGATTCCAGGACCTCAGGACAGTTTTCTTTGACAATCTCTTGGAGGATGTTGTCTAGACTGCTTTTTGCATCATGACTTTCTGGTAGACCAATAATTCTTAAGTTGTCTCTCCTGGATCTGTTCTCTAAGTCAGTTATTTTTCCAGTGAGATATTTTACATTTTCTTCCAATTTTTCGATCGTTTTTTTTTTTTTTTTTGATTGACTCCTGCTGCATCATAGAGTTCTGAGTTTCAGTTTGATTGAATCTAATTTTTAGCGAATTATGGTCTTCAGTTAGTTTTTGAAGTTCCTTTTTTAGGGTGGTATTTTCTTTTCCAAGTTGGTCACTGCCTCCCTGATTTGGTCTTTAAAATTTTTCTTAAGCTCCTCCAGGAATGCTATTTGGGCTTGAGACCAGAGCATGTTTCCTTCTGTGGTCTCTGGTGTGGGCAGAGAGTCTATATTGTCATGTGTGTTTTGTTGTTCTTGCCCTGCATAGTATGCTGGAATAGACTTTCTTGCCTTCCCCTTCTCCTTTTCAGCTTCCTTCCTTCCCATTGTGACTTCCTGTTTCTTAGTTTCTCAGGCTGTGAGTTTGGGGCCTGATCCTTGACTTTGAATACCTCTGGGTGGCTAGTTTATGGCTAAGTCAGGGAAGTCAGTGAGGAATGTAGATGTGTAGGTGGGGATGAGTCTGACCACTTCAGATTTCTGCCTCTATACCCCTGGGCTACAAGTAGGCTTTTGTTGGTGAGGTGTGGTGGGGCTTGTTGCGACCCCTCCCTCTCTTCTCTTCAGATTCCTGGCTGTCTCAGTTACACCCCTTCTTGGAGATTCTCAAGCCTGAGGCTATTTCCATTAACTTGGGATTTCAATCTGGGTGGGAGACTTATCTTTGGGTTTTCTGCTTCATGAAGGAGGGGTGGGAGGATCTGAGCAGCTAGAATTTACTTTGCCATTCCAGCCCCTGTATTATACAGGCAGGCAGTTTCCAAACTTCCAGGCTGGGGGCTGAATGCAGCCTGAGAAGCCACTCTCTCCACTGGGAGCTCGACTCTCCTACCTGGCTCCAATGTTCCGTTCCCTCTGCGAGATGACTGCGATTCATCTTTGGTAAGTCTGCAGGCTGGGGCTTTTTCTCTCTCTGGTGTAGTCTGCTTGTCTGCTTTTAGGTCTGAGCTGTGCAGACCCCATTCGTTCTGCGCTTGACCAGTCTGGACACACTGGGCAACCTCCTGGGCTGGATTCTGCCACGCTGTGTCTTCCAGTGGGCTCTGTCACTCAGGACTAAATGTATTTCTAATTTAAATAATATTTAAATGTACCATGGTATCACATTTTTATAAAGTAATTTGATGTATACTATCTTAAAGAAACCATAAAAAATTTTCTCCCAGTACAACTTGTCTACTAATATTATATTCAACCTTTGAAATTTTGGTAGGACTAAAATATTGTTGGATTCACCCATTCTCAGAGTCCTAATATTTGGTCCCAATATGACCTCACACCTTTACTAGTTGGGTGACTAATCAGAAATATCACTTAATCCTGTTTAACAAATCACTTAATCCTGTTTACCTCAGTTTCTTCATTTGTAAAATGACTTGGAGAAGGAAATGGCAAGTCACTCCAGTATCTTTGTCAAGAAAACCAAAGGAGGTCACAAAGATTCAGCACTGAACCAACTGAACAACAACAACAGCAACATATGGTCCCACCTAATTTTTATTCTGATGTAGCATAAGGTCCACAGATGTGTTGAGGAATTTACTGACTACCTTATTTGGAATCCTGTAAGACCATAACTAGAAGGAAATCCTAGCACTTCATTATATAGACATACTCCAAAATACTGTCACTTGATCCTCAAAGACCAAAACAAAATATAAAATATAAATTCTACTTCACCCACAAATATATTCATATGGGAAGTCAACAGAAATTGTTGCTTTAAACAAAACAAAATAATTAATTACTTATAAATTTTTTATATAAAACTATGCCAATAAAAAGCAATCACAAAATAAAGTAATATAGTTTTAGAGCAGAAAGGAAATGAAAAGAGTATCTAATGCTTCTTGTTTATCTTTTTTTTTTTTTTGAGGGGGGAAGGCTGGGCAATTGGGGTTAAGTGACTTGCCCAAGGTCATATGACTAGTAATTGTTAAGTGTCTGAGGCAGAGGCAGGATTTGAACTCCAGGACCAGTGCGCTATTCACTGAACCACCTAGCTGCTCCCCATCTTGTTTATCTTAAAAATAAATAAATTGAGACCCAAAGAGGTAAAGAGAGTTGCCCAAGTTCACACAACTAATCAGCTAGAATAAAGGGACTAATTTTTAGGTATTTTTAGAGCTATGTTAGCTATTGACAAAATAATTAAGCATATTTTAATTAAGAATAAGGGAAAGCCATAAGAATATTCAGTTCTGTGTCTGATATATCATTACCACCAGGGATATTGCCCATGTCAAAATTTAGTAGCAAGTATGGTAGTGGTTCATCTTTTTGTGGTTTAAAAAACTCAAGAAACCATTATTTGGAACTGAAAGATTAACTAGAGAAGAAAAATAACAAAAAACTTGAGATTTTTATTCAAGTAAGGCTACAATCAGCAAAATTAGACATGGAAGATAAGCTTTTAAAATATTATGCCTTGGAGTGGCTAGGTGGTGCAGTAAATAGAGAACTGGCCCTGGAGTCAGGAGGATCTGAGTTCAAATCTGGCCTCAGACACTCAACACAAAAACTAGCCATGTGACCTTGGGCAAGTCACTTAACCCCAATTGCCCCCCCAAAGGCATAAATAAATAAATAGATAGATAAATAGATAGATAAATAAATGAATGAATAAAATATTATGCCTATGAATTGACCTCCTGACCACAGAAAATTTTAGATTCTCATGATATCATTCTGGGTTTCAGGCTATGCCCTGCAGTAGCTAGTCCAACATGAGACAGTAGCTAACAAAGAAAGCGGGGTTTGGGGGGGGGGGGAATATTCCCTGTGACATATATTTGCCAAGCCCTATTACCTTCCAAGGGGACTCTCTTTCTATAGGCAAAGACAGTTTTGCTTTGTTCAAAACAATCAATACATAGATGTCGAACCAAATCAGAGGCAGCCTTGGTGACTGGGGATTCACAGAGGGTATGATGGCAGCATCTTCCTTGCCATAAAAGAGGAGTTGCTATAGCTCCACTTTTGCAGAGTCCCCAGAGAGCTACATTAGAAATGGAGATAACCAAGATAAGGTTAATTAGACATTGACTGTTCTCCAAAGGGATCAAACCAATCTAGGACTGTCTAGGAATATAGATTTTTTATGTACCTTGTTTCATTTCTAGATCCATAAATCTTATAGAACTTGGTTCAAAAATTACTCCAGAGGGGAAAGGATGAACTTCTTTTCTTTCTTGTAACTTTGCTATTCATTCATTCCTCAATAAATAATTTTTATTGTTTTAAAGTTTTTCTTTTGCCTGGATCTGTTAGTATGATAGATGAGTTTACATCTTCTCAACTTTGCACTGGGCTAAACTACCATTAAAAATCCTCATGATCTGAACTGAAGTGGCACATAAGGTTATAGGTCATAAGGTTATGGCCTTACTTTGACATGACTGTGTGACCAGACCAGTGATTGAAAAATGGGTTGCAGGGGCGGCTAGGTGGCGCAGTGAGTAGAGCATCGGCCCTGGAGTCAAAAGGACCTGAGTTCGGATCAACCTCAGAAACTTAAGGCACACACAAACAAACAAACAAAAAAACCTAGCCATGTGACCTTGGGCAAGTTACTTAATCCCAATTGCTGTCCAAAAAGAAAAAAAAGAAAAGAAAAGAAAAATGGGTTGCTTTAAATCACTTATTATTAAATTAGGGTTATTATCGTTAAAATGAACACAACTTGGGGCTCTCTTTTCAAACTAAATTATTAGGAAAGTTAGAGAATCTCAGTGTGGAAAAGTCCCAGTGTGGGAGCTCACTCCACCAGATCGCACCTTGCCTGCTAATTAGTGAATTCTCACTCAGGAAATAGTAATTTGTGTCAGAAATGAGATTTGAACCCACGTTTGCCTTAATTCCAATTTGCCTATTTGCAAATACTATGAGAAATAAGTCTTCCTTAATAGGTTCTTAGTAACAAAATGAGGAGTTGGGATTATGTAAATCAAATACATTTGCTATGGATGTGTATGCCCATGCATGTGTGTTTGTATGTGTATGAAGGGCTCTAGGAAGAGTTATTTTTGAGAGATAGTCTATTGACAAAGAAGCAGATAAGATCCATTTAACAAATGACTCTCTTAACATACTGCCTCTTTTCTGATTACTCTGATACACACTTTTTAAATACAATTTGAAGAAAAAAAACAACTTCTTTAAAGCATAATTTTTCTCATCTATAAATAAGGATCATAATACTTATACATATAATTATACAATAAGACAATACAATCCACTCACTGGATTGTTTTAAGGATATCACTTTATTGACTTCAGCATATTATACCAATCTGAATAATTATTTTAGTATCCAGAACAAGACTTAGGTTTGACTTCTGAAATAGAGTTTTAACTCTGAATTTTCTTTCTCGTAAAAAGAGTAATGGTGTGGAGGGGACCTAAAGTAGTAGCTGCCTTACACTAGAAGAACAAGGATCAGAAGATTGGTGACTGGAGTGAGAAAAAACCTTAGAAGTCATCTAGTCCAATGCCCTTATTTTAAACATAGATGCAGAAAAGGAAACACAAAGAGTTTAAGTGACTTGTCAGGATTTTAAACCAGGTAAAGTACCAATTATTGGTCTCATATGAAAAGTAGACCTTGACTACCAGGGAGGTAACAGATTTGGATGAAATTGTGAAGACCAAAGGAATTTAGAAATAATTTTTAAAACACATGTTTGTTATTTTTTATTACACCTACATTTTATACCCTGTGTTCTTCCCTCATTGCTTTCAAGAGCAAATGTCCTGTCTGACAAAGATTTTTTAAAATAATTTTTAATAATTATTTTTTTAATAAGAAGAAAACATATTTGTCACTGTTCCACATCCATAGACCCTCTCACCTTTGCAAAGGAGAGCAGAATATCTTCACATATTTTTTTCTTTAGGCCCAGGTTTGGTCAATATAATTTTGTAATAAACAATTTTAATTTTTGTCATTTTTCTCTCTACTTACATTGTGGTAGTCATTGTCTACATTTTTTCCTGGTTCTGTTTCCTTTGATTTGCATCAGTTCATACAAGTTTTCCCATGCTTCTCTATATTCATCATTTCTTGTAGTATAGAAATATTACATTATATTCAGGTGCCACACTTGAGTAGTTAATCCATTTCCTAATGTATAAGCATCTATTTTGCTTCTAGTTCTTTGCTACTAAATATATATTACTACAAATTTTCAATGTACATGGATCCTTTCTTTTGGTCAATGACCTTGGAGTATACTACATGCCTATAAGTAGAATCTCCAGTTCAAAACATATGAACATACCAAATTGCTTTTCAAAATGGCTGTACCAATTTGCAGATCCACCAACAATGCATTAATGTGACTGTCTAGTCACAGTCCCTCCAATATTAACTATTCTTCTCATATTTTTCAATTTGATGCATTCAGTGTGAAACCCCAGAGTTGCTTGATTTATTATCATCATCCTATAATTTGTAGCATTCATTGGTTCATAGATTTTGAGCCAGAAGGGAGCCAGAAGGGACCCTGATTTATTATCATCATCCATATAAATTGTAGCATTCATTGGTTCATAGATGCTGAGCCAGAAGGGACCTTGAAGGCCATGAAGTCCAACACTCTACAAGAGCAAGCACCCTAGTATACCCAGGATGGCTGCTAGCATAGGTTCTTTGATCTGTTTTTCTAAAGGAAAGCAATTCAAAAGAAGGAAAAAGTCAGCATCCTGATCTTCAGAAAATACAAACAGAAATTACAAGCAGACAAAAAAATACTGAGAAAATAACACAATTCCATAGACCAACAGATAGGACTTCTAGCTGTCTGACCATTAGATATATACATAGTTAGTTACCAGACATGGGGCACCAATGTCTGAGTTTTTAAAGCCAGGGGGCTCAACAGCTACCCAGAGTCTCATCTGGCCAAATCACACAACTCTTCCCATAAGTGAGCCCCAAAGCAAAACCTCACTCTAAGTGAGGCCCAGTAAGGGGCAAGGAAGGTCTTCATATTCCCTTGCCATTACACACTTGTATTTTATATATGAGGAAACCAAGACTGAGAGAGTTTATGTAAATTTCCCAGTCACATAGTTAGTAAGTAATTGAGGTAGATTCAAACTCAAAGCTTGACTCCAAATCCAGTTCTGTATCCACTGAACCACTTATTTGCCTAAACTCTGGGTAAGGAAACTCATTCTACAAATGCATATTTCCATGCTCTTTTTTTTTTTTTGGAGGGGGGAGGGCAGGGCAATTGGAGATAATGAGTAGAGGGAAGGCATGGGGTTTGGGAAAAGCTTCTTGTATAAAGTGAACTATTAGCAGAGAATTGAAGGAATTTAAGGAATCTAGGAGTTGTTGATAAATAGGAAGAAAATTCCAGGCATGGGGAATAGTCAATGTAAATGCCCAGATGTGGTGATAGAATGTCTTGGTCAGGGAACCAGAATGCAAGTGTCACTGACTTGCAGAGAATATGGATAGATATAAGGTGCAAGAAGATGAGAAGGGTGGGAGGGGGCCAGGTTATAAAGACTTCAAATGTAAAACACATCATATTTTGGTCTTATAAGTGATAGGGATCTATTGGAGTTTATTGAATAAGGGACTGGCATGATCCAACCTGTGCATTAGGAAAATCTCTTTGGCAGGTAATGGAGGATAGTCTCAAATAGGGAGAGATTTGTGGCAGACAGACCAACAAGTCTGTTACAAAAGTCCAGGTTCGAGGTAATGAAGGCATGTACTAGGGTTGGTTGCTGTATCAGAGGAGAGAAGGGAGCATATAGGAGAGATTTTGCAAAAACAAAACTTGATGGGAATGAGATTGCAGATGGAGTGGTGGGAGGTGAGAGAGAATGAGGAGTTGAGGATGACACTTAGGTCACAAGATGGGGTGACTGAAAGGATGGTAATACCCATTAAAGTGAAAGGAAAGAAAGGGAAAAAGGCAGTCTTAGGGAAAAGATAGTGTGTTCAGTTTTGTACATTTTGGGTTTTCAGATGTCTATTGGAAACCCAATTCAAGATGTCTACTTGGCAATTGGAGATGAGAGAATGGAGGTTAGGAGACAGATTAGGGTGGGATAAGTAGATTTGAAAAATATCATCATAGACACAATAATCAAATTCATAGGGACTTATGAGAGCACTAAACAAAATAATATAGAGGGAGAAGGGAAGAAAGCCCAGTACAGAGCCTTCGGGATACTCATTGTTAGAAAAAAGTGCCCCAAAATGCATCCACTTACACTGGGAACCAACAATTTACAGTTAAAGTTCACTGAGGATTTTATCTTGAAAATGAAACAAAAATGATGAAAAGTTTAATATATAGCATATTTATAAAATTAAAGGTAAAATTACAACTATGAGCTAATTCTCATAATGAACAAATAATAGATTGTATTCACTTTTTAAGCATTATTTTTTCTGATAACAGTGTATACATGGCACAGAATGATATCTTATGGCTCATGGTTGACATTCCCAGTAAATCATCAAGAAGGTCGTTTTTGAAAAAAAAAAAAAAAAGGATTTCATGAATAGCCTCAAGGTCCTCTCTTAGTTCTTTGATATTCAAATCATTCTCTTTTGAAGTATCTGGACAATTAGTAAGAGACTGACCACCAAGATAAGACAGACAAGAATGGGCGGGAATAGAAAGTAGTATTAAGCAGGGGAATGATTTGGAGTGGATTCTCTTTTATAAGTAGTCAAGGGAGAGAGTGTGGTATAATCACTAATATTCACATAATGCTTTCTGTGTATCAGATATTAGGTGTTTTACAATTATTATCTCACTTGGCCTTCACCATGATCCTGTGATATAGAACAGCTCTGTGTGGTAGATGCTTCCATTTTTACAATTGTTGAAAATGAAGGAAACAAAGTTTAGCTGACTTGTCCAGAATCACAGTATCTGAGGCCGAATTTGAATGCAGGTCTGCTAAGCTCTAGGCCCACTACTATCCACTATAACACCTAGCTGCTTGCAATAGTAGATAGAAGAGTTTCCCAGAGTGGGGAAGCCCTGCAATCCTGCTTCTGACATATCCCACCAAATTAGTTAATATCTCAGGGACTGAGGCAACTTTCAAAACAGAATTTTGTTGTTATTTAGGGTTTCAGTCATATCAGAACTTTTGAGACCCTATTTGGGGTTTTCTTGGCAAAGATTTGGCATTTCCTTCACAAGATACTTTTTACAGATGGGAAATTGAAGCAAATAGAGTCCTGGGTCACACAGCTAGTAAGTGTCCAAGTCAGACTTGAATTCAGGAATATGAGTCTTCTTAACTCCAGGCCAGAGCAGAATATCTATAAACCTGAATTAACAGGAGTTTCCTTAGTGGAGGCTCCAAAAAAAACATTAAATCTTGCGTCCTGACCATAACTAGCATATTGTACATACTTAATAAATGCTTGCTAGTTGATGGGTAAATCAATTATGGAACAGAAAGTATATTGGATTAAGGCCCTGACATGTAATATCTGTGTCACCTCTCTAGGTCTCAGTTTCCTTATTTGTAAAATAAAGGGCTGGGACTGATTATCTCTCAACAGTTGATTCCAAAATCTTAAAACCAAATAATTCTCTGTCTATATGGTCTAAATAATACACACAATTTAAAAACATCTAGAACACAAAAGCTCCAAGAAAAACAATAGAAACGGAATATAGGGAAGTCCCACTTCACATGCAAATGGTAACCCCAAAACTGGTTTGATAGGTTACACATGCTCATTGGATTTTCAAGTCTTTTCAGAAAATCCAACACATTTTTTGGGCAGGGGAGTAGATCTGTTATTTCATCAGGAAAGATAAAATAGAGAGGTCCCAGGGAAGATGTCCCCATGCAAATCAGCCCCTTCCTGAAACTTAACAGTCTTACTGAAGTTCAGTGACTTGCCAAAAGTCGAACAAGTAGTATGTATCAGAAGCAAGACTCAAACCCAGATCTTCCTGATCCCAAAGTCAATTCTCTCTCCCCTATGCCACACTATCTTTTAGAAGTTAGAAGAAATTGTATAACCTTTAATTTAGGTTAAATGATTTACATTTGTAATGAGTAGTAACAGAAAATAATCCAGTAGAAAAGTGAAAAAAACAGCAAAAAAACCCCTATTTTATTCAATTTTATTAACTTTGAAATCTGGTGCCTGAAGAGGAGGTGTATGTGATGGTTGATTGGACTTGGGGATCTTTATTTTATATAACATAAGGGAGAGTTAATAGTGTGTGCACCTGGGGCCACCAAAGATTGCAAGATGGTCAGTGAAAAAAAAAGATAATACTGAGTTTTAGAATGAGAGTAGGAAGAGAAGCACGATTTAGTAGAAAGGCCATTAGATTTGAAGTTAGAGGACCCTAGTTTGAATTCAGGATCTGCTAATTGCTACCAATGTTGTGCTATTTTACTGAAGACTGATAAAAAAAAAAAAAAACAAAAACCAGACTCTTTTTCCAAGAGATAATTCCTTCAAGTTTTCCCTGAAGTCTCACCTTCTGTAAGATGTGTGTGTGTGTGTGTGTGTGTGTGTGTGTGTGTGTGTGTGTGTGTGTGTGTGTATGTGTTTGAAGATTAGGAAGGAATTTGAACACCATACAGATGGTTTTATTTTGTTGGTGATGGGGAGTCACTAGAATTTATTGAGTAGAGGGGTGACATGTTTAGACCTATGCTATAGGAAGATCAATTTGATAGCTGAGTTGAGGATAGACGGGAGTGGGAGAGGAGGGAGACTTGTGGCATGGAGACCATCTGATAGTCCAAGGTAAGATCAAGGCTATGACTAGCTTTGTGTGTAGATTTAGTGAGGGAGGGGAGTGGAGGGGTAATAGGAAATTAATAAGTTGAGCAATTAGAATCTTAAGTTGATAAGAGAATATCAATGTATACGTTGAAGTCCCCTAGCATGGGGACAGAACTTTGGGAGGAAATCCTACAATCTAGACACTGAATTCTTTTTTTTTTTAATAGCTCTTTTTTTTTCTTTTTTTAATGTTTATTTTTAGTTTACATCATTCATTTCCAGAAGATTTTGAGTCACAAATTTTTCTCCCTATTTTTCCCTTACACACTACCCGAAAATAGCAATCCCACTCCTCCAATCTGCTCTCTCCTATATCCTTGTGCATCCCCTCTCCAACTTTCCAGTAGGGCAAGATGGATCTCTATACCCTAGTGCCTGTATATATTATTTCCCAGTGGCATGTAAAAATAATAATATTTTTTAAACATTTGATTTTAAAACTTTAAATTCGAGATTCTTTCCCTTCCTCCGTGGTCACCCACCATTACTGGGAAGATAAGCAATTCCATGTAGATTATACATGTGTAGCTATGCAAAACATTTCCATGGTGGATATACTGTGAAAGACTGACTATATTTCCCTCCATCATATCCCACACCCTACTTATTCTCTTGTCTACTTTGACCCTGTCCCTTTCCAAAAGTGTGTGCTTCTAATTTCCTTCACCCCCAACCTGCCCTCCCCTCCACCATGCCTCCTCTAATCCTTTTCTGTTAAATAGTATCTTGATTTCTCACAATGTCACTAGCTTCCATTTGTTGCAATCTGATTCTGAAGGAATGATTCTCTTTGGTGAGCTTTTGAGTTTCTTTTTCCATCAGGCAAATTTGGCTTTTTAAGGCATTCTTCTTTGCATTGGCTATTTGAGCCTCTTTTGCCATTTGAGTTAGTCTATTTTTTTAAGGTGTTATTTTCTTCAGCCAGGTTATTGACTCCCTTTTTCATGGTTTTCTTGCATTGTTCTCATTTCTCTTCCCAATGTTTTCCTCCACTTCTCTTATTTGCTTTTCAAAATCCTTCTCAAGCTCCTCTATTGTCTGTAACCAATTCATATTTTTCTTTTTTTTGTGTGGCAATGCACTTTATTTGGGATTATCTATGAATTTCTTTTCTTAATTAATTTATTAGTTTAGTTTCAGTTAACAAGATTCAATTCCATAGTTCCTTGACTTTCAAATTTCCTTTAGTTCCCTCTCCCCTCCCCCCACAACAGCATATAGTCCAGTATAGGATCTGCAAATGCATTCATATTAGACATTATTCCAATTACAAAGGTGTATTGTACTAGGTGGGATGAAAGATGGTAAGGAAGAAATAAAACCAAACAATGAAAAGAAAAAGATCATTTAGTTCGCTTCCATCAGGATCCAGGCTCAGTTCTTTCTAGTTATATCTCTGGATGGCGCATTTCTCACTTTCTTGAGTCTTTCGGGATTGACTTATATCACTGCATTGCTGAGAAGAGTCCAGTCTGTCATAGTTGGTCATCACAGATATGGTATGTCTGTGATTGTATACAAATTTCTTCTGATTCTACTCTTCTTGCTCAGCATCAGTTTGTATACGTCTCTCCAGGTAATTATGAACTCTGTCACCTCCTAATTTCTTATAGCACAATAATATTCCATTACATTCATATACCACAACTTGTTTAGCCATTCCCCAATCGATGGGCACCCCTTTAGTTTCCAATTCTTTGCAACCACAAAAAGGGCTGCTAAAAATATTTTTGTACATATGGGTCTTCCTCCCACTTCTATGATCTCTTTGGGATATAACCCTAGAAGTGGCATTGTTGGGTCAAAGGGCATGAAATTATTTATAATCCTTTGGGCATAATTCCAGATTGCTCTCAAGAATGGTTGGATAAGTTCACAACTCCACCAGCAATGTATTACTGTTCCAATTTGTCCACATCCTCTCCAGCATTTGTCACTTTCTTGTTTTGTCATCATAGCCAATCTGACAGGAGAGATGTAGTATCTCAGAGTTGTTTTGATTTGCATTTCTTTAATAGTGATTTAGAGCATTTCTTCATATGCTTATAGATATCTTTAATTTCTTTCTCTGAAAACTGCCTGTTCATAACCTTTGACCATTTCTCAATAGGGGAATGACTTGTATTCATATAGATTTGGCTCAATTCTCTATAAATTATAGAAATGAGTCCTTTATCAGAGAAACAAGTTGTAAAAATTCTTTCCCAATTTCCCACCTCCCTCTTGATCTTGGTTACATTGGCTTTGTTTGTACAGAAGCTTTTCAATTTAATGTAATCAAAATTATCCATTTTGCATTTTATAATGCTCTCTAATTCTTGTTTGGTCCTAAAATCTTCCCGTCTCCACAAATCTGTCAGGTAAACTATTCCTTGCTTTCCCAAATTGCTTACAGTATCATCCTTTACACCTATATCATGCACCCATTTAGATTTGATTTTTGTATATGGTGTTAGATAGTGATCTATGCCCAGTTTCTGCCATACAGTATTCCAGTTTTCCCAGCAGTTTTTGTCAAATAGTGCATTCTTATCCCCAAAACTGGGGTCTTTGGGTTTATCGAACAATAGATTACTATATTCATTAACTGCTGGGTCTCCTGTGCTTAATCTATTCCATTGATCCACTACTCTACACCTCTGCCAGTACCAAGCAGTTTTGATGACTGCTGCTGTATAATATAGATTAAGATCTGGCATAGCTAGTCCACCTTCCCTAGCATTTCTTTTCATTAATTCCCTTGATATTCTAGACCGTTTGTTTTTCCAAATAAATTTTGTTATTATTTTGTCTAACTCTACAAAGTAGTTTTTTGGTAAATTGATTGGTATGGCACTTAATATATAGTTTCGTTTGGGTAAAATTGTCATTTTTATTATATTAGCTCGACCCAGCCATGAGTAATTGATATTTTTCCAACTATTTAGATCTGATTTTATTTGTGTGAGAAGTGTTTTGTAGTTGTGATCATATAGATTCTGGGTTTGTTTTGGCAAGTAGATTCCCAAATATTTTATAAGGTCTACACTGACTTTAAATGGGATTTCTCTTTCTATCTCTTGCTGTTGTGTTTCATTAGAGATGTACAGGAATGCTGAGGATTTATGTGGGTTTATTTTATATCCTTCAACTTTGTCAAATTGATTTATTCATTCATTCATTCATTTATTCATTCATTAATTTATTTACTTATTTATTTATTGTCTCTAGTAGTTTTTTACTTGATTCTCTAGGATTCTCTAAGTATATCATCATATCATCTGCAAAGAGTGATAGCTTCGTCACTTCTTTGCCTAATTGGATTTCTTTGATTTCTTTTTCTTCTCTAATTGCTACTGCTAGTGTTTCTAGTACCAGATTGAATAAGAGGGGTGATAGTGGACACCCTTGTTTCACTCCTGATGTTATTGGAAAGGCTTCTAGTTTATCCCCATTGCATATAATACTTGCTGATGGTTTTAAATAGATGCTAGCAACTATTTTAAGGAAGGTTCCATTTATTCCTATACTTTCTAGTGTTTTTAATAGGAATGGATGTTGTACTTTGTCAAAAGCCTTTTCTGCATCTATTGAGATGATCATGTGGTTTCTGCTAGTTTTATTGTTGATATGCTCAATTATATTGATGGTTTTCCTAATATTAAACCATCCTTGCATTTCTGGGATGAATCCTACCTGATCAGAGTGTATTATTTTTGTGATAAGTTGTTGGAGTCTTTTGGCTAATATTTTATTTAGAATTTTTACATCTAAATTAATGAAGGAAATTGGTCTATAATTTTCCAGTTCATATTTTTCTTGAAAGCTTTTGTTACAGGAGTTCTGACTTCATTATTTTCCTCTTGTTCTATACTTTGATCCTTTTTGTCCCTAAAAAAAGGAATCTAAGGTTTGACTGCTGTGCTTGCTTTGCTTCCTTTGCTTGCTCATGTTGCCACTCAATTACATGACTTTTGAGCTTTTTGCCACAGTAGAACTCTGCTTCCAGAGAGGAGAGCTTTGTCCCACATTGCTGGGATTTTTCCAGCTGCCAGGGCTATTAGCTGGGTGCCCTCTCAAAAGCCTCCACAGGCTGTGGTACCTGATCACATACCCCAGGACCTCCACCCAGGACAGAGATCCAGATCCAAGGATAGTTAAGCAAGGGTGATTATCCCTCAGACTGGTCACTTGGTCCCCCTACAATCTGCAGGCTGGGAGCTCTGAAGCAGCCACAAGGTTGTGGCTGCCACACTTCAGCCGCTTCTCCCTACAGGGGCAGAGGCCATACCATACTCCCGGACCCCCTGTTCCTAAAGTCCCCTCATTTTGTCTTTGGCATTTATGGGTTGATAATTCTGGAAACTGCCTCAGCTGCTAGTGATCTACTCTCCTGAAATCCCTCCAGCTGTGGCTGGTCAGGCCTCACTGGAGCTAAAACTGAGGGCTCCCAGCATGCTTCCATATACCCCTTCTGTCTACCTGCCAGGCTGCCTTCAGCTGCAGGTTTGTTTCTCTCTGTCACTTTGTGGGTTCTGTGGCCCTAAAGTTTGTTTAGAGTCATTTTAATAGGTATTTGAGGTTGTTATTGGGGGAGCACTCAGAGTTTTCCTGCTTCTATGCCACCATCTTGGCTCTTCCCCTCTAGACACTGAATTCTTTGAGGAAGTAAGAAAACATTCCTGAAGATTTGTAGACAACAGCCACTGCAATCTGTATTGGTTGATAAATATGGGTTGAATGGACCTCCAAAAAGGAGAGGTGACTGTGTGATGGTAGAAGAGGGAGAGCCTGGCAGAGGAGATGAGGAGCAAAAAGACTTCCAATTTCCCTGCCATTGCCAAAGATTTTGAGGGTGTGCATGAAAATGCAAGTCATGGTGGAAAGGGTAGCCAGGGAACTTATGTCATCAGAAGTGAGCAAGGACTTAGTGAGTCCAGATAGATGGAGGGAATGAGAAAGAAAGCATTGAGGGTCCCAAGGCAAGGACAAAGTTTGACTTGTAGAGTATAGGTGAACAGAGACAGTGCCTGGAGTGCCTGAAAAGTTTGGACCACGATAGAATGACTTTGCAGAGTGGAAAGGACTACTAAGTAAGCCTTATGTATCTGTAGGAGTCAATTTCATTTACACTTCAATGTTACCAAAAAGGTACTTTATTTGGGGAGGGGGAGTTGTATATATACAGGTAGTAATAGATATTTTTAAAAAATGAAAAGTACATTAATGAATCATTTGTAGATTTCATAGAGAAGAAGAAATTTCAGAAGGGGACACAGAAAACAGGTAATAATAAATGATCCTATATTAAATTTGATATATACTTTAAAATAAATAAGCTATATGTAATTAGTCCATTATTCACATATAATCCTCCTTTTTCTGTCTTCTTTTTATATGGAAATATTCAAGATTGTTGATAACTGTCGAGTTCATAATGAAATTTTTATTAAAAGTTAAGAGAAAAAAGTCAGTCTGGCAAAGGAAGTCAGTGGACATATTTTAGTGATGTGGAATTGTTAATAATTTGCTTTTATCTGGAGAGGGAGTGAGTACACAAATATATGCCAAGGTGGGCTAATGGGAAAGAAAAGGGGAGCCAAAGGAAAGGCTTGTCTATGTTTCTGAGAATAGAGAAGGAAGATTAATAATATCAATGACGCTTCTTGCTTGTAACCTAAGCATATCAAATGAGGATATTAGTTTGGAGGAACATCCATTGCTCTCCTCCAATCAAGGCCATTCTACTGACTACATTCATCCCTTCATTCAACAAACATTTATGAAGCACATCTTATGTGCTTAAAGGAACAATAATCTAGGCACTGGGATACAAAGATGAAACGAGACAGTCTTTTTGCAATAACGGTGTGTGATTTTGTAGAATGTAATCAATCATCACTGCTCCTTCTCTTCTGGAAGGGACTGAGCTGAATCTCACTAAGCCTCCTGACCTAAGACTCATCTGTCTCTCTTCTGTCCTTCTGCCTTTGTTGGATACACTGACCCTCAGGTCAAAGAAATAATCTCCTGTTATTTCTCCTTCAATTTTGGTGAGGACCAATGACCTCATAGAGTGATGTCTGGACTTGCTCATGAATTGAATTTAAGTGTGGCAGAGTTGCGCAGTCATCAGTCCTCACTCTTCCAGTCCTCCAAGTTTAGTAGAAGGACAAAAGTAAAAATGACTGGTGACATCCCAAAATGCACAGGATGATCTCGGTGTCCAGTATCTGGTCAAAGCACTCCTCAGTGTCTGCTTCAGCTCTCTTCATGGGTGTTGGAAAAATTTATTTTTGTCAGTCCATTCCACTGGGGATAGTCTTCAAGTATCTGGGGTAGACATCCTAACTCACTGTAGGGTTTAAGACCTGTTAACAAACTTTGATCAATACCACCTCACTCATCTCCTCTCCTCTTATTGGAGGGCTAGAAGGTGGAGAATCAAATTCCTCCCAATTCCTTCCTCTGTATTGGGCAGAAAATCACCCCTGAGCTCATTCTACCTTGCATTTACTAATCTTTCTAGTTTCAGCTCCACAAAACAAGAAACCTCTGTGCTGGGTACTCTCTAGTGTCTTGTTCCTCCTTTTGTGTATTGTCTTCCCCCCATTACATTGTAAGCTCCTTGAGGGCAGGGGCTGTTTTTCTTCTTACTATTTGTATTCCCATAAAATTTTTATTAATTGTATCACCTAGTATGGTGCCTGTCACTTAGCAGGTGTTAAATAAATGTTTGTTGGATTAGGATTGAATAAATTCCTGAAATCTAAAATTTTTCTATTATTACTCTGTTTTAGATTTAGCATTTACCTATTACTTTAAAAATACGTTTGGGGGGAAAAACAACATTTACTTAATAAAAGTGAAATTTGTTTGAAGAATAACAGGTCTCAGAGGCCATGCAGTCCAACTCCCCTCATGTTACCAATAAGGTAACTGGGGCACAGTCTTAGACCTGTCAAGACCACAAGGCTACTTAGCAGCAAAGACAAGCAAATAAAACTAACAAAATATCATTTTATCAATGCATTTACTTGGCAATGCCACTATTATAGCTTTGTACTCCCAAGTGATTTGTAATCACAAAGTAGATGTAATACTATTTTAACTATATTAGAGGCCAAACTAAGTGACTGAAACTGATAGACTATATCATCATTGATCCAGAGAATATTAAAGTCGATGTTATTTCCTAAAAGAAAACTAAGAATTTGGTTAGATTGGCAGCATTAAGGTATTGTCAACTGTCAAGGAAGTTCCCCATCAGTCACCTAACCCTTTTAGGTTGAAAGTTGTAACTTCTGATGTTAGTCAATGCCATTATTTAGCTATCAATAAAATCAAGATTAAACATTTATTAAATTTCTATTAGACACTAGGCAGTGTGTCTGGACCTACAAAGAAATTTAAAAACAGTACCATCCCTTCAAGGAATTTATATTCTATCAGAGAATTAATAGCTTGGGAAACTGGAAAATTCCTTAGTGTATCATTTTCACTCTGACACTTTACCTCTACTGACTCACATTCCAAGTCCTCCACACTCTCTTATACTAAATGATACTTTACTATAATTCTAATAAATATTCAATAGATAATGGAGGCCATTTTGTTATTTGAGGAACTTGGGAGTGTCACTGTTCTTTTGGGTTGTCTATTTATCTTTCATTCTCAATCTATGAGTACATCATCAGGGTAAATTGTACAGACTCCTGGATTTAGAGTCAGAGGCTGAGGTTCAAATATCAGCTTTTTTATTTTTGGTGTAACTTTATACAAGTCACATAGTCTTTCCAGCTATGTTTCCTCAAATTCAAAATGAGGATATTGGACCAGATTAAGTCAAGGCCTCTTACCCTCTAAATTTTTGTTTTTATGACCCTTTTGTAGCAATATATGCCCGAAAAATTATTTGTCCTGTCAATGTATTCAAAACACGGATTAGCATTGGCTGGAGGCATTTCCCCCCTCATTTGTAACACATTTTAATAAAAGTCTCTATATATTAAAGACTAAAATAGGAGAGGGTGGAATGATTTGCTTGCCTACTTTTATTTCAGCTCATGCCTCTCTATTTCAGTAATCTATTCCCTAGCCCTCTATTCTCCCTATTACTCATGAAGTTCCACAGAGATCTACTGAGAGTTGAGCAAGGTAAATAATAGAGCTATTCAATTGGTCCAAAATACAGTTTGTTTTATTAAATGTTTTATATGACTTTTGCATATAATTAATCATGGTAACATCTTGCAGCCTGTTTATGTCCACCATGTGTTTTTCCATTGTCATTTATGTTATTTTTAATTTTCATCCTTCTGAGATCATGGCATTCCATGATTTAGAGTCATGAGTGACCACATGAAGAAGATTGTTAAACATATGGACATTTGCATTGTTGAGCTCTTTTGAATCATTGAAAGTAAGGTGGAGATGATAAAGTTCAATTTAGTTCAATCATTTTCTGTTCTCTCTTAAGATCTGTTTATTTTCCATCTGGAATGCTTCTCTGCTATTGATAGACTAATTTTAAAAAATGCCTTCTAGATGCATATTCTCTGTGAAAGATTCATTTGTTCATCCACCTTGTTTTTGGACCTTTTGGTATGGACCCTACTGAGGAGGATTTGTAGTTTGTTGATGCTTGAAACAACTGTCTTCTGTGAACAAGAGTATTTGGAGACTTGAACCTGGCAAACACTTTTGGCAAACATAAGTAACTTTGGAGAGCAGTTAGATTGATTTTAATATACAGCTGACCTTTGACCAAGACAATCTCTGTTGTCATTGTTCATCTGAGATCTTATATAATTTCCATTTTTGTATGAAAGATGCTGTTTTAGAGCTAAGCCTGAAAGGTTACATTTTTTTTTTCTGTAAGGGATCAAATTATTTTCTTAAAATCATAAACAGTTGGTGAGATTGGATCTTTTATTTACAACTCCTCTCTGTCATGATTACTAAGAGGAGTTGCATGTGATTTTAAAGATGAGGCCTTTGATGGTCCTACTAATCCTTCTTATGTTTAATTTATTATGCCTTTGAGATGTACATAGACCATTTTGATTTTAAAAAGTGCACATCTTCAATACATCAATGGATCTGTAATGTAACCAAATTGATCAATAATTTTAACAGAGCAGATTATGACCCATCATTGCCTTTTCGTATTGTGTGATTCTAATTCATGTTTTCTAATAAATCCTTCATAAGAGTTCCACCTAATATGTTAGGGATTTCCTCTAGTCAAACATTCTTAAGCATTTTGGTCTCAAAAACGTCTTTACACCCTTAAAAATTATTGAGCACCTCAGAGATCTTTATTTATGTGATTTATATCTATTGATAGTTGCCATATTAGAAATTAAAATGCCTTAATACTATGAAAATAGTTTTGACTTTGTAGGGCCCTGGGAAAGGGTCTTAGGAATACTCTGGTTTCTCTGAGTTCCAATTCAAGGATAAGTGCCATAGATCTTTATCTTTATGAGAATAACAATGCATTTATTCAGGGTATCAATATGTTATGACTCATTCTTGTCACATTAGCTAACCACATTATTTTCAACTCACAAAATTCTTGTATGAAATATATATATATCATCACAATCTCTTTATGCCTAATACAGCATTCTTTTCTATTACCCTTTGCCTAAAGTATTTATGTTTATATCTGTTCTTTTATTTATTTCCTATTGTCAGATATCCCCCCTTTCCTGATCTGTGATTTTGTTTGTATACAGTGTCCTAAATCGAAACTCCCTCTAAATTCCTCCTACCAATTCAGGTTGGCACCTTCTCTGTGATTCATATTCCTAGAGAGATGACTAAAACACTAAGAAATGAAATGATTTCCTCCAAATTGCATAGCCAGTATATTTTGTAGACAGAATTTAAATCCAGGTAATTCTGACTTTTAGTTCAGCCTTTGCATCTACTATGCCATTCGGCCTCTCAAAAGTCAAATTAGAGTTGTTTTAATTGCTTACAATGTCTTCTCATATTTATCATTTGCTTCCTTTCATTTGATGTTGATTTTTGTCTTCGTTCTAACAAGTTTATGATCTGAGTATACAGACAGCTGACTCAAATTAGTACCATTAGACACCAGATGTGTCTCATTTGTTAGAATGCTAAGATTTATCTTTTGTGATTTTCACAGTGCTCTCCTTGTACCACATCTTTTGACTATCTTCTTAAAGAAAGTATTCATGACATAGAGGCATGAGGCTTTTAGGAATTCTATAAATCTTTAGCCTCTGGCTCACATTTTCTATCCTCTTTGCACTCTCCTTACCTATATCCTCCCTTGCATCAAAGTCACAGAGCTTTTTTTGTATATATTGATTTGATCTATAGTATCATAAAGTTTATCATAGAGTACATTCATTTAAATTCTTAATTATTTTTGTGCTAGTCTTTTTGCAAATCCTTTTATTAGCATTGTGTTGAAAGATGGCCAAATGTTCCATGACATTATGTTTACATTGAATCATATAATGTTTCTTTAGAAACCAACCACTTTATATGCTTCTCCAAGAAAACTCTGTGGGCTAAACTAACTTTTACAGATGATCTATAACGGTGTGATTCTTTCTCTTTCCTCACTAGTCTGCCACTTTTACCACAAAAATGGAAAATCACATGAACCAGGAGCATTTTGTATTTTTCTTTGTTTTATGGAGCATCTTGGTTAAAGAATTTTTCACCTCTAAGACAACCTACCGATGATAAACCTTTCCATACTCAGTTAGGTTAACATTGGGTAGCAGATGCACTTCATCACAAAGATCCTTTTTGAAGACTTTTGAACGTGAGTTTCCCCACATCATTATTGCTGCTTTAATTACAATATCCTTTTGATTACAATCACAACCCCATAGTGATTCAGTTTAGGTCTATGCTATCCTGTACTCTCAATTACCTTGATTTCTTGGCCTTTTACTGCCCATATCTTGTCAAAGAACAATGTAGTATTACTCTTATCATTCCACACTTATGTTTCTACAGACATGCTGATGAATAGAGGCACAGGAAATCATAGAATTTTTTTACCGGGTTCACTTTAAGTTGTTTTTTTTTTTTTTTTTTTTTTTGCCAAATCTAAGCTAGGCACTCACTAAATCAAGGCAATTCTTCTATTTTGCTGTAATCAATGCTATATCGCACTCACCATGGTGCTGCTCCATATCTTTCTTTCTCTCTTCAAGCATACCCCTTCCCCAATTTTTCAAATGAATACTTTACCTCATGCTTTGTTCAGAAAATAGATACTATTTGCTCTACTTTATATCCCTCTGTAATCATCACGCTGAGAATTTGCTCTAGTCACTAGTAGAGATTTAGCCTGAACTGTTATATTGGGCCATGGGAACACTCACCAGTCAGGACAGTATGACTCAAGCAATTTCAGAGATGAAAGAATTAATTCTTCCAGAAACATCTCTGGTTTGGGAAACAAGGCACCTAGACTATAGATAGAGGACATTTCTTCATTTTCTTTCTTGGCACAAGGTGAAGTGTTTTTGTTTGTTTGTTTGTTTGTTTTGTTTTTTTCCTGATCCCATCACTCACTATTCAAACAATTCCCTCCAGGTCCATATCTTCTGTCAGTCCAGGGCAGTTTTCTCCTGGAAGTAGTAAAGAAATATAACAGAGTCCACATATCTCATTTGCCTGCCCGAGGTCCTACACTTTCTGCCACATAGGAGTAGTCACCATGCTTTTAGGATAGAGAAATCTGGTCCTCTCTTATTCTTCATAGGGAGTCCCAGATATACTGTCCAGAAAACTCCATATGCCTTGAATGAACTGAGTCCATAGAAGTATCATTCTTCTAATGAACTACTACTATTTAACTGAAGAAACTGAAATTATATGAAGGACATTTAACTTTGAGTTCTTTGCAATATTTTTCCATCTATTTATTGAGATATAGTACCTAGATTAATATTCTTAAGAATATTACGTAGTACTGTTAACATCTTCTAACTGCAAGTACTAAGGTCGCCAAAGAGCAAGATTTCACATTTGCTAAAAACTTAATTGAAAAATCCCATTGAAATTCACAGCATGAAAATAAAAGATTTAAATAGTAAAGCAAATTCGATATATTCTAAATAGATCATTATTATATTACTATTCCTGTCCTTTTTGAACTCCTGTAGATTTTTTGTTCTGTTTTTCAAAGGCTTATCATAGAGTCCTTTATTGTAAATATTTTATGGATGTTACATTTCTCCTACTAGATTGTAATCTCATTGAGAACAGGGAGAGTATCTTATTCATCTGTGCTATGTGTAGGTATCTAGCACAAAGCCTTGTGCACAGTAAATATTTAATAAATATCTGTTGAATAAGTGAGTAAGTAATTGAATAAAGCACCTGCAACAGAATATTTTAGTGATGGTGTTGTTAGTACATGTGAAGGACTTCACTGAACTAGCGTAGCATAAATAACTAGATAAAAAAAACCCCAAAATCTTAATGTCTTCTGTTATAAGAAAGAGAGAATGTGACTGAACACATATGATGTCAATAAGGGATTGCGTGTGACATTTGTAACCAGATATTGGATTCTGAGGACTATGATTGGCTGTAGTCTTTCTCCTGCCATGGGAGATTCAAGAATCAAAACAGATGGTACCATTTGGAGTTCAAGGTTTTGAATTAGATAAGAGGGCACTTGTGGCACTAATTAAAAGCCAGGCTGTTATATTATTTTAAGTCCCATTTACTATTTATCTTCTGGCCTCTTTATCATGCAGGTCATAGAAGTACGTGGACAAGTGTATCATTGAGAAGAAAATAGAGGAGGAAAAAGCACTCTCTCTTTTACTAAAGTATATTAACACTCATGCCTTTTCATTTCCTTATTTAAAAACAAAACAAAACAAAACAAAAAATACCAAACCACACTATATTATCACCCTGTCAAAATTAAAATGTGCAGTTAACAGGAAATTTAAAGGCTGGTTTATTTATTTCAAGCTAATTGATTTAAATCCATTTTTAATTTCAAGTTTTTTTCAATAAATCTTATTTAAAGTACCAAATTAGTGTGATATTTTGTCTTATGCACTATTTGCTTATATTAAGACTTATTCTTACCATAGTATTGCTATTTCTTGACCATTTTCTCAGGAAATATGAAACTTTTTTAGTCTCTAATGGCTGATTTTTTTTTCTTTCAAAAATGGTCTCAATCTCTCTCTCTTTTTTCTGGCTACCCATCTCTCTCTGTTCCACTTATATAAACCTTTGAAGTTAAAGGCCTGTGTCACTTACCTATATCTAATCTGTCCTATGTAGAAAAAAATGGGGCTCTATAACTTCAAAGAACAGAACAAGAGAAGGGTGGGAAGAACAGGATAACAGAAACTCAGAAGGAAACAGATTGTTCTCCCTGAGGGAATAGAGAACAATTTTCCAAAGGAGCCACTCTCTTTTTAAATCTCTAGAGGAAACAAAAATGGTAACCATAGAAATACCAATAAAAGTTTTGGTTTCCTTTTCAAAGTATTATTCTTGGTGACTGACAGCTTCCCAATATCCATTTTTACACATTTTGACCATTTTCTTTCATCCCAAATTTTAGCATTTTCAGAATGGTTGCTTCTTTTTCATCTATGTCACATGGGCAAATTTTGAATTACTTCAGGAGTGTGGATGGGGTAGAAGTGACTTCCAATGACATAAATGTCAGCTTATTGTAGCAGTAGAAACAAGAGTGAGTTAGGGAATTACTGTTTTACATTATTAATCAATCAATGAGCACTTATTATATGCCTATTATGTGCCATGCACTATGCTTGTTGCTGGGAAGACAAAGAAAAGAACCAAACAGTTCTTGCCCTCAAGGAGCTTACTTTGTAACGGGGAAATTATAGACACCTAATAAAAGTTTGCTGATAAGAGATTGATTGATTAACACATCTAAGTACATACACAATAAATAAAGTCAATAGAAGGTGGCTTCAAGGAAGAGATGCTAACAGCTGATTGGATCAAGAACAAAACTCATATGTAGGGTAATCCATGAAGTAAAGTTGAAAGGAAACTAGTGATTTTGAGAGACAGAGAGGGGAGAGTACATTTCAGATATAATGGACAGCCTGTGCCAATGCACAGATTTTAAAGATTGAATATTCTATGTGAGGAATAGTTTGTCTAGAAGAGAGTGAGTAAAAGAGTGTAATGTCTAATAGAAGTGGAAGTGTGGGTTAGGGTCAGATTGTGAAGGGGTTTAAATTCCAAACAAAAGAGTTTATTTTAATCTGAGAAAAAATATGAAAAGAGTAGTGACATAGTTATATCCTTACTTTAGGATTATTGTCTTGATACCTTTGTGGAGAATAAACTGAAAATGGGGTAGACTTGAGCAGGGAGACCATTTAGGAGACTATTGCAATGAACTAGTTAAGCAATAATGAAAACTTGAACTGTGGCCATGTGAGTAGAGGAAAAACAATGGATGCAAGAGGTGTTAGAAAAGTTGAATCAACTTGTTTTGAAACTTATGGGATATGGGGTAAGGATGAGGGACAGTGAGAAATCAAAGATGGCTTTAATATTGCAATCCTTTGTAACTATTAGGATTTTGGTATTCTTAACAGAAATAGGCAAGTTAGGAAGGGGTATACATTTAAGGGAGAGATTATGAGTTCATTTTTTGTATATGTTGAGTTTGAGATGAGCCATATAAGTCATTCATGATAAATTACCAAGAGGCACTTGTGATGCATGACTAGATCATGGGAAACAGAGAAGGACTGAATGTACAGATTTGCAGATTATCAGCATAGAGGTTAAATCCATGCAAATTAGTAATATCACCAAATAATATGTATAAGAAAGAAAAGAAGAAAAAAAATCTGCCAACAAGATGGAGGACTAGATATTTTTGCCCTTCCTCACAACTCTTAAAACTCTACCAAATAAGACTTTATATACAAAAAGTGGAATACTTGTAATGTCTCTAAAGGCCAAGATGCCAAGGTACCAAGGAAGAATTGCTTGATCAATTAACAGTACAGAAGGCAAATTCCTAACCCATACCATTCTCACTCAGCATTCCCTTCCTCACCAGTCCCCATCCTCTGACAGAGCAAAACAAGAAATCTCCAGGTATGTGCTTTGGGAGTTACTAAGCAATTTTCTTGGGCTATTGAAGTGGAGGTCATTAAACCCATCATCTGCCCTCACTCAACCATTCTTTGACAAAAAGCAGAAGACTTCACCTTTTTTGGCTCTTTTTTGAGGATGGAGAGGTAAAGGAAAATGCCTTTGGTAGCAGAATGCTACAGAAGGACTGAGTCAGAGAACTCAAGAATAGAGGAAACTGGGAAAGCATGCCAGTCTGAAGTGCTGCACTAGGACTGAAAGAATGGTGACTGATGCAGATAAGGCCAGTTCTGTTGCCCCAGTGGTCATTTGAGGAAGGGATTAAGGCCAGTGTAGAGTAAATTTGCTTAATTTCTTTTTCTTGTCTTATTATAGCCAGAATTTCTAGTGCTATGCCAAATAGAAGAGGTGATAATGGAAATACTTTTTTCACCCCTTAATTTATTGGAAATTATTCTAGTTACAAATTACACATAATGCTAGCTCTGCATTTTAGAGAGAGTTTATTTATTAGATTCGCAAAGATAACAAAAAAAGGAAAATGACAAATGTTAGAGTGGCTATGGGCCCTATGAATGGGTGCAATCGTTCTTGAAAAATTTTGGAATTATACCCCCCAAAAATTACTAAATAAGGCATGTCATTTGACCTAAGTGTACCACTACAAAGCCTGTGCGGGAAAGAGATCAAAGGAAGAAACTAAGAACATGCCTATAAATTGAGGAATAGCTGATTAAATTCTGGTATATGAATGTGAAGGAACACTATTGTGTTGTAAGAAATGATGAAGGGGATAGTTTCAGAAAAAATCTGGAAGATCTGGATGAACTGATACAGACTGAAGTAAGCAAAGCCAGAATAATTTATGCTCCAAAATCAATAATATAAAATGAACAATATTGAAAACTTATATAAATTGATAAAGAATGAAATTAGGAGAAACTGGGGGATAATTTATACAACAATAGTAACAGTAAAAACTTAGAGTGGAATATGAACCAATATATTATGGGGATAGAGAACCCTGTGTATTCCCAAAAGGGCATAGAACCAAAGCAGTATGTTCCCAAATAATTAAAAAGAGAAATAAGAAAAATAAAAGCAGAATTTCTGGCTTGTAGAGGAGAACTAACAGAATAGAAGAAAAAATTATTTCTCTAAAATTTATCCAAATGACAGATATATACTGATATATAGAATAACTGTTTTGGACTAAAAATATGTATATGTGTGTATGTATGTAATTATGTATATATATGCGTATATGTGTGTATATCCTGTAGATTGCTTATTTGCACATAAGTATTTTCATTTTATCTCCTCCATAAGACTGAGATCCTTGACCACCATGGCTGTCTTTTGTCCTTTTTTGTATACCCATTGCTTCACATAGAACATAGTTCATAGTGGGCAGTTAATTGTTTATTGACTGAATAAATTGAAGGAAAATCTGGAGGAAGAAAATTAAAAAGGAACAATGTTAAAAGGAAACATGATCTCTATACAAGCAGAATGTATTGATCAAGAAAAAGGGTACATGTAGACAAATTCAGGGTCACAAGTCATCCAGTATACAAGTCAAAAAGCTTCAACACTATAATATAAGAAATGGTATAAGAAAAGTATTCAGAATTTCTGAATACCAAAATACGAGTATAAATCAAAAGAATCGTGATTTTACTTCTAAAAAAATGAAACCAAACCAAACAAAAAATCCTATGCTGCAAATGCCAGGATACATACCTATTAAAATTCAAAAAGTCCAATGACATCAACAAATTATATAAGACACCTGGAGAAAGACCTTCAAGTTATGATGAAAGGAAATACAATTAACAAAGAGCTATTCTTCACCCATCAGAAACTGTGGGAAGGAATGGCATATTATGTACCAAAGCAATTCAACCCAAGGTGACTGGTCAACCTTGGTCTAATCATCATTGAAAAAAGATTTTTAAAAATTGAATGATTTTAAAGGAGAAAAAAAACTTAAACAGATTTTATTGTTTTTGTTTTACCAAAAAAAAACCTAACAAACCAGAAAATAGAAACTCAAAAAGGTAAATGCAACTACCAAGAAAAACCAACACAACAAAATAAATTATTCAAACTTTAGAGACTATTCGAAAGAAATAAAAACTATAAGGAGAATGACAACTATGAGGTTAAATCAACAATAGCAGAAATTAATTGACCATTAAGTGGTTTCATTTAAGAACTATACATAGAGACAAAGTTGAAAAGACAACTAAATTATAAGTGATGTTGGAGGAATAAGATTTGAAGAAGAACTAAACATCTAAACCCCTACCCACCCCTAAAGTGACTCAGCATTTGTTTGTTTATTTTGGGGAGTGAACTGCAAAAGGGATAGGGAATAAAAGAGGAGAAGGAGAGAGAGAAGATTGAAGGGAAAAGTACAATGTATCCTAATCAAGTCAATAGTAAACAGTGGAAGGATCACAGGGAATAAAACAACGTCAATATTAAACTTACCTGTTCCAAAAGCCTTAGGATAAACCCGTAAAAGAAAGTTAAATTAATTGCAAGAACACATGCACAACAATAGTAGAAGAGCTGAATGTTGTTGTTCAGTCATTGTGTCTGACTCTTTGTGACCCCATTTGGAATTTTCTTGGCAAAGATACTGCAGTGATTTGCCATTACTTCTCCAGCTCAATTTAAAGATGAGGAAACCAAGGCAAACAGGGTTAAGTGACTTGCCCAGGGTCACATAGCTACTAAATGTCTGAGGTCAGATTTGAATTCAGGAAGATGAATCTTTCTGATTCCAGGCCCAGGACTCTATCCACTATATCATCTAGCTTAAATATATATGTTCAAAATGTCTTAGTGTATAAATCTATAAAGAAAGTTAAATTGGTCATGAGAATGCATACACAATAATAATGCCCCAATTTTCTCTACTGTAAAATGAAGATGAAAATAGCCTCTATCTCACAGGCAAATGGAGATAAAGTGGCTTGCCCAAGGTGACACAGTTGGTAAATGTCTGAAGCCCAGATTTGAACATACATCTTCATAACTCCAGGATCAGCACTGTACCTCCTAGCTTCCCCTAGGAGTCAGGGCAGGAAATAAGATAGTGAATAATAATAAAATAGTGAACAAACAAGGTAAAACTACAACAAAATTAGAAAAAAATAAAAATAATGATCAGAACCTACTATGCAGATGTACATTAATTAAATACAAAATAAAAGGAATACTTTCAAAAATATAAAATACCCAAACTAACAGAAGATTACATAGAAATCCTAAGTAGCTAATCTCTGGAAAGGAAATAGAGCTAACTATAACATGATTACTAAGGAAGAGGGGATTTAGGAGTGGTTGAATGATTGCTGGTCCTGATGAGGTTGGGAGAATTCTATCAAACTTTTAAAGAGAAATTGGCACCAATACTACATATTGGGCTTTATCAGAATTATTTTGTGAGTCAAATATATTCCTTATACTGAAACCAGAGAAAGATAAAACAAAGGACTATAAAGTAATCTTGTTAATGAATATTGATGCAAAAATTTTAAATAAAATGCTTTCAGACTACATCACTTCATCCAAGAAATCATTCATTTAGACAAAGCTAGATTTATACCAGGGATTCATGGATGGTTTAACATTAGGAAAATAATAAACATAATTAATTACATTAAAAACAAAAACATCCATAATAACACTATTGTGCAGGGAAGTTTCATTTATGTAAAAATAATACTCTACAAAGTATGGGCAAAGAGGGACCTTTTTTTAATTTTTAAAAAGTGTCTATCTCAGGGTAGCTAAGTGGCACAGTGAGTAGAGCACTGGCCCTGGAGTCAGGAGGACCTGAGTTCAAATCTGACCTCAGACACTTAAAACAAAAACTAGCCATGTGACCTAGGGCAAGTCGCTTAACACCAATTGCCCTCCAAAAAGCAAAAAAAAAAAAAAAGTGTGTATCTCAAATATCTATGTCCCTCCTCCAGTAAACCTTAATGTAGAATAAATATTTTAAAAAATTATTAGTGTGAAGACTGTATCTTTTCCCTCACAAAAGACTAAATAAAGCAAATATGAAACTTACATCAAATATTATAAGCAAAGTTGATACTCTAGAGAATTTCCCCAATATTCAGGAACACAGAATGGTCACTTTTAACTCTTATTTGATATAGTTCTAGATATGGTTCTTTATTTGTTCATAGGATGCCATGAATTCTTACCCCCTTATGCATTTTCTATGGGGAATAGGCTGTCCCATATCCATTAACTATATTGAATTTTAAGTACATATCGAGGACTTGGAAACCCTGCAGCCCATATGCATGACACTCTAGAAAATAATTGAATGTAACTTTTATTTTGGAGACATTCCTGGATTTGCTTAGGTTGAGGCAAAAACTCAAAGGAAGAGAAATCGACCTTTTGACTCCAATAATACATAGCCCTTAGACTGGAGGAAGAGGTAGGCTGTGGCTACATACTTATTTTGTGTAGACATTCATATACCTTCTTTATCCCCAAAGATTTTTTGCTACTGAACACAAACACTTTGGATTCTGGTCTTGTTCTCTTTATTGTCTAGCACAGTGGCTGAAACATGATAGGTGCTTAATAGTTGTTTGTTGATTGACAGGGGAATTTTAAGTTATGTAATTTTATATTAGAGATTCATTTCATATCAGAGATATTTTATAGTTAAAATTCAGTTATTTGACCTAAAGCTTTGTCCCTTTTTAAAGTCCCCACTCCTTCCAGTGCAGCTTAATATACAACAAGCATTTTAAAATCATTGTGTGCTGACCACATCTTTGCCATCACATAAATGATTAAAAGATATATCAAAAAAAGGATTACACTGTACTTGTTTCGTGAATATATGCATACATATACACACATACATATATATGTGTATGTGTACATTTATACACATACATATATGTATTCAAGATTCCTTATAAAAGAAAAAAGTTATTATTAAATTCTAGGGACATTATTGTAATAATCAGATGAAGCATAAAGCAATTAGATATTTTCTAACTAAATATGTTCACTATGGTCACAGAAAAGATACAGTGCAAAGTTCAGGTTAAACAAAGTCTTCCTGTAGATTTTGAGACTCTTCAGATATCCGCTTTTTCAGATGATATTGTGAGCCTATTAAACCCTATAACAAAATACAAAACCATTCAAAAGAGCTTGACTTAACTACTTATAAAGGGAAGACCAAATGGATGAAGAATAGTTATTGGCCAAATTGTGACATGGAGTTTGTCAGAAAATCCACAGAGCTTTTCAACCAGATCTTATAGAAATACATATATAAGTGCATATATGCCTATGTATATTGTATAATTTACAATATCCTAATATATGTGCATATATGCACTATACTGTATGGATATGCATATCTATTCATATGGTATGAGTATATATTGTATGTGTATACACACATATACTATATATAGCATGGAAGTGTCGAGCAACTTTGATGAGTATATTCATGTCTGTTTTGCTAATGTCAGAGGTTAATATTCATATAGTTGCCAATAGTATTTCTGTTGTTAGGCCTTGAATTAAATAGGATGAAGAGAATAGACTATCTTGCCTTTGGGAAATAGCAATATCCATTTAATGAACCTAAACTTCCCCTGGAAACAAGCCCATTAAAAAAGAAAGCCTAACACCCTTTCTGTTTTGTTGTATGACTACAAATTATGGAACATGGCAATCTCTGAAAAATTAAAAACGAATATCACTCATTGCAATGAAGAGGTTCATTATGGGTATACAGATACAGCATTAAATTAATAAGGAACTCTAAAGAAGAATCAGAGTAAGTGTGGTCATATATGTATGTATGTGTATGTCTGTATAAATGTATGCACACATTTATGTGTATACAACACACACACATATACATACATATATGCTATCTACATGGCAATAGTTAAGTAAAATCACTGGAATCCTGGTGCTGAACTCATATCATTGAAATAACAAGATAAATCAAGAAAGGTTCCCCATATGTGGAGCATGCTTCTTTTATCAAGCTTAAATTATGTAGCTATTAAATATGGTAGGTCCAAAGTCAAACCTAGGTCTCTCCTGACTTAAAGTTCAGCCTCTTTTCCACTAGATCATGTGGTCTTTTTCGGAGTAGTTGAGTGAGTAAAGCCATCTGTATAAGTGAATGTGCAGGGGTGAGCACCAGTGTAGAATGAGGAAACTAAATGCTAAAGATTTACTTTGACTATTTTATGATTGTCCTTAGGATTGGCTCTGAAGTAGGGAAATATGGAAAACAAGAAAAGAGAGTTCTTCCTCCTTTGTTTCATGTCCAGCAGGGCATGTTGCTAAAATTCAACCAAGTTCTGGTAAATAGTAGTTGAAGGAGTTTGTACCTGAAGTTAATTTGCAGATATGGGTGAGTTATGAGAACTGTTGCAAAGTAAATCATGTATATTATTTTTTTAAATGGCTTATATGCAATTATAAATGTATTTTATCCAATTGAAGAAATGTGTTGTATAGATTTTAAATTACGAAACTCAGAATTTGTACATGCAAATGAACGCTCATAGTTTTCCTTAGCAATAATTTAATGTATGGTATCCAGCAATAAAATACCAACATATGCTTTGTATGTGAATTTGGGTCACATGAAGGATAAATAATCCTATGTCTCCACAACAATAAGCCAAATTTTAAGAGGGAATAAATGAGGCACATTACATATTCACATGATGAATAAATCCAACAATTTTAGCACAAGATATTAAAAAGTGAGAACTTTAATTTCAAAGTACATTATAAGGTGTTCATGTTATGTAATTTAGTAGTTTCCATTAATCAGCTAAGTCACTTAAAAACACCGAAGGGTCCCAACTTCTTTTTTTTTTTTTGAAATTGTACATAATGGGTGCTTTTCCCATAAATTAAGTACGACAGGGAAAATGGGGTTGAATATATTGAGAAGTTATATTTGAAAGTAGAAATGGTGCATCTTTCACAACAATAATGGAATTTGCTCTATCTTCAGTTTGCAACCATTTCAACTAGAGTTATTTAGTTATGTTATATCCAGTTTTTTTTTTTTCTTGATCCTTGACCTTAACACCTTGCAAACTTCAGCGATAAATACCAATCCTATTTCAGCAATTCAGGGCTAAAATTATGTAATGGAAAGGAGCTAATGGGAATTTTTTAAAGTCATTTTTTATTCCAACTTCAAGAATGATAATTTCTTCTTTTATATATTGTATATGCATTCATAATTTGCTTTGGAGGTAAAATGTGAATTCTTTTAAACTATTAAGTGAGAAAAGCTATGTATTTTATTTTATTCAGAGTTGGTGCTTTGTATTCAACCACTTGCCTCAAAGTTATTTCTATAGGTAGAGGTAATTCCCAAGTGAAGCCTGGTCAAAAATGTCAAGTTTAAAAGATGGGGTCTTTGGGCAGGTAGGTGGTGCAGTGAGTAGAGCACTGGCCCTGGAGTCAGAAGGACCTGAGTTCAGATCCAGCCTTAGACACTTAACACACACAAACAAAAAGCTAGCCGTGTGAACTTGGGCAAGTTACTCAACCCCAATTGCCCTCCAAAATGCAAAAAAAAAAAATGGGGTCTTTGTTGAAGATGCCTGCCTAAACTGACTGAAGAAATTCCAGTAATGCAACTTTTGAGATGTTGAAGATATTTCTTTGATGGCACATGGTAATAGAGCATATAGATACACTTTCATTGGATATTCATTGTCCCATTGGTACCAAATGAGAATTATTGAGTTATAGCCTTTATAGGTGATTATTTAACTTACAGCTGGCAAGGAAAGAAGGACTACACACAGCTAATGCATTTTGTCTCATAGATGGTGCAGTGGATAGAGTACTAGGCCTGAAACCAAGAAGACTCATAGTCTTGAGTTCAATGCTGGCCTCAAATAATTACTAGCTCTGTGATCCTGGGCAAGTGACTTAACCTGTTTGCCTCAGTTTCTTCATCTGTAAAATGAGCAGTAGAAAGAAATGGCAAATCACTCCAGTATCTTTACCAAGAAAGCCCCAAATGGGGTCACAGAGAGTCAGACATGACTGAACCAATTGAACAAGGAAAGAAAGGCTGATTGTCCTCTATACCATATCCACAAGTAAACTTTCATATGCAATTTTGCCAATAGTGGTAATGTAATGAAAGAGTAACTGAGTGGTTCTTGAAGGAAGCTATCTATAATCCCCGGATGAAGGAACACAGGGTCCCAGAGATAATAGCAGGAAAATGGAGTAGTCAGATATCAAGAACTCTCCTAGATCACTGCTTTTAGAAAGATGAAAAGAAATTCCTAGAAAGAAAAACATTTCTAGATCAAGTAAAGCAGCTCTTGGACTAAGAAGGATCCAAAGCCGAGGAGCACCATGGTAGAGAGTCACGTTCTAGAGCAACTAATCCAGAACTTGACCTCTGTTAATACCATGTCTTATGCGAATACTACATAGGTGTGGTTGGAAAGGGTTAATGTAATAAGTTATTATTATTTTATAATTTAACATTATTACATATTAAAATATACATATCGAATACTCTCCACATTGGGAAGAAGCTTCTACCACTGGGGAGTGTTAGCATTCTAAAGAAGTATATGTAAGTTTGGGAAGAATATGGAGTTCATATGAAAAAGGATACATTACTGACCCTGTGAATTTTTCCCTTTGGAGAAGGGGATCAACAATAGGAAAGTCTGGAAGATAGTCTAGCCCCTTGGGAGAGGTAGAGCTAGCCATAGAGGGAAGAATAATTATCCTGACTGTTAATGGCCTCAAGTGTAAATTTTTTGAATTTTGTGCTTTATATAAAATGAAACAAAGCCTTTATTATATTCAATGTATTGTTAACACAGACAATTATGTAAGCATTCAAGACTTTTAATCATTTTTGCAGGGATCTAGACACAATTATTTTTTATATTTCCAAGGGAAATAATGGGTGAGAATCAAAGAGAGATTCTTAATGAGTTCCATATATGTTGACCTGACTCTCTTGTGTATCAATAAACGTCTGAGGGTAACACTAATGTCATTTTATAAAGACTATTTTGCTCAAGGACGATTTTTCTTTGCTCTTTGGCAGTGGTTGCTTCCATGATCTTGTAGCACATGTATTGATTTGGGATCATCACCTCTCACTCATTTTGAAATAGAAAAAAAAGAATGGAGGAAAGAAGGAAGGAAAAGAAAGAGAGATGGGGGAGGGAGGGAGGGCAGGAGGAAGGAAGGAAGGAAGAAAGGACGGAAGGAAAACAGGGAAAGAAGTCAATATGTTCACCACATGAAAACATTCAAAGTTGGCATATCTTTTATCATTCCATGGATCAGTCAGCAAGAACTAACTCCTGAGCTTTAAGAAACCGGCCCCTGGCCTCTTCTACTATTCAACATTTTTCAGGAAAATGTTCCTCCATGGATCATCTTACTACTTTTTTTACAAAAACTTCCCTGCTAAACCTGATCAATCTGAGGAGCTGGCTCTAAGTTCTTCTAAGAGAAATGATTTCAAAAACCCAAGTGTGACAACTTTGTGTTTCAATGCATTTGTTTCTGTAACAATTTTCCAGCTTTAGTTTTCCTTCAAATAAAAGACCAACTAGTATTTTTCTAAATACAAACACCAACAAATATGCTTACTGCAATTAGGATAGCTGCCTTTTTACTATTGTTAGGAGATATTGAAAGGCTTAATTGCTTGTATTTCTTGTAATGCTGATTAAAAATAAGAAAAATGCACACATACAATTCAGTTAGAACTGTGAGAAAAACAATGCATGGCTGAGATTTTAGTCTTATGCTCCTACTGGCCCTATGCCAGGGTTATTATTATATTAGCACATAATAATCCTCCATTTATGTGCTATTAATTACATGATATTAATCTTACTTTTTTAAAATTAGCACTTGATTTTTATACTTTAGTTACATCTAAATGTTATTTTTAAAAACCTCACCTGTTCTTTATCGTATTCCGAAGTGGTACTCAAAAATGTACTTGAAAACCCAGTTTTGAATTAGAGTCTTTTTATTGTAGTTTTGAACATCCCTGACTAATCATTTCCCGTGGTTGTTGAGTATCATCATGGAGACAGTACAACTTTAAGTGGAGGTGTTGATTCCCTTTTGAAGACTCAGCTATTTGGGTTTGGGATGAAGTGACTACAAGCACATGCACAGACGGGTGTCTCCAAGACAGCTGAGTCAGCAAAATGATTGGCATAAGGTTGGGAGAGACATATCTCTCAAAGTGGATTTGGGGTTTGATTTTTTAAGGAGACTCAAAAGCCGGAATGCAGTGCAGTGGATAACATTTATATTTAGTAAGAGTGCAATGTTCGTGTTTGAAGTTGGGAGATGAGTGTTTATTGAAACAGCTGGCAAATCAGCAGGAAAATGCTGAATTTGAAAAAACTATTCTTCTTCTGTAGAATCAGACCTACTGTATTTAGCAACACTATTATAATTGAATACAAAAAAAATACCACTAAGAATGAGACAGAAACTCAGGCAAAAAAAAAGAGAATTTTAAGTTAGGGGCTGTCACAGCTTTCCTGAGTCAGCTCCTCTGAGCATATTATTCCTTGGCTTATGAAGGAATATGTATGTGATCTTCTGTGAAAAGGACACTAGAATACCGAAAAAAGCAATCAATCCTTACTCTACTCAGTGCTTAAGACCATGTCTATAAGGCCCAAACGAAATTCAAATGGATCTGATTTGTCATGAATCACGGTTGCACTGTCCACCAATGGCACAAGGGACAGAATGCCCTTTGTTGTTGTTACTGTTGTCATCCAGCTGTTCAGTCATGTCTTTTTATAACACCATGGACCACAGCATGTCAGGTCCTTCTAACTAACTCTTGACATCTCTACACGTTCATGCCCACTGTTTCCATTGTATCCATCTCATCCTCTGTTGTCCCTTTTTCCTTTTGTCTTCAATCTTTCCCAATATCATGCTCTTTTTAAATAAGCTTCATCTTCTTATTAAGTGGCCACAGTATTTAAGCTTCAGATTTAATATTTGACCTTCCAGTGGATAGCCCAAATTAATTTCTTTAACAATTGACTGGTTTGAGCTTGCAGCGCACAGAGCACGGGGAGCTGAGCCGAGCGGAGCCCAGGTCACCGTGAGCCGAGGTTTTAGCCCCAGGGTGGCAGGGCCAGCAGCCCGCTGGAGAGACCCCAGAACACCAGCAGCTGTGGCGACTCCAGAATTATCAACATAGACATGCCTAGGACAAAGTAAGAGGTTAGTGTCCTATGGACTTTGGGACCAGTATTTGGGGAATGTGTCGGCTCCCTCCCCTGGGGGCTAGAAGCTGCTGGGGAGACACGTCATTTTGTAGTTTTCAGAGGCAGCTCCAGCTCGTGGCCTGCAAATTGTAGGGAGATCCAGCGATCAGTCTTGGGGGGTAATCGCTCTTGCTTTAACCTCCCTGGATCTGGATTGTGATCTAGGGTGGAAGTCGTGGGTGGGTTTACATCTTGCCAGAAATGGAAGTTGCCCCCCACACGTTCGGGACAAAAATTCCTCTATCTGGCCTTAAAACCATAGTGTGGCAACAAGCCCAAAAGTCAAGTAATTAAGTGGCAACAAGCCAAGGCAAAGGAAACAGAAAAATGCTACCCTAGACTCCTATTTTGGGGGCATAGAGCGGGAAAAGGACTGTGAGGTCAGAAGCCCTGCTCCAAAAGCCCCAGGAGAAAACATGAGCGGGTTGCAGGCCATAGAGGACCTTAAGAAGGACTTTAAAAATCAAATAAGAGAAGTGGAGGAAAAATTGGGAAGAGAAATGAGAAGGATGCAGGAAAAGTATGAAATGAGGGTCAACAGCCTGACTGAGGAAAACAACACCTTAAAAAATAGACTAACTCAAATGGCAAAGGAGGCCCAAAAGGGCAATGAGGAGAAGAATGCCTTAAAAAGTCGAATTTGCCAGATGGAAAAAGAATCTCAAAAGCTCACTGAGGAGATTCATTCCTTCAGAGTTAGACTGGAGCAAATGGAAGCTAATGACTTTATGAGAAAGCAAGATGCTGTTAAGCAGATCCAAACAAATGAAAGATTAGATGGCAATGTGAAATATCTCATGGGAAAAACCACTGACCTGGAAAATAGATCCAGGAGAGACAATTTAAAAATTATGGGACTACCTGAAAGCCATGATCAAAGAAAGAACTTAGAAATCACCCTTCAAGAAATTCTCAAGGAAAATTGCCCTGATGTTTTAGATCCAGAGGGCAAAATAGAGGTTGAAAGAATCCACAGATCACCTCCTGAAAAAGATCCCAAAAAGAAAACTCCCAGGAATATTATAGCCAGGTTCCAGAATCCCCAGATCAAGGAGAAAATACTACAAGCAGCCAGGAAGAAACAATTTCAATATTGTGGAAACACAATCAGAATAGCCCAGGACCTGGCAGCTTCTACACTGAGGGATGGAAGGGCATGGAATATGATATTCCAGAAGGCATAAGAACTGGGAATGAACCCAAGGGTCACCTACCCAGCCAAACTGAGTATTTTGTTTCAGGGGAAAATATGGTCATTCAGTAGAATAGAGGACTTTCAAGCATTCTTGAGGAAAAAACCAGAATTGAATAGAAAATTTGACATCCAGACACAAGAAGGAAGAGATGCCTGAGAAGGTAATCAGGGAAAAGAAATCAAAAGGAACTTATCAAAGTTGAACTATTTACATTCCTATATGGAAAAAGCAATAACTGTGACTGATGATATCTTTCTCACTATGAAAATAATGGAAGAAGGGTGTGTGGTCATATGAATACATATGTGAATGTGTGTGTATATGGTTACAGTTATATATGGATAGAGGGCATAGGTTGAATTTGTTGGGAAGGGAGAATACTCAAGGGATGAAATTATGAGGTGAGAGAGGAAAGTGGCAAGAGGAGATGGGGAGAGACAGGGTAGGGTAAACTATCTCATGTAGAAGAAGCAAGGGGAAGTGGTTACAAGGGAGAGGGAGAATAGGAAGGAAAAAAAGGCAAAACCACATTCTCATTGAATTTGGTTCAGGGAGAGAATGACATACATACTAAATGGGATATCTCAACCTGCAGCAGAATAAGGGGAAGGGGGATGAGAGGAGGGATGATGGATGGGAGGGCATCCTTGGGGGGAGGGGAGGTTGGAAGTACCCACTATAGGAGAGGGACAGGATCATGTAGGGAATGGACCAGGTGGGGGTGGGATGAGTGGGAGGGAATTATAAGCAGCCTTGTACAATATATCTACTATGATAATGTTTTGCATAGCTAGACACATACAACATATACTGAATTACTTATCTCCCCAGAGGGAATGGGTGACAAGGGAGGAAGGAAATGGATCTGAAATTCGAGGTCTTAACATTAAATGTTTCAAATATATATAAATACTATCATTAATACTCTTTTGCTTATAATTGGGAGATAAGATGTGCAGGCATTGGGACACAAAGATTCACCTTCCTGTAATGGAAAAGTCGAAGGGGGTATGGGAGAAGGTATGGGAGAGAGCAGATTGGAGGAAGCAATATCTTGTGGGACTGCTATTCTGGGAGGTTGGGTAGAGGAATAAAAGGGGGAAAATGATTGTAACTCAAAATCTGGCGGAAATGAATGATATAAAACAGAAGTTAATAAAGCATTTGTTTAAAAAAAAAGAATTGACTGGTTTGACCTCCTTGCTGTCCAAGGGACTCTCAAAAGTCTTCTTCAGCACCACAGTTCAAAACCATCGATTCTGCAGTGCTCAGCTTTCCAACAATCACAGCCATAAATTACCACTGGAAAAAAAATGTAATTTTGACTATACAGACTTTATTAGCAAGTTGATGTCTATGTATGCTGTCCAGATTTGTCATAACTTTCCTTCCAAGGAGGAAGCATCTTTTAATTAAAAAAAAAAATAATGTCATGACTGCAACTGATATCTGCAGTCATCTTTGAGCCTAGACATATATACATATATAATTTAGTCTATACATAATATATATAATTATATATACACATATACATAGTCACATAATTTCAGCCTATATATATATATATATATATATATATATATATGCATATGGATTTGTGTGTGTTCCTTTCATTTCAGAATGCCCTAGTGCTTAATAGGTATGCTTCTTAACAGTTCCAAAGAATGCTTGATGTTGAACCACTAAAAAACTATGATCCTGATTAAATTGCCAAATAAAATTTTGAGTACAACCAGTATCAGACCACCTACAAGCAGCTGTTTCTCTTTTGTCCAGCAGCCTTCCCCTCTCAGTTTGAACTTTTTTCTAAAGGAACCATCTCTTTATTCACTCTTCTTTTTTTCTTCTTCTTCTTCTCCTCCTTCTTCTTTCTTCTTTCTTCTTTTTTCTTCTTTTTGCTCTTTGAAGGGGAGAAGGCAGGGCAATTGAGGTTAAGTGATTTGCCCAAGGTCCCATGGCTAGTAAGTGTTCAGTGTCTGAGGCAGGATTTGAACTCAGGTCCTCTCAACTCCAGAGCTGGTGCTCTATTCACTGTGCCACCTAGCCACCCCATACTCACTCCTTTATGAGGCCTATACACTGAATGGGCATTGCCTCACTCAAAGTTAGAATCTGAAAAGACCTTGGCTTAAAAAGAGCAAGGCCTCCCATAGCATCCTAGGTATTTTCTAGTTTTCCTCATCATTATCAGGACTCAGATGGCTCTGGAGTTGAAGGTGAGACTGATGACTTTACACAGCCCTCCCTCACTCAAATAAAAGTCAATTGCAAGTCATGTCATCCTCTTCCAAATGTCATGGTTCTCTTTGAGAAAGAAAGACAAACCACACCCATACATCCCAACCTATTGGTGCCATCAGCGACCTCTGATGTAGTCCGTATTTTTCACATTGTTCTAGAGCCAACGAAGAACCAGCAATGGTCTGCTGTCTGGTTGTCGGTCATCACCAGAATGACCTGATTTGTGAAGGTGGTCCCACCTTGCTTGCCTGCCTTCAGTATCAAATTCAGGGGAGGAAATCATCATTTGATTTGACCAAATGCTTCTTGACTTTTTTAAGCACTTGAAAAAATGCTTCTCTGTTTGTGAATATCCCATTCCATCAATCTAGAACTGGAAGCACATCAGAAGCTATTTAACACAACCCTCACAACAAGTGAGGACTGAGACTTGGAAAATTTTAGTGACTTGCCCAAAGCATCCAAAGAGAGATTTCATTCCAGACACAGAGTTCTCTGCTAACCTGTTGAGATCTGCAAGGAGTTTCCACATAAAGAGTATATCAAGGAATTTCAGTAAAAATCTTTACTGACTAAAGGAAAAAACAAAAACCTAAGGACAAGCATGGTTATGATTTACTTGCTTAAACTGGTAAGGAAAATAGTAAGGTAGTGAATTTGAATGGCTAGAAAGATTGTGGTGCCTTCAAGAGAAACAGGTTTTAGAGGAAACCTTAATAAGTTCTATTTGGACATGTTAATTTAGAGATAGTTTTGAGATATTTAGGTAAAGTTATCTAGGATAAAGATTAAGAAGTCACAGGTATGGGGCGGCTAGGTGGCGCAGTGAGTAGAGTGCTGGCCCTGGTGTCAGAAGGACCTGAGTTCGGATCTGGCCTCAGACACTTAACACACACAAACAAAAACCTAGCCGTGTGACCTTGGGCAAGTTACTTAATCCCAATTGCCCTCCAAAAAGCAAAAAAAAAAAAAAATAAAAGAAGTCATAGGTATAGACAGAATAATTGAGCCATCAGTACTGATGAGAGTACTAAGAGATGATGTAGAAAAAGAAGAGCAGAGAGTTCAAGGAAGAACCATTGAGGATATCAATGTTTACAGATAGGGCAGCTAGACAGCAACTAGAGATTTTTGCACTTAGAGTATGTAACTTGGGATTGTTGCTCAATTATTTCAGTCATATCCAATTCATCACAACTCCCTTTGAGGTTTACTTAGCAAAGATACTGGAGTGGTTTGCCATTTCCTTCTTCAGTCATTTTATAAATGAGGAAACTGAGGCAAATAAGGTTAAGTGACTCTCCTAGAATCACATAGCTAATAAGTGTCTGAGGCTGAATTTGAACTGATGAAGATGAGGTTTCTTCGCTCCAGGCTCAGCACTCAATTCACTGAGCCACCTAGCTGTTCTAACTTAGAGTAAGCCCCATGAAATAAGTCCTCAAGCTCTGCTGGTAGCAGCAGGCAATAGTAGGGTAGATTTCAGTGGGCCCCATCTGCCCTGGACTACTAGGGAAAATATATTATAACTGTTATTTTAACTAGTCATTTTTGCTAAGTAAGTATAAACTCAGGTGTTTTTTAAGCTGTCACTTTGCAAATGTTTTCAGAACTGTTGACATTTTGGCAGTCTAGGGCAAAGGCCTAGAAGCTCCTATATGGGTCTGGTTATATTGAATGATAATTCAACAAAGCAAACAAAGAATGAACAATTAAAAAATGGGAGGAATGCAAGGAGAGACCAGTGTTACTGGAAACCAAGAGAAGAGAGAAGCAGTATGAAACGGGAAACACACAGGCTCTAGAGTCAGAGAACGTCAACTGAAATTCTATTTCTGATGCTTTCTAGCTCTGTGACCTTGGAAGAGTTATTTCTTCTCCTTAAATCTAAGTTTTCTTGTTGGTAAAAGGAAGCTGGACTTGACCTTCCTATCAACTCTAAATTCATGGGCACATTTTCTTTTCCTTTTATGCCTTGCAAAGGTATATAGAGCCCCCATTAGCATAAACACTAGGATAAATTTGACACATGAGCAAAAATTTTGCCCATCATTTTCTGCCTGTCATGTTGTAGACAATAATTTACTGAATGGGATAACAAGTTATAACTAAGTATATATTGGGGCATATTATCAGATTTATTTTTATTCCATGTTAGTTGACATCCACCTAACATTAGCTCTCAATCAACAGGTCCAAAAATTGGACAAAGCATTCTGGATTCCAGAAATTAGAGATTGCCATTGACTTTGAGGCTATTTTCCCAAGTTTACTTCTGTGTGTTATTGTGGAACATGTGGCATAGAAATACATCTGGTTTCAGATATCAAATGGCAGACAGGTAGGACTGGCAGATTCCAAGAGACTAATTGGTATACACTTCTTTGCTGGATTGCATTCCTTCTAAGAACAACTTCCCCTCCCCAGTATTGAATGGTCCCAAATATGGCTGAACATCAACCTTCTAACAATTTCTTTACTCTATGAATTAATGAAAACATCAAGATTCTCCTTTAAACAAAATTTCTAATAAGATTCACACCAGACTCCATTGAGCAAAGAAGAAACTAGGAATCTGAGAATCCATTCTGTTAAGCTCTTCACCAGATCCTGACAATATGTCATTTTAAACTAAACTTGAAATTTTAAATGTTCAAGGTTATTGACCCCGGGAAACTGTAACCTCAATTTTTTCCAGAAAAAAAAAAGTTTCCCCAAAGCCCCCTGGCTTTATTAGTTCCTATTTAAGACTTTGTTTCTACAAACATATTTATAATTAAGGCCATTCCATGGAGCATGCTCAGAGTTGCCTACCTTAGCTCTGGTCAGTCATGTGGGAACTTCTAGCTATATGTGACTCAACCCTTTGAGATGATTGAGTCCCCTTATTGTCCACTGAGCATAAAGAGTTAATGACTCAGTGGGTATTTTTAAAAGGTTAATCTTTTGCAAGTACTTTCAAACTTTTTTTTTAACATATTGATCAGCTTTGTTGACATTTTCCTCTTTTTTTCTCTTTCTTTTTTGTCTTTAAAAATGCTATTTGTTATATGGAGTGACCTTCTGGGAGGGGGAGGAAGAGGGATATTGGAAAAAATTCTCATCTTTTCCTACCCTGTTGCTGACATGGATTTAATGGTCTTCAAAAAGAATCATCATTCTGCAAAATGAAAATCAATTCTGAAACGCACACTTCCTTAGTACTGCCTATCCCTGGGACACCTTCCTCCAGTTGGAGAGAGTGAAAAGAGCCCATCCCAGATCCTCCATCATTTAAAGAGGGCACCCAGAGCATTCACTCTCATTATTTCTCATCCGGGCTATGGGATTTCATCATGTCACTGACCCTGAGGGGGTTCTCCCCACCTCTCTTTTCAGCTTCTTTTTATGTATTGTCTTCTTCCATTATATTGTGAACTCCTTGTGACCTGGGCATTTTCTTTGTATCCCTAGTGCTTAACACTGTACACAGATGGTGAAGAACCAAGGCTAAATGTAAAAGATAAAGCCGGCAGTCCTGATAACTAACTGCTTTAAATTGTAATAAGTTCTATGTAGTAGCCTCACAGCATGTTGTAATAGTAGTTATAAATTGTTACTGAATCTTGTTTTATAATGTTCTGTGTTTTATTTTTATTTTTAGCATTTCTTTTGTGTGGAGATATACTTTTCTCATACCTGATTCATACTGTCCATTCATATATGATCCCACAGGATAAGATTTAAATGATTTCTCCATAGAGTTACAGGGTGAGTGCTTTACAAACTATAGAGTATTAGAAAAATTATACTGGCCTCTCATTAGAGGTCTGGGTCCAGAGCAGACACATCCCTTACAGGACATGGGAATGAGCACAGTTATTCCAGACCCTGCTGGCCTAGTAACAGCTCTTTAATGTTACATATTAAAGTCATGTGAATGAAAGTTTCTCTGAAACTACACATACACTCTAAAACTGAGAGAAATGGTCTTAGAAATTTAGCACAGGCTGTCCTTCCCACATAGAGTGTGGGGGTGTCATGTGGCTCAAAGGAGATAACTTTAGGCTCTTTTTCCTCTACCCTTCTCTAAGGGAGACTTTAATTCCTCCCAAATGAAGTCACAGGAGGCAAAGGCCAGAAGTTTGAGCTCTCTGCTCTGCTCAGAGAAAGCACACTAGAATTATATCTATCTGATCTATTATATATTATTAGTCTGACTGAAATTTTTCCTGACTGAAAGTTTCCAGGTTCTTTGGCAAGAGGAATTTATCCCCTAGGAGTTCAAGGATGCCCCCATTGTCCATCTCTATAAACGTAAAGGAAATAGACTGTCCTGTGACAATCACATGTGTGTGTCCCTGTCTTAGTCACTGCAAGCAAGATTCTTTCCAGAGTCCCCCTTAATAGGCTAATCCTTTACTTGGAAGATGGTCATCTACCTGAGAGCCAGTGTGGGCTAAGGAATGGTAGATATGGTATTTGCTGCCTGACAACTCCAAGAGAAATGCCAAGAGCAGAAGAGAAGTCTGTATACAATGACCGTAGATATGATCAACACCTTTGCTATTGTCAGTTGTGAGGGTTTGTGGTAAATTATTTCAAAATTTGGTTGTCTAGAGAAGTCCATCAGTATTGTTCTTCAATTGCATGATAGCATACTTGCCTGGGTTCTGGATAATGGCTGATGCTCTCATGCTTTCCCTGTCACCAATGGAGTGAAAGAAGACTGTGTGCTTGCTCTCATGCTTTTCAGTATGTTTTCAGCCATGTTGTCAAATGCCTTTAATGAGGACAAACACAGCATCAAGGTCAGCTATTGCACCAATGGTAAATTCTTCAACTTGAAAAGGCTACAAGCCAAGACCAAAGTGGAGGGAGTATCATGCATGATTTTCTGTTTGCAGATGATTGTAAACTCAATGCAACCTCTGAAGCTGAGATGCAACAAAGAATAGATTGATTTTCTGCAACTTATGCTAATTTTGGACTAACAATTAACACCAAGAAAACACAGGTACTCCATCAACTGGCAACACATCATCCATATGAGGAACCATCAGTTACAGCAAATGGAGAAGTTTTGAATGCTGTGGATAAATTCTCTTTCCTTGAAAGTAGATTTTCCAGGGATGTACACATTAATGATGAGGTTGATGCATGCATTGCCAGAGCTAACTCAATGTTTGGGATGTTCTGAAGGAAAGTGTCAGAGAGAAGAGGTGTTAGACTGACTACCAACCCAAAGGTCTACAGAACCATTGTGCTGACATCTTATATGACTATGAAACCTGGACAGTCTACCAGTGCCATGCCAGGAAAATGAATCATTTCCATTTGAATGGTCTTATGAAGATTCTGAAGATCACCTGGCTGGATAAAGTACCAGACATTGAAGTCCTTTCTTGAACTAAACTGCCAAGCATCAGACTTTATTGTAGAGAGCATAATTCCAATGGACTGATCACCTTGTTCAAATGTTAAATAAACACTTGCCTAAAAGACTATTTTATGGAGAACTCACACAGAGTAAGTGCTTACATTATGGTTAGGAAAAGTGGTACAAGGACACTCTTTTAAGAACTTTGGAATTGATTGCATGACATGGGAGACGCTGTCACAGGGCTGCCTAGCATGATGTGCCCTAGTCAGAGAAGGTGCTATATTTTTTGAGCAAAAACAATATTGAAATAGCTCAAAAGAAACGTGAGATGAACAAATTTAGAGAATCCACCGCAAATGTTCATATGGACTATTTGTACCCAGCCTGTGGTACCCCATTTCTAGTTCACGTTGGTCTATCAGCCTTAGTCAAACACACTGTAACTTGACTCTAACATAGTGATGTCATTTTGGACCTCTTTGAGAACAAAGGACAACCATACTAATCTAGCACAGGGGTGAAAAACTTGTCTTGAGGCTACATGTGACCCTCTAGATCCTACAGTGTGGCTCTTTGACTGAATCCAAACTTTACAGAACAAATCTTAATAAAAGGATTTATTCTTTAAAACTTGAACTCAGTCCAAAGGCTGTACCCAAGGACCTAGAAGGCCACATGTGGCCTCAAGGTTGCAGGTTCCCCACCCCTGGTCTAGGGGATATGATTTTCAAGTTCAAGCTAAACTTCTGATTGTTGTTTCTTTAACGGCGGGAAAGACCACCCCAAGCTTTATATCCAAGTTGTGGCTCTCTACCCACCAAATACCAGTTCCACAATAAACACTCAGAGCAATAAATCCATTTATTCAAGTCAATAGTAAAATAGAAATCAGAGAAACTATACATTTGAGAACATATACCAGATAATACAGAGTTTAAAACTCTCCCATTGAGAATGAGGCAATACAGTTCAACCAAGAGAAACATCTAGGTCTCAACTTAGAAGAAGTCTAGTGTAGCAGGCTGGGGTTTGGGACATGGTGACCAACTCTTGTCATGTCATCTTCTTCCTAAAGTCTTTTCCTTCAAAAGCCTGAAATGATATTGGTACCTCCCATCTTGTCCTTGAAAGCCAGAAGTTCTTGAAGCAAGAGCTAATCTCTTTTGTTCTGCCCAACTCTCCCCCAGCTCTCACACAGTCACAGGGTACTGTCTTCCACAAATGAGCGGGAGTATCATATCAATGGTCTTTGGGACTCAGGGTACAGAAATATTTCCATTTAGATTTTATCAAACCATAAATATTTAAATTTTTTTAAAAATACTTTTGTTTAGGGAAGAAAATGAATATGCTCCAAATTTTTCCTTATTTCTAGTTAGTAGTAGAAGTGAAGAGAAAATGTTTAGTGATATTATTAGTAATAGCATTCTCATGTTTATTGAATTGAATTTGTATATCACATTTCTATAGACATTTTTTATTTTTCATTTCTATCTTTCTTTGAAAAAATATGATTAAAAATTATACATTGTTAAGCACAATGAAAGTCATAAATAAGTTCTGTTGGGGAACTTAATTTATATTTTATAAAATTACTTGAATTCTTGGCCTACAACTTTTGTTAGACTGAGTATAATGTGAACTTCACAAAATGCAGACATGGCACAAAGTAAACTTTTTAAAAAAATTAATTAAATTAATTTTTGCTATATTTTAATTTCCAGACTGTCTCCTTCCCTTCCTCCTCACCCCACACTATAGAAGGCTATAATTTAACATAGACAGAAAGATGCATAGATAATAGACAGATAGTTCAATGGATAGATGTAGATATGAATAGTACCAGGTCAATGATATTATATTGATTCTATCAAGTTCCAGTTCCCTACCCTGGGATTTATGAGTTAAGGGGGCAGGAAAGACAGTATTCCTAGTTTGTAAGTAACTGGGTTCAGTGGAAGGAGCAATGGCTTTTGACTTCTTAAGTGCATATCTTGTCTCTGTTGACTTACATGTAGCTGGGCAAGTCACTTAACTTTCCTGGGAGCTCAGTTTCCATAAATACAAAATGAGGGAGTTAGACTATGTGGTGTCTGTGATACCTCCAAACACTGCATCAATTAAACTACTTGCCACAGGGTAGGGGAAGTGGGGCAGAGTGGGGAACCCATAGTGAAAATACATCCGGTTTCTAGCCTGGAGAAAAAAATAGCTTCAAAGAGCTAAGAATGGGAAAAGAGGTGAGACTTTTTTAGAGGGGTAGAATGAAGGAGGGAAGCTAAGTGGCGCAGTGGATAGAGTACTGGGCCCGGATTCAGGAAGACTTGAGTTTGACTCTGACCTCAGGCACTTACTAATTGTGTGACCCTTTGCAAGACACTTAATCTTGTTTGCCTCAGTTTCCCCATCTGTGAAATATGCTAGAGAAGGAGATGGCAAACCACTCTAGTATCTTAGTCAAGACAACCTCCAAAGGGGTCACAAAGAGGTAGATATGACTAAAATGACTGAACAACAAAGGATAAGGGAAGAGAAGGCAGGTATAGGCAAAAGATAGCTTTTCTTTCTTGGTAAGGAAATAGACAAAGACACTGTGAGACCCCTTCTCACTCAGCTGAAGGCCACTTTTTAATGGGCTGATATATGTTAGATTCATTCTTTATTTTTAGTATCTTGGGAATAATATTGTACAACTTAGACTGTTTCTGAGGGATGCTTCTCATTCCTCCCATATTAGTGACATATACAGAGTCATAACTAGGGTGGGGAGGAATCTTAGTTTTAGGGCAAGGAATTTAGAGGGAACTGACAGTACTTTCAGTCCTTCAATTGCATAGAAATGACTTAAGTTTAGTACTCAGTTACTAAGATGGTGATGATGACGATAATGATGATAGCAAAATTGACTATTCATATAACACCTTAAAATTTAGAAAAGCTTTAGAAATTTTTTTTCTAATTTTATCTTCACAGCAACCCTGAGAAGCAGGTGCTACACTTATTTTATAGATAAGGGAACTGAGGCAGATAGAAATTAAGTGTAATGATCTAGGTCAAACAGATAGCAAATTTCTAAGGCCAAATTTAAATTCACATCTTCCTAATTCCAGGTATTCTACTTACTATACCACTAGATGCCTACATCAGGGCTATTCCCCAAATCCTTCCCTTCACATCCTCCTCATCATTAGCCTACTTTGGTGTTCATTTGCCCCAAACATGATTTTGTTACACACTCTAGGTGTAAAAACTTCTTATTATATTCCTTCCAGAGGTGGGGAATCTGTGGACTTGGGGCCCCAGGTTTGACTGAATCCAAAGGGCTGCCCTCAAAGACCTAAAAGGCAACATGTGGCCCGGTGGTCATGGTTCCACAACCCTGCTAGCCCATCTCATTTCCATTCTTTCATCATACCTTTTATTTAGGATTTCCAAGCTTCCAGTATTTGACAAATTTAATTATATTTTCTCAAAGAAGCCTGTTGATTTAAGGTGTAATACTACACATGCTGGCCCATTTCTTAGTGGGCAGGGTTATGGGGTATTTGTTTTTATTTTGGTAACCTTGTTTTGTTACTTCTTATGTAAGCAAGACAATATCAATACCATTCTATAAACTGCCATATGTCTTCATTGCCATTTGTCTTGTTACAAATTTTAACCTTCATAATCGGTGGTCTCAAAACTACTAGCCATATAACATTGCTAGGAGAATGTTTCTGTCAAAGACATAGTCTTTGGAAGTAGTGATCTATTTGAACTCATTAAAAACAATGGGCAATTTTTCTAAATAATAATTTCTAATATAATATTCTAAATAAGTACATTCTAAACATAAGTTTCTAAATTAAAATATATGTATATACTCCTATTCAACTCTGAACTCACTATTTTGTCAATAAAGGAGCATAGCTGGGGGGCAGAACCAAGATGGCAGCGTAGAAGAAGGAAAACTCCCTGTGCTCCCCCCACCTCAAATCCCTGTGAAAATGACTCTAAACAAACTTTAGAGCTATAGAATGCACAAAGTGACAGAGAGAAGCAAACCTCTCCCTGAAGGCAGTCCAGCAGGCAGACAGGAAGTGTCCAATGCAGTGCACTGGGAGCAGAGCCCAGTCTCACATGGGCCCCCAGTTTAAGCAACAGGGTGGCCCTGATCCTGAAGCAGAGTTCAGGAGAGTGGATCACCAGCAGCTGTGGCAGGTTCCAGATTTATCAACTCATAAATGCCAAAGACAAAGTGAGAGGTTACTGGTTGTTGGGAACAGGGGGTCCAGGAGTTCAGTCTGGCCTCTGAACCCAGAGGGAGAAGAAGCTGAGGTGTGGTGGCCACCACCACATGGCTGCTTCAAAGCCTCTGGCCAACAGATTGTAGGGGGACCAAGCAACCAGTCTGAGGAGTAATTGCTCTTGCTTTAACCTGCTTGGATCTGGATTACTGTCTTGTTTGGAGCTCCTGGGGTGCATGACCTGGTGCCAGTGTGGATAGAGGCTTCAGAGAGGGCACCCAACTAATAGCTCTGGTAGCTGCAAAAACCCCAGCAATTTGGGATAAAACTCTCCTCTCTGGAAGCAGAGTTCTAATGTGGCAAAAAGCTCAAAAATCAAGTAATTGAGTGGCAACATGAGCAAGCAAAGGAAGCAAAGCAAGCACAGCAGTCAAACTTATATTCCTTTTTTGGAGACCAAAAGGATGAAGGTATGGAGCAGGAGGAAGAAAATGAGGTCAGAACTTCTGTACCAAAAGCTTCTAAGAAAAATATGAAATGTTTACGAGCCATAGAGGAGAAAGATTTTGAAAACCAAATAAGTAGAGGAAAAATTGGGAAGAGAAATGAGAATGATGCAAGAAAATCATGAAGAGAGTCAACAACCTGACTGAAGAAAATAACACCTTAAAAAATAAACTAACTCAAATGGCAAAAGAGGCTCAAAAAGGCAATGAGGGGAAGAATGCCTTAAAAAGCTGAATTTGCCAGATGGAAAAAGAATCTCAAAAATTCACTAAAGAGAATCATTCCCTCAGAATTAGATTGGAGCAAATGGAAGCTAGTGACTGTATGAAAAATCATGATACTATTAAATAGATCCAAATAAATGAAAAAATAGAAGGCAATGTGAAATATCTCATTGGAAATAGCACTGACCTGGAAAAATAGATCCAGGAGAGTTAATTTAAAAATCATTGGACTACCTGAAAGCCATGATAAAAAAAAATGAGCTTAGAAATCCTCCTTCAAGAAATTCTTAAGGAAAATTGCCCTGATGTTTTAGAACCAGAAGGCAAAATAGAGGTTGAAAGTATCCACCGATCACCTCTTGAAAAAAATCCCCAAAAGAAAACTCCTAGGAATAAAAGAACCTAGCTAAATGAATATATATTGACAGACTACTGGCTGTTCAGATAGTCTAGTCAAAATGTGTTGCTTATGTTTAATGGTAGCAAAGAACAGAAAACAAGGTGTTTACTTTTATGTGGGGAACAAATTGTGGCATATGAATTTAATGGAATATTTCTGTGCTGTAAGAAACTACAAATATGATAAAAAAAAAAAGGAGAAGCGTGGCAAAATTTAACTGAACTGATGCAAGTTGAAGTAAGCAAAAATGAAAAGACAGCAAATCTAATGGCAGTATCAGTGAAAATGGAAAGAAACGCCACAACAGAAAAAACAAAAATGGATGTTGTAAAATTACAAAGACCAACCTTGGACCTAAGGGAGAAATGTCAGAAGACACTTACCCCAAATATTTTGCTGATGTAGAAAAAGTGTTAATAAACATGGAAAATTGCATATAATATCAGGTTATTTTTATTGATTGCTATTTTACCTCTTCCTTTTTAAAAATATTATTATAAGGGATTATTTCATGTTGTTCATATGTTACTGTTATTTTATAATGGAGAATTGATTTTACCTTGTATTTCTGATGAATTATTGGAGTTAGAGATAGTCTATGGCTTTGCAATAGGATATTTGTCTTTGAAAAGCTAATTGAAATAAAAATTGTGACTTTAATTTCATTATCCCAATACACTAAACACCTCAGAGTTATAAGGTTCAAGTTTTATGAAATGATTTTAATGTTTTTCAATTACAAACAATAAATATATTCGTATTACTTTAGGGAGTAACATGGTCACAAATAATATTTTCAAGGAATTTTAAACATATTTTGCTATTGTGATGTCATTGTGATGGAATTGCATTTTTTCCCAGATCCTAAATATTCCATTAATGGGACATTCCCAGGCATAGACTTTTGTTTACCATTGCAATACAATTCCATCTGGGCTTATCTGGAGCTTAATTGTTGCCATTGTAATGTCTATGCTGTATAACTGCTCTGTAATCTTTTACCAATGTAATGGAATAATAATGGCATTATAATGGGCTCCCCATAATTCCTTTTTACTATTATAATGCTGTCATAATGGCATTTTAAGGGGGTCTCCAGAAATAGGGGTTGAAATCATTTTGCCACCCTCCTGACAGTGCAATGAGTCCCTATGGAGTTTATGTGAAGTTGTTTTGCTCATATAATGGCATTATTAATGCAGTCTCCATAGACATGCAGGGAAATTGTTTGACCATCATAATGTGGTCTTCATGGCCTTACAATAAAGTAGCTTAGTAGTGTAATGTGGTTTCCATTAACTTGTGCTAAAATCATTTCCCTATCATAATGGGCTTATAATAGGGTATCCATGGACATAGGCTACCAGGATTTGGTTCTCTTGATGGCATCAGAGTAGCACTGTTGTAAAGATAGGTAAAATAAAGAAGATGCTAAGTGGTTGTATTATAAGCAGAGACTGTAAGTAATGGGTGTCTACTTTTCACACTTAAATATTGTGTGGTTTTTCTTTTAGAAACACTGTACTAACCACAATATGTTCTATAAACCATTTCTCAATTCCTAAAGAAGAAAAATCCAGCCAATGAATATTGTCCCACCCTTTATTCTAATTTTAAAAAATCTTATTATTCCTTTTCCACCTTCCCAATTTCTAACTTGTAGGTATGTGTATACACACAAATATGTATGTACATATATATATATATATATATATATATATATATATCCACACACATATATGGGGGTAGTGGGAGTGGGGGAGAGGGAGGGAGAGAGAGAGAGAGAGAGAGAGAGAGAGAGAGAGAGAGAGAGAGAGAGAAAGGCAGACAGAAGATATACATAGATAGAAAAATAGATAAGACAAGTAGATTATTTAAATCTGTGATTTCATGGTTGAAGAACTCTGGGTGAGGCAATTCTCTCAATCAGTTCCATATTACCAATGACTCTGCAACTTGGAGAGTCAAAGAATTGTCTGTGATAATGAAAGTACAAGTGACTTGCCCAAGGATACAAAGTCAGCATATATAGGAAGCATCAGAAGTGTAACTTTACCTTAGGTCCCTCTGTCTAAAAGGCTGCCTCCCTCATTCTCCCCTTAATAATGATACAGTAATCTTAGGAGATGGCCTTGGAAATGACTGAGCTTTAAGAACTGAATCAAAAAGCCCTCCACTGGGGATAGTCACATTAACACAATTCAAAATATATTGTCAAAGAAACTGTGTGCCGTGTATTTGTTTGTGGAAATGTTGAAATTTCTATTGACAATTTCAAAATGAGTCCATCACCATTAGACATTATGAAAAGGTTATCTTTAAGGAACCTGGACTTGATGAACAGTGCATATCATTTCAGAAAATGTTAAAAACTATGTAACTCATTCCTGTAGACTGTGAAAATTTAACAGCTATCAAATATCGAGTTAAATGTGACAGAGCTAGACAAAGAATTTCACATTAGAGGTTCATACCCATACTAAAAATACGATGCTCAAAATATGTTGAAGAAGTTAGTCAATCCACAGTGCTTGATGCTGACCTTCATCACAGAGGGAACTGTGGTCTAAAATTGCCAAGACAGGACATTGTTTGATAAAAACTCAAGAACAGTGTGTTCTAAAAGGTCACCATACAAAACATTAATTTAATCAATAAATTTAATTGGTAGTTAAATTAATCATTAATCTCTAAGCTAAATGACATGAAGGACTTTAAAAATATAATCATCAGAGGAGATAAAAATCACATTGAAGTAAGATGAAGTACATGTTATCACTGTTGTCCTATCAACTACTGATGTTGTATCATGACTCTTCTCAATGAGTTAACAGAGGAGGAGGATACATCTAACACTTTGAGGAAACTACAAAAACCAGTGTTTTATGCATATTTACAATAGTCTATAGAATATTAAATCTAAAAATAATAATAAAGATAGACTACCTCTGAAACACATAAAAATAATGACAAGAATAGATAATAATTTTGGGCAACATAAGAGTAGGGGACTAGAAGTCTGGATACTGTTCATGGTAAACTTTTTATATCCTAAATTCATTACAACTCCAATGGCCTAGGAGAAACCCTGCAATTTTCACAAACTGAGCTTTGGTAATACCATTGACTGGGCTATCACCCCTGGTCAGTGTGATGCAATCAAGTCAAAGAAATAGATGGGGTTGCTAGGAGTTTTAGACTGACTTTACTCAGAAAAGGTTTGAGGATCAGCTTGATGTGAAGGATTACAGAGGAAATGTTGCCAATTCATCTTCTGGTTCTACAAAAAGGCTAAATAAACCAGAAGAAAAATCAGAAATACAAGTAACTAGGGGTTTTGATGAAAGAAATAATTCCATTGCCAAAATAGATCATGAAATGGAGATGGGCATACTTAGACAAGAATTTCCTTTTGAGTGTAGTAACATGAATATAATTAGCAGACAAATTATATAAAATAGTACAATTACCCAAATTGGTATTTGCTATCAAAAACTACTTCATTCTGCCACTGCACTTGACAGAAAATATAAAATGTTTCAGGACATGCAAACAGAAATAAAAGACTGTTGCCATAGTAAGAATCATAGGAGGATAAGTAGAGCTATCAAGGATCCAATACTATCATGGCAGAAGTATTTTGATAAAACTATTAAATATCTGTGATAAGACATTAGAAGATTATAACAATCTTTTAAAAATATTTTGATATCCTTTGTATTTCTTTGATTCCTTTTTGTATCTCTCTTCATCCCAGAGAGTTATCTCTTATAACCAAGAATTATTTTTTTAAAAAGAGAAAAAAATTGAGCAAAACTAATAAGCATTTTGAAAAAATATTATATGCAATGGTTCATATCTGTGGGGATCCTCACCTCTGATGGTAAAGGTAAAGATAAGAAGACAAAAAGAAAAACCTTGAATGTGATGGTAGTCAAATAAAGAAGACAATATGTACAAAACCATCTAAAAAGCAAAAGCAAATGAAAAATCATGGAATTACCTTAATCATCAACTGAAAAGAAAATGTCAAAAAGTTAAAATGATACAAGGAATTGAAGCACAACTACTGTGCTTAAAAAAAGCCTAACAATAAAAACAGCAACAAATAAACAATTCAACTTTAAAAAATCTGCTATAGAGGTCTGAGAAGCAAAGAAATTAGAGGAGAGAGAAAAAGAAGCCTAAATAAGGAAGATGTAGGTAATTGTAGTCATTTATATGATTGCAAGAAGTCCACCATAATGAAAAGACAAGTTACTTAAATGAGAAATGGAAGGTTTTTACAATTTCAATAAAATTGTAAAAGAACAGCATGTCAAAGGAAGTGACTAAAATTCTAATTGCTCTGCAAAATGGAAGGCAGTAGGGGCAATAAGGTCAATAATTATTTGCTCAAATGCATCATAGTGGCACATCGATTGTTATCAAAGTACTTTACCAGATTTCTCTTAGACATAGGCTTGATCTTTTGAAAAAAGACACCTTATACCTACTAAAAAGATGAGAATAAGTCACCTCAAAGCATCATAATATTTAAATTGTCTTTATTATTACAAATCCTTTGATTCACTTCCTCATCCATGGCTTATTCATCTAGTGCAAATATATAAAATAGACCCAAATACAATGAGAACACTATTGTTTTTATGTCCACATGGAAAATTATGTTTAAAAATATAACCTACATGATGTCAAGAACTGACATAAAACATTATTTTTCAGAGTAAAAGATTATTACTTTTGTTATTATAGCTACATTTATATCAATTATCATCTAAAGAATTATCACTTCATTTTTACAAGGGATTAGAAACAAAGCTATTAATTATTTGATATACCTAGGCAAAATCAACAGCAGCAATTACAGAACAAGGAATTGGTAGATTATATTCCTCTGTCATCCCATCTTTTACCAGAATCAGGCAAAAGATATTTCTGTTAGCCTAGAAAAGCTGAAGGGCCCCTCGGTGCAGTGGATAACATACTGGTCCTAAAGTCAGGAAGACTCATCTCCATGAGTTCAAATCTGGCCTCATCCACTTACTACCTGGGTAACCCTAGGCAAGTCACCAAGCTCTCTTTGCTTCAGTTTCCTCATCTGTAAAATGACCTGGAGAAGGAAATGGCAAACCATTCCAGTATCTTTGCCAAGAAAAGCCTAAATGAGAAGATGAAGAGTCAGACATTACTGAGAAACAGCTGGACAACACAGCAGAAATTAAATTTACGTTATAAAATGTATATTAATTATAAAAAGTTTGTTTTATCCACTTATACAGAAGACCACAGAATACTATAGGATATAAAAACAAAGTATCAACTTGTTTCAGGATAATTTCTATCTGAATGCCATCAAACAAGAATTACTTTTCAATGATGATGATAACAAAATAACAAAAATGGGCATTTGCTTATTGAAAAAAAAAGGCTTTATGATGGCAATTCAGGACCAGGGCATGGCCACCAGACATGATAGAAAGGCTATCCTTAAAGAACCTGGATTTACTAATCTGTGTAGATTATGCAAGGAAATGGTAGAAATTGTAACATATCATTGCTGGCTGTAAAAATTCAACACCTACTTAATAGCTAGCAAGACAGGACTTATTAGCTAGAATTACACATCAGAAGTTTGATGTCTTCCAAAGAACAGCATGGAGTCTAGTGTCACTGGAACTTAGAATACACAGAGGGGAATAAGGTCTAAGAAGTCTAGTAAGGTAGGAAGGAGACAGGTTTAAAGAGCTTTAAAAGTTAAACACAGGATTTTGTATCTTGATTCTAGAGGCAATGGGGAACTACTGAAATTGCTTTTATATGAAGGTGATATGGACAGCTTTGGACAGCTTAGTTTAACAGTGGAGTGGAAGATGGACTGGTAACAACAAAGTCTTGATTGAGGAAGACTAAACAGAAGACTGTTGCAATAGTAACGAGAACTTTCACCCTAGAGGCAGCAGTACCAGAGGAGAGAAGGGGGGCATATACCAGAGGCATTAAGAAGATAGACTCAACAGTCCTTGGTAACAGATTGAATATTGGGTGGGGGAGGGTTACAGAGAGTGAGGAGTCAATGTTAACACTTGGGTTGGTAGCTGGAGTAAGAGAGCAGAAGTTGGTGTATTTGATCTTAATTTGAAATTTAGAAACAGTGGAGCTCTTCATATTGTTTCCATATTACTACTGTCATTGTCCAAAGACGTTTTTGGTGAATTTGTAGAAAATGAGTTTACATCCCAATACTTTTATTCAATCACAAAAAGGAGTCATTTTATCCAGCTGTGGAACAGAAAACAAAACACTACATATAAGAGATTATAAAACAACAGCAACAGCATATTAACTTACTCTGAAATTATGGGTTTATCCTCAGTATATCTATGCGATACCCTTTAACCACTAGAACTCAACATTTTCCCACTCTGTTCCCTTATGCTGCTGATCTATCAAAGCTACAGCAAGACTCTGAGCTTTATTTAAACAATGTCATCTGAATTTTATCTTTTAAGAAAAGATGAGAATGAGATAAAAATATAGCAATAACAATAACAATTTATATTTACATAGTGTCTCATGACTACAAAGCACTTTAAACCTATTCACTCATATTATCTTCACATTTGGCCCTGACGTAAATATTGTTTTATTATAGTTATTTTATCAGTGCTAACGGTGTTGATCAGAAAGATAAAATGCCTTGCTCAAAATCAAATTACTCATAATTTGCTGAGGCAAGATTTGAATTTACTGTAAATCCAATGTTCTTTCTACTGTTTCCAGAAAATAAATACAAAAAATAAAAACTCATTTGATACCACAGATATGACCTCACCTAATTGTCCTATAGTAAAAATAATTTTACTTTTTCCTAATTAATACCTAATTAAAATGCAATAAACCACAAAATCATTATTTCTTATAATAGTTCACAATTCTATAACACTTTACATCCATTATCCAGTCTGAGTCTCACAACAATGTCACAAGGCAGGAGATGCATTAATATTATTTTATAGTGGAAGAAGCTGAGGCTTGGTGAACTAGGGGATCTGTCCAATTCTTTTAACTTGATGCTTGATGGCCATTCAAGTATAAAACATTATAGACAGACTGTCTACTTGAACATGATGTGATACATAAATGTGAAAATGGCCCTAGTCATCTAACAACTTGTGATTTCAAACCAAACTAATATAGAAATACATAGAGAATTGATTGCAATGATCACATTAATTGGTGTGCTTCCTCTAATAATAAAGATTGAAATCCATGTATGCTTTTTCATCCTACAAGACTCAATATATAAAACCTGGAGAGACATAGTCAGACTTGAGGAATATCACTTTGGTAGTTGGATGAGGAATAAACTAGAGAGAGGAAAATAAACTAAGAAGCTATCTCATTAATCCACATAAGTGGTGATGAGGACCTAATTGAAGGTAGTATAGCTATTGCTTCCATATCTTGACTCTCCCCACCATGGTTTCAACATATCATGGGTCTGCATTAGAAATTAAATGGGAATTTTTTTTTTTTAGTTTTTCAGAAGCCATGCAAAGGCCAGAAGATAACATAGAAAAAATTTAGAAACTCATAAATGCATAAAATATGTGGATAAGATTATTGTATAATGTCAACATGTATTATCTTTTAATGCCACAAATATACGCAATTTTTAAAAAATGTTAAAATATTACCAAATACATAACCCAAATTTAAAATAAGTTACTGTAAACACACCATAAAAGGAAAAATAAATTCAGATTTCTTCTCTTGTATGAAGGGAGGGGGAAAATTTTTTACACAATTTTCTGGATGGTGGGGACATTGCACCCCTAACCCTTGTGATCTAGAAGGGATAACTGCACTTACCTGAGTGAAGAGAATTAGAAAGATGTGAGAGATCTTGTAGATCTAGATGCTACAAAATGTGGCAACTTGTTGGATATGTGCAATGAGCAAGACTAAGGAGTTAAATATGACGCCAAGGCTGCTCACTTGACTGTTCCCTAAAAAAAGAGTGATGCTTCAACAGAAATAGGCAGTAGAAAATCTGCTCCATTAGATTTTGAGCTTCTTGAGGGCAGGGACTATCTTTTGCCTTTTTTGCATCCTAGCACAGTGACTGGCATACAGTAGGAGCTGAATTAATGTTTGCTGACTGACTGATGAAATAGAAAAGTTTGGAAGATGGGGGTGGGCTATTGGGAGAAAGATGAGGTCATGAGAGATATGAAACCTGAAACAACCTTTCTATGCTTGGTTATCCTATACAAACCCAAATATCCACCAAAAGCAAAAAAGAGAGGAAAGGTATTACTCACCAGATACTTCCCTGTATCACAAGTCCACTCCTAGAACTTATAAGGTGATCTGCATGGTAAGGAGGTCAGTCAGGGTATGGGGACACTGGAATTAAGTGGAGGAATTTTTCCTGAGCATGTCCAGCACATGCTTGACTCACAGGTTACTACCATTCTTATGGGCCACAATCTTGCTGTAGCCATGGAAGATTAGTTGTGTGAGGTAACAGATTGGATGAGTCTTGAATTATAATGGTTAAAGGGGATTGTATAGCTCTATTGAAAAAGGGATATGGTCCATCTCCCCATCCTCAGATTGGTTTATCACATATCTCTTTGGATCATGCCTCATATCCTCCTTCAGATGCACAGACCCTATTGTGGAAGCAACTGCTCAGAGATACTTGAGATGGAAAATAGAATTCTGCCCCATTAGATTTTCTTTTCCCACAAATGAGCTCATCATTTGAACTTTACTAGTTCTGCTTATGGTACCAACACTCACCAAGTCTCTAATATTTCAAAGCTTTAAGCTAGAAAATGTATGATGTTGAGGAAAGGCCATTGGAGGTAAGAAGAGAAAAGTTCTATGTTAGAATTCAGATTCTGATACTTACAAACTATGTGAGTAAACTATGTTTACTCTTTCTGAGCCTCAAATTTCCTTATCTAAAATGGGTGTAACAAAACCTGCAGTATCTATCCGTCTTATGAGTGTCAAATGAGATAATATATGTAAAAGTACTTTGCAAACCCAGAAATAGTGTCTGTGTACATCAGTCATTATTATTTTCCCTGACATATCAGAGCCAGTAAGTAATCAAATACTATTGATCCTAGGCTGCACTCTCCCTTCCCTATCTTTTCTCCTCTACCCTTACTGTCACCACACCAAAAGAAGCCCTCATTAGCACCTACTTGCACTGTTATAACAATTTCCTTTCAGGTTTCCCCTTCACTACTCTCTCTCCCTTCTCCAATCCATCCTTGATACTGCTGACAGAATAATTTTCTTATACATAGAACTAGTCATGTTTCTCTTCTTATCAGATATATTCATTGTCTTTTCCTTGTCTACTGAATAAAATTCAGACTTCTCTGATGAGCATTCAGGCTCTTCACAATCAGTTATCATTGAGCTTTTTTTTTTATTCTTATACATTTCTTGCCCGTACAGTTATACACCATCAAAACTGGACTTCTTGTTTCCTTGCTAAGCTCTGTGCCTTTCCTCATGCTGTTTCTTCTGTCTAGGATGTCTTCCTTTGCCTCTAACCTGTTAAATTCTGAGCCATCCTTTAAAGTCAAACTCAAATACCATTTTTATTCAGGAAGCCTTAATGGCACTGATGAATAAAGGACCTTCTCTTCAGAATTTATGTAACCATTTGCTTTGTAACTCTCTAATATACTTGCCGTGTTATGTTTTCTATTTTTCTGTTCATGTGTCATATTCCTAACTCTAATGTTAGTTTGATGAGGACATGGACGGTGTCCTTTTTAAACTATGTAATTCATGCTGGACCTAACAAATTGCTCTTCACACAACACAGTAGGTACTTCATAAGTGTTCGTTGTTGTAGAATAAAATGTAATTATAAAATGTAACTCCTCTGCAGAGTGACTCCCATGTTTTGTTCAAACCATCTGACATTTCATTGAAGATGGAAGCACAGAGATGACTTTATTCAATGATCCACTAAGTATCAGCATGAAATATAGTATAAAACTAGTACTCAGAGGCTCACCAATGGCCTTGAAGATATTTCATCATTGTTGTTGAGAACATTCTTTATGAAGTTCCAAAGGATGTATTTCTTCTTGTTGAGGAGGTATTGTAGATGTAGGAACATTCATGTTTAAAGAGACTGATCTGAGGAGTCTCTGAACAACTAGATTCATTCCTTAAACAACTTAATCAATGTAGACTCACCTGCCCACTGGTGCTCTGCTATTGGATTTTTAGAAACTAGGACTATTTCCAAGACATTTGGTTGATTAGGATTGAAAGAGATGATCACTTGTGAAAGAAGCAATTCCATATTATGGTCATTAAAAGCAAATTATAAGACTGTAGTACCTTCCCTTTCTGCCTCTGTCTGTTTGTTTTGTTTTTTTTTTTTTTCTGGGCTCTATCTCTGTTTCTTCTTTTCTGTCTCTTTCTCATTCTTATTCTCTTCTCCTCCTCTTTAGAAAATAAAGTGCACAGTAGAAAATGGATCTGTATTCCAGGGAAACCTGTGCCTATGAACAATTATGTTTTTTTCTCTAGCATTTCCATCTTTCCAATCCAGGAGCAGAGGGAATTTTTAGTAAAAGTACATGGCAAAAATTGACATAGGCTTGCCTTTCCCTAACAGGTAGATACAAAATGTTCATGATTTCAGTTTTCTATATGGAAGAACAGATATTTTGAATTCTCTGGTCCATTTTATCCAGAAATCTAGCTTTTGAGGAAGAGAAGGGAGGTAAACAGAACATCATTAGTTTAGGGAATTTGCTCATGGGTAATCCCAATTTTATGAATTCTTTAGCTAAGAAATATTGCACCTCTCATCACACACACACACACACACACACACACACACACACACACATTTCTTAAAGTGATACTCCAAATGGACAGCGCCATGGACACAATAAAAAAGAGGAATGATTGAGTTGGGAATGTGGGAAATTATATAGTCCTTTCAACCAAACAAGAAGCATTTATTAAACATCCATAATGTGCCAAGTACTGCACTAGGCACTGGTGAAACATTCTGCTCTCCAAATCCCTATATTCTTTCAAGGAATACATATATGTAAAAAAATTATATACAAAGGAAATAGAGGATACATTTACAGGGAGAGGACACTAGCAGCTGAAGACCTCAAGAAAGGTTCCCTTTAGAAGATAGGACTTGACTAAAGTTTTGAGAGAAATGTGGGATTCTAAGACAGAGAGGTGATAGCAGAAGGCATTCCCAATATGAGAAACAAAAAAGGCAAAGGCATAGAGGCAGAAGATAGAGTGTTCTCTATAAGAAACAATAAGAAGGCCATTAATGATGCTGAACTGCTCGCTGCTGCAAAAGTCTATCTTTTAACACCAATACCCTTCCAATGGTATTATGTAACTGTGAAGCATTGAATACCATGATATAAGAACAATAAAACTGCAGGTTACTCAAAGAGAAGTGGAAAGACACATAGTGGGTTTAAATTAGGTTCAGAATATGTGCAAGTGAACTTATAACATATGTCATTTGTGATTGGAAATGGAGGAGGCCTGGTCATGTAAACAGAATAGGAGATAGAAGATCTACAGTCTGAATGAGACACTCCTATGGGACACCAGGATGAACTAAAAGTCCTGGAAAGTCTCTAGGATATTGGGCAGACCCAATGCTTGTTGGATTATATTTGATTGAATTAGAAGAGATTAGATTGAATTTTTATGGAGGATTATGGGGGGAGGAGCTAATCAAGCATAATTGCATAAGATAGGTAATCTGTACCAAATGGGGGCAATATTCACACTGATGTGCTGATTATGGAGCTATCAAATTAATCAAAGTAATCCGCAAAAATCAAAGTAAAACAAAGATTTATTCATTTATCTCCCAAGTTTAATTCTTTACTTTCTCCTCCATTTCCTCTACTCCTTCCCCCTCCATGACAGGCATTTTCATCACTTCTTCCCTCACTACTCACTTTTCAATTTCTTTTTATCTGTCATATTACCCATTTGATTGTAAGGTCTCTGAGTTCATTGATTGCTTTTTTTCTGCTTTTATTTATATATTACCAGTGCTTAATACAGTTCCTAGTACACAATAACCACATAATAAAATATATTGAGGGGCTATTTATTTGATATACAATTCTGATCATAGGTACATTAATGGCAGATCTAGGCATTAAAGGTAAGTACCAGGAAACCTTTTTATTTAGGCTGAGGTTTTGAATATGGACAATATAACTTTACAAATAGTTTATTTAGACTTTATTTTCAAAACTATAAAATTTCACCAATCATTTCCTATCACCTCAATGGTACATTAGATTAGTACAATGGAATATCCATTACATGTGGTCCCTGGAGTCAGTAAGGACTGAGTTTAAATCAGGTCTCAGATACTCATAACCTGTGAGATCCTAAACAGTTCAAGTAATCTCTCTGTTTCCTCACACTTTAAAATGGATATAATGGCACCTACTTCCTAACGTTGTTATGCTGTTATGATGAACAAATGAGACAATTCTAAAGTGCTAAACACAATGACTGACACATAGAGCTACATAAGTTTTTTTCTTATAGATTTAGAATTGGAAGAGCCTTTAGAGAGCATCTATACCAACCATTATCATTTTGCAAATGACTTACTCAAAGTCAAACATATAGCCCTGAGATTTAATCCTAGGCCATCTAATGAAATATCTTTTTGTCCTTTCCACTGCAGAAAAATACCTCCTCTTTCTTTTTTTTAAATTAAACAAATGCTTTATTAACTTCTGGTTTACATCATTCATTTCCACCAGATTATGAGTTACATTTTTCCCCCATTTTTTCCCTACCCACCACCCCAGAATAGCAGTCCCACTAGATATCCCCTCATCCAATTGGCTCTCTCCTATATCTTCTCCCATATCCCCTTTGACTTTGCCATTAGGGCAAGGTGAATCTCTGAGCCCAAATGCCTGGACATCTTATGAAACATTTAATTTTAAAACTTCGATTTTCAGATCCATTCCCTTCCTTCCTTGTCACCCACTCCCTTTGAGAAGATAAGCAATTCAGTATGTGTTGTACATGTATAGCTATGCAAAACATTACCATAGTAGATATATTGTAAAAGACTGCTTATATTTCCCTCCCACCTGTCTCACCTCCCACCTGGTCCATTCCCTACTTTGATCCTGTCCCTCTTTGATAGTGGGTACTTCTAACCTCCCCTCTCCCCAGAATGCCCTCCCCTCCATCATCCCCCCTCTCATCCCCCTTTCCCCTACTCAGGAGAGTGAGTGAGGGTGAGATATTCCATTTAGTATGTATGTGATTCTCTCCTTGAGCCAACTTCAATGAGAATATGCTTTTGCCTTTTTGCCTTCCTGTTCTTCCCCTCCCCTGCAACTATTTCCCCTTGCCTCTTCTACATGAGATAGTTTACCCTACCCTGTCTCTCTCCATCTCCTCTTGCCACTTTCCTCTCTCACCTCTTGACTTCACCCCTTAAGAATCATCCCTTCCTTGGGGCGGCTAGGTGGCACAGCGAGCAGAGTGCCGGCCCCGGAGCCAGAAGGACCCGAGCTCGGATATGGCCCCAGACACCCAACACACAAACAAAAACCCAGCCATGTGAACCTGGGCAAGTCACCCAACCCCAATTGCCCTCCAAAAAAAAAATAATCATCCCTTCCCATCAAATTCAACCTGTACCCTCTATCCATGTATACCTGTGAACATATGGAACATATGCCATGTACCCTTCTTCAATTATTTTCATAATGAGAAAGGTTTCATCAAACACAGTTATTGTTTTTCCATGTAGGAATGTAAATAGTCCAACTTTGATAAGTTCCTTTTGATTTCTTTTCCTTGATTACCTTCTCAAGCATCTCTTGCTTCTTGCGTCTGAATGTCAAATTTTCTATTCAACTCTGGTTTTTTCCTCAAGAATGCTTGAAAGTCCTCTATTCCACTGAATGACCATATTTTCCCCTGAAACAAGATACTCAGTTTTGCTGGGTAGGTGACCCTTGGGTTCATTCCCAGCTCTTTTGCCCTCTGGAATATCATATTCCATGCCCTTCGATCCCTCAGTGTAGAAGCTGCCAGGTCCTGGGCTATTCTGATTGTGTTTCCACAATATTGAAATTGTTTGTTCCTGGCTGCTTGTAGTATTTTCTCCTTGATCTGGGGATTCTGGAACCTGGCTATAATATTCCTGGGAGTTTTCTTTTTGGGATCTTTTTCAGGAGGTGATTGGTGGATTCTTTCAACCTCTATTTTGCCCTCTGGATCTAAAACATCAGGGCAATTTTCCTTGAGAATTTCTTGAAGGGTGATTTCTAAGTTCTTTCTTTGATCATGGCTTTCAGGTAGTCCAATAATTTTTAAATTGTCTCTCCTGGATCTATTTTCCAGGTCAGTGGTTTTTCCCATGAGATATTTCACATTGCCTTCTATTCTTTCATTTGTTTGGATCTGTTTAACAGCATCTTGATTTCTCATAAAGTCATTAGCTTACATTTGCTCCAATCTAACTCTGAAGGAATAAATCTCCTCAGTGAGCTTTTGAGATTCTTTTTCCATCTGGCAAATTCAACTTTTTAAGGCATTCTTCTCCTCATTACCTTTCTGAGCCTCTTTTGCCATTTGGGTTAGTCTATTTTTTAAGGTGTTATTTTCCTCAGTCAGGCTGTTGACTGTCATTTCATACTTTTTTTGCATCTTTTTCATTTCTCTTCCCAAATTTTCCCCCACTTCTCTTATCTGCTTCTTAAGGTCCTCTATGCCCTGTAGCCAGCTTGTATTTTCATTTGGGGCTTTTGGTGCAGGAGTTCTGACCTCACAGTCCTCCTCCATTCTTTGAGCCTCTTTGCCCCTAAAATAGGAGTCCAATGTTGAACTTTTCTGTTTATTTTGTTTCATTTGCCTAGGCATGTTGCCACTTAATTACTTGATTTTTGGGCTTGCTGCCACAGCAGAACTCTGCCACCAGACAGGGGAGCTTCCGCCCAAACATGGGATCTTCACAACTTCCGCTGGTTGTGTGGCCTCTGTAAAGCCTCCACCCACTCTGGCAAGTTGGATACCCACCCCAAACTTCCCCCCCCAGACCACAATCCAGATCCAGGCAGTTTAAAGCAAGAGCGATTAACCCCCAGACTGCTGCATCTCCCTACAGTTCGCAGACCAGGAGCTAGAGCCACTACAGATGCTGCAAAATGGCTTCTGTGCAGCTGTTTCTTCAGCAGCTTTTTGCCCCCAGGGGAAGAAGCCACGTGTTCCCCAAATACTGGTCCCAAAGTCCATAGGGCACTAACCTCTCACTTTGTCCTAGGCATATCTGTGCTGATAATTCTGGAATTGCCAAAATTTCTGGTCTTCTGGGGTCCCTCCAGCTGGCTGAAGGCCCGGCCACCCTGGGGCTAAAACCTCGGACCTGGGCTCTGCTCTGTGGGCTGCACTGTTGGTTCCCAGCATGCTGTGCTGCCTCCTCTCAGAGCGCTGCGCTGGCCACTCCCTGCAGGGCTGCTGGGCTGTCCTCAGCAGGAGGTTAGCTTCTCTGTGCCGTTCTGTGGGTGCTGTGGCTCCAGAAGTTGTTTGGAGCTCCCTTTCACATTGTTTGAAATTTGTGTGGGGCAGAGCAACTTGGAAGTACTATTTCTACTCCTCCCATACCTCCTCTTTCTACTGCATTGCTTCTCCTCTCCCTACTTCTGCCAATTGTCAGAATTTGAACTTCTGAATTTCAAAGTTCAGCTCATATGTTACTTCTGCTGTGAAGAAACTAATGATCCTTTACACTACACTGGAAATGTAATTTTTTTTATATTTCCATAATAATATAAAAATTTTTTGTAAAAATGTTTCGTAAAAAAATTTTCATAAAATTTCTTTTATCAGGTCTCAAAACTTCTATGTACTTTTCATATTATACTTTCATATACTAATATTTTTAGTATAGGTGTTATCCAATTTGACCAAATTATAACTATCTTAAAAACCAGGAACCACGTTTTACTTATCTTTATATCTTCATCACATTCTAAGTGCATTTCATGTTGTTGGGCCTTAATAAATATCAGTTGGATAAATGAATGATTGTAGACATACAGAATAGTGTGGCAATAGAGGAAAGAGCATTGACTTGGAATCAAAGCCTTGGGTCTCCCCCCCATCCCTTTTTTAAAGTGTAGCTCCTTATTTCCTATGTGAAAGTTATGCTAGTCACTCAACCTCCATGTACTTCAGTTTCCTCACCTATAAAATGAGAAACTCTCTAAAGTTCTTGCCAGCTCAAAATCCTCTATTTCTATTAGTCAGCATTGAGAAAAACCTTGTCAAAAATTATGGGAAGAAAAGCTGTCAATAACTTTTCTGTTGTTGCTGCAAAGTGAATAATCTATAAAGTAAGGAAATGGAGCACAAGTCCAATTTGTGAGGTCAGTATTACTGCTCCTTAATAGTTTATGAGATCTGTGCAATTTCATTCATTTGGGTGCTTCCTCTTGTGACATGGTCTCCACTACTCTCACCATTAGTACATGGTCTTTATGGGTTGTTTTGATGACAGTAAAAGAAAACAGGCTGGGGCATCTAGGTAGCGCAGTGAGTAAGAGTGCCAGCCTCGGAGTTGGGATGACCCGGGATCGAATCCGACCTCAGAAAATGAGCACCCACACATAAATAATGACTAGCCATGTAACCTTGAGCAAATTACTTAACCCCAATTGCTCACACAAAAAAAAAAGATAACAGGCATATATTTCCTCACCAACCTTCTACCCAAACCCTAACCTAAGTATACTGGCCAGAACTTGTGCTCACTGGAATAGATTTCACAAAACCACAACCCAGTATCTTCCCTATACTGAAATGAATCATCAGCATATGACCAATGGAGGCATGAAAGTGAACAATAACAATAAAAATCAGAGGTAAAAACATCTTGGGCTTCTGACTCTAAAACTGGACTCTTTCTGCCTTTATGTGGCACATATTTTTTGCACAAATATCATAATCTATGTCCTTTGACTTGAGGCAGAGGTACCACGTGTATATTCTTAAAATTTCATGAGTGAGAATTTACTAATCAATTTCCTTGAACCCCAAATCCAACACTCTGTCCACTATACTACATTATTTTCCATGATCCTAATCTTTTGCTAAATGTCATTCCATAATCATGAGATAGTATGACCAGAAACCCAGTTCCAGAATGTTGTCATTGTGATAGTATTGGTAAGAGACAGGGTGGGAAAAGGACTGAGAGAGTGGAATTGGATTACAAATTAGAAAACATAGGTTCTACATATACACATATACACAATTCATATATACACATATGTGTTGTCATTTATCCATGACCTTGGGAAGGTGATGCCATGACTTACAAGAGATTTGGATATAAGTGAGGGAAGGCTGTGCAAAGCCTCACTCTCTCCTCCAGAGTCATTTGGTTCCAGTGGTAAGATATACATCAAGATGACTGGAGATGGCCCCAGATTTGGTGGGAGACTTTGGCCTTTTTAAGCTAAGGTCTTTCTTGGGTCTGTATGACTAAGGCAAAACCCATTAAGTGACCAAGGCTAGGTAGGTAGTGAGGCAAAGAATGGCCTATTTTACCTAGTTAAAAAAAATCAATCTGAGAGGGGAAAACCCTCAGGGTTTCTGAACAAAACAGAAACAATTGCTATTTACACTCGCTGTGAGCCACGAGGACCTAAACAATGACCAAGTAAGCCTTTGACATACTGTACACCAATCAATGAGAGCCAGAGTGATTTGGGTTTAAGGCATGGTTCTTAAGAAAGAAATCGAGCCCATAAACCCCAAAATATATTTACAGGTTTCAGTGATCAAAATTTGTATTCTGTTGGGCAGAGCACTGGTAGGTAAGGGTATAATTCCCTATTTGAACAGAGGGAGGGAAAAAAGAGGGAGGGGGGAGGAATGGAAGGAAGGATGAAGGAAGAGAGAAGGGAAGGAAAGAAGGAAGGAGCTGTGTTGCCCAAATGGAATTGACCAGTTGGGTGCCCAATGGGGTGGCTACTACTACTCACAAGTTATTTGTCTTTCAGTATTGAAGAGGACCATGGCCTCAGGAAGGTGATGCCATGATTCACAAGTGAATTGAATTTAAGTGAGGGAGGGTTTTGCAAAGTTGCCAGTTTTACTCTCTCCTCTGGAGCCATCTGGGTCCAGTGGCCAGATATAGATCAGGATGACTAGAGATGACCCACACATATGTGCATATATATGTCTGCATACAATGCACATATGTAAGGTGCACAAATGTTTGTATATGCACACACATATATACATGTACATATATGCTTGCATGTGTACATGTATGTACTTGCACACATGTATATGCACATATACACAATTTAACTGGACATACACATATGTTTACACATATGTACATGTATAAGTTTTGCTGTGTATAATAACTTTATTGCAGTTCTTTTTGTAGTGATAAACAACTAGAAACTAAGGTGGGTGCCTGCCAATTGGTAATCATTAAGTAAATTCTTGTAATTGAATATGTAAGAAATGATAAAAATAATAGGTTCAGAGAAACCTAGGAAGACTTTTATGAAATAATACAGAGTGAATACAATAACAAAAACACTGCAAAGACAAACAACTTTGAAAGACTTAAAAAATCCTGATCAATAAAATGGCCATCCATAATTGCAGTTGATCCAACATGAACTCTGCCACCTATATCTGAACAGAGAGGTAATGAATTCAAGATGGAAAGTGAGATACATTCTTACACATGGATAACATGGAAATTTCTTTTTCTAGACTATGCATAATTATTTGCAAAGGTTTTATTTTTCTTGAAAATTGGGTTTCAAATGGGAAGAGAAAATAAAGTTGTTTTTTTTTAATTGGGATATGAAATAAAATGAAAAAAATTCCAAAGACATGGGTTCTAACCATTTCACTTTCATGACTCTCAGTTGGAGATTTAGACTAGATGATTTTGGTCATGGGATCATAGATTTAGAGACAAACTGAGGCATAGAAATGTTAAACAACTTGTCTAACTACCCATAGCTAGAGAATGTCTTAGGTAGGTTGGGAAAACAGGGCTCCCTTACTCCAAGGCTAGTTTATATCCGATATATCATACTGGTTTTTATTTATAGTTTCTTCTAACTCAGTCAACTTCTGACATTTAGGTTTTTATGGAAGTTACTATACACAAAAACAATCAGTAATATTGGGTGAACCTTGTATAGAGGATAAACAAGTCAATCACATTGGATTTATTAAGTGATTACTATGTGCCCAAGTTAGATGCTTGGGACTCAGAAACAAAAATAACAGTAGGTGAACACACCCACACACATACACACACAAACACACACACACACATGCACACATACCAGAATAATGTTTTGGAGGAAGGCATTAGCAGATGTTGAGATCATGAAAGGCCTCATATAGAAAAAAGATTGTCAGCTGAATGTTGAAGGAAACTTTGGATTCTATGAGGAAAAACTAAGAAAGGAATGAATTCCAAACATGAGGGTCATCTGGGGAAAAGGTACCAAAACATGAGACAGATTAATATTTGTGTGGAATAGCAAAATATCTAGTGACCAATTTGACTGGACCAAAGAGTGAATGAAAGGGGAGTATTATAAGAAGCCTGGAATGAGGGGTGAAGCTAGTTTGTATTTGAAGGTAACAGGATAACAGGTAACAGGATTTCCTCACTTATTTAGGAAATCTTTGCTAAGCACAAGTAGAAAACATGCCACAAAGACTTGTTAAAATTTAATGTACCATTGAGACTGGCTTCTAAAAACCATTAAAGACTGACTGTTTGATCAGACATATTGCAACCCCAGCTCAATAGATAGATTTCCTACATGGTCAAGGCAGCTGGTAGTCTAAGTCAAAAGTGCAGATCCTCAGACAATGAGAAGCTCTGCCACATGGTTAGTCATGTAACATATTTTCAGATATGTCCCTATGGTTTCATTCATTAATTCCATCAATATTTATTTTAAGTTTAGGATTGTGTAAGGAATTGGGGAATATTGGGAGGGGGGCATTGAAAAGGAGCTACAAAGATGAAAAGGTTATTGTTCTCACCATTGAGGAACTTTATTCTAGTAGGGGAAATGAGCCAGGGCCATAGCTGACTATGTTCCCCAGGATCAGATGAAAGTATAACAATGGAGCAAGGAACAAAGTGTTACATCCAAAGGAGTTCTGAGGAGAGAAAGATTTCTAGGTGGGAGGCCCAGGAAAGGTTTCATGTGAGATGAGCCTTGAAGGATGGAGAGTAGGACAAACAATGACCTTGTCATCAGTGTGCCCTTCAAATTCAAAGAATAATTTATGGCTGCAGTAATACCAGGCATATCATGGAACTGGTGACTACAGAACTGTTACAGAGGAAGTCATTGCAATATTTTGATAGGTAAAGGAAATGGTTTGCCAGTCAGTCAACAAGATTTATTGAAGCCACTGTGTTTGGAGGACTATACACTGGATTTTTTGTTAGAGAGAAAAAAAAAAAACGCCAAAAGCTAAACACTGGGGAAACAATTTCCCCAGAAATTATATGGAATTAGTTAAAACAGTAAACTGATATTTACTATCAAAAATTGTTAGGTTTGGAATAAAAGCATTGTAAGTACCAAAAACTGTGGTTTATGTTTAAGTTTTGAGAGGAATGTCCAGTGTCCCTTACTCTTGCCACTGACAGCTCATTGACTTACAGACACCCATTTCACATCTCCTGCCATCACTTCTTGCTACAGTGGTCATTCTCTATTACCAGACATGAAGTATTGGGAGGTTGGGTGACATATTCATAGTCAATCATAGTCATAATTGGGATGTAGCCATAATGGGGAATTGAATAACAATAAACCTAAATTCCACAGTGTGCTGTGGGATAGATATAAGCTTTCCTAAACAGGATATTTCCTAGGCTACTGGCTCCTGGATGAAGGAGATATTTAATCACAAGAAAGAGAGAAATGGCCCTTGTTGAAGCAAATTGAGAGAGTACCTAGGGAAGAGGACTAAACCATGGCATCTGCAAAGTTCTGAGCTACCAAGGTCAGAGAGCTAGGAATGGAATTTAGCTGTCCTTTTTGAGGATGTAAGGTTGTACAATTATGGAAACTTCCAGGTTTTTTTAGTGATGTGAGTATTATTTGTTGTTGGTCTCTCAAAGAGGACCATGACATCATGAAGGTGATTTCATGACCTGCAAGCAGATTGGATTTATGTGAGGCAGGGCTGTGCAATGTCATCTCTTTTCCAGAGCCATCTGGGTCCAATGGCAAAATATAGATCAGGTCTCAGTTTGACTGAGGCAATGCCCATTCAGTGATTAGGCTAGGTAAGAAATGAAGCAAAGAATGGTCTTTTTTACCTAGTCAAAAAGAGAAAAAATAAACAAAATCAATCTGGGAGGGAAAGACCCTCACTCTTACTGAACCATCAGAGTCCAAAGAATGACCAAGCGAGGCTTGGGCTGGGATCTTAACAATCAATGACAGCCAGAGTGATTTAGGTTATGGCTGCAGTAATACCAGGCATATCATGGAACTGGTGACTACAGAACTAGTCCATAAACCTCATCCTTGGGGCAGAGCACTTATAGGTAAGGGTATGATTCCCTATGTGGACAGAGGGAGGGGAGGAAGGGAGAAGATAGAAAGGAAGGAGGGAAGAAAGGAAGGAAGGGAGGGAGGGAGGAAGGAAGGAAGGAAGGAGGGAAGGAAGGGAGGGAGGGAAGGAGGGAGGAAGGAAGGAAGTAGGGAGAGAAAGAGGGAAGGAAGGAAGGGAGGGAGGGAGGGAAAGAGGGAGGAAGGAAGGAAGTAGGGAGAGAAAGAGGGAAGGAAGGAAGGAAGGAAGGAAGGAAGGAAGGAAGGAAGGGAGGAAGGAAGGAAGGAAGGAAGGAAGGAAGGAAGGAAGGAAGGAAGGAAGGAAGGAAGGAAAGAGCTGCATTGCACAACTGGATCTGGTCAGTTGGGTCTCCAGTAGAGCAGCTACTCCTACTCACATATTGCTGTTTGTCAATTTTTTGGGAAGAGGACCAAAACAACAATGGGTCCCAGCCCAAGCCTCACTTGGTCATTCTTTGGACTCTGATGATTCAGTATGAGTGAAAGTCTTTCCCTCCCAGATTGCTTTTGTTTATTTTTTCCTATTTTTTGACTAGGTAAAAGAGGCCATTCTTTGCTTACGTTTCTTACCTAGCATTTCTTACCTACCTTACTGAACGGACATTGCCTCAGTCAAACTGAAGGTAGTAAGTAAAGTAGTTTAAAAAGGGCAATGTCTCTCACTGTATTTGAGGCCATCTCCAGTCAATGTTATCTATATCTTTCTACTTTAACCCAGATGGCTCTGGAAGAAAGTCTGGGGCCAGTGACTTTGCATAGACCTCCCTCACTTAAATCCAATTCACTTGCAAAAATGACATCAGTGATATAAGCAAAGCTGTAGTCATAGGACTGAGTGAATCTCAGGATCTAGCAGCTACATCGCAAAGCAGAGAGAATGTTGGACCTCAGAGTGGAAAAAGCTTGAATTCAAATCTTTCCTCAGATCATATTACCAGTGTCATTATCATTACTCTTACAGCTAGATAGCACAGTAGACAGAATGCCAGGCAGGTGTTACTCAAGAAGACCTGAGTTCAAATCCAGCCTTGAGCATTTACTAGATGTATAACCCTGGAAAAGTCATTTCATCTCATTTGCCTCAGATTCTACATCTGTAAAGTGGGTATAATAATAGTATGTACCTGATAGGATTTTTGTGAGGATCAAATGAGATGATAACTGTAAAGCATTTAGCACAGTACCTGGCATATAACAAGCACTATATAAATTTTAGGTAGGTAGGTAGGTAGGTAGGTAGGTAGGTAGTAGTAGTAGTAGTAGTAGTAGCAGCAGCAACAGCAGTAGTAGTAATAGTAGTAGTAGTAGTAGCAGTAGCAGCAGTAGCAGTAGCAGTAGCAGTAGTAATAGTAGTAGTACTAGTAGTCGTCATCGTAGTAGTAGTAGTAGTAGTAGTAGTAGTAGTAGTAGTAGTAGTAGCAGTAGTAGTATCTTGGCAAGTCTTATAAATTCTGACAGTCTCATCTTTAAAAGGGAAATAATTATAGCATCTACCTCATAGGGTTGTTGTGAAAAACAAATGAGATATGTAAAGGACCTTGCAAACCTTAAAAAACTAAATACAAATGTTATATATTTTTATTATTAGTGAGAAGTTGTAGGGCACAGGTATTGAAAGGTGTTGTGTTGTTTTTCACAGTTCACTGGCATGAATCTTAGATGAGGAAAAACTCCACCTCCAGAATTTGACATGGAAGAGGAGTGCAAGAATGCATTAGAATGCATGCATTCATTTGGCAATTGGTTCTTGAGAATAGTTCTGCTTTTCTTGTTCTTATTTTTTTGTTCCAATTAAATGTTTTAATCTAGTTTTGTTTGACTGAATACAACTAAGTATTTAGATGTGAGTTACATTTAGAGGTCTCCAGTTTCACCTGGGGTAAGGACTTGAGTATGGGGTAGGGAGATACATTTATCAGAAAGTCTATATCTCCTTATAGGCAGGGAGGCAAGCAGGCAGGCACACACACACACACACACACACACGCACGCACACACACACACACACACACACACACACACACACACACACACACAGAAATCTTAATGAATGGCTAATGCTCCTGGTTAGGATAAGAAGAGACTGCCTTTGGAATCTTTCTGGACTCAGGCTTCCAATTGTAGTCAGCCTTTTTCTATGCATCTATCCCCTCTAAGTTGTTTCCCTGGCATGCCACAGAAAGTCATTTCCCCCTAGGTCTCTGGTTGCCTACTATCTTCCCTTGATTTCTAATTTGTCCATATGAATCTAAGGACTTAACCTAACTGGGCAGTCGTAGTCATAGGATAAATTTCTGACTTTGAAGAATGCAAGGTCATAGAACCATAGTATTTAGTAGATCACTTTACTGGAAGAAAATTGAAGTTCAGAGAACTTAAGTGATAACCAATTTCATACAGGTAGAAAGTAGTAAAACTAGGATCAAAACTATGGCCTAATTTAAAGAGCTCTGATTTCAGAATCAGAAGACTTGAATTCAAATCTCATCTCTGGCATATATTACTTGTGAGACATTAGATGAATAATATACCCTTCCTGAACCTCGGTTTTCTCATTTGTAAAATGAGGTTGGCTTAGGTGGCCTCTGAGGATGCTTCCACCTTTGGATTAATGATGTTAATAAATAAAAATGTATCTATATATGTGTGTTCACAGACAAGTATATGTATATGTAAATATATATAGGTTTTTAGTTTTTCATTTATACACTGCAATATGTCCAACATAGGTCCATACTACTTAAGTATATAATCTATCTTACTATTAGAGCATTAAAAATTATATTCTTCTGGCCCAAATCTCAGTATCCTTTTTTATTTGAAGTAAAATATGAACAATTAATTCATGAATCATCTCTAGGTTAAAATAGACCATGTCATTATATTCTTTGGAGACTAAGTTCAATTAACCCACATTCATATCCTTAAGAAGCCAGGGTTTTCTCTATACTATACAGGCTACACAGATTCTAAGTAAGGTAGTCTGAAGCACTAAGTTACACTTATGTCTTGTCATCTTTTATGCCTATATGTTGGAAGGGTTCCAATTATTTATTTCTCCCTTCGTCTCTATGAATAATAGCAGGTCCTTAGAAAATCTTCATTCTCCTGACTTATGCTTTTTAGTTCTCCTCCTTTCTTCTTCTCCCAAAATTTTCCCATATATCCCTTTCCAGTCCCCTCCCAATGAGCCATTATCATAACAAAGAAGAGAAAAAAAATCTACAAAAAACCACACCAATACATTAGAAATATGAAAAAAAAATATCTAAATCACTTTGAGAGATACAAATTCAAACAACTCTGTGGTACCACATAACACTTATCAGATTGACTAACATGGAAAAAAAAAGGAAAATGATAAATGTTGGAGAAGATGTAGGAAAGTTGGAACACCAATTCATTGTTGGTGGAACTGTAAGATGATCCAACCATTTGGGAGAGCAATTTAGAACTATGCCCAAAGGGCAATAAAAATTTGCATACCCTTCAACCCAGCAGTACAGCTTTTTGGACTGCATTCTAAAGAGATCATAAAAATGGGAAAAGGACCCACATGTACAGCTCTTTTTATGGTGGCTAAGTACTGGAAATCAAGGGAATGCCCATCAATTGGGGAATGGCTAAACAAGGGCTGGTATATGTATGTAATAGAATACTGTTGTGCTGTAAAAAATGATGAACAGGTGAACTTCAGATAAACTTGGAAATACTTAAATGAACTGCAGAATATTTTCTTTTGTGTTTTGTTTCATTTTGTTTCCTTTTTCTTTCTCATGGTTTTTCCCATTTACTGTAATTCTTCTATGTAACATGACTAATGTGAAAATAGTCTGCTTTGTTCTGCATTCTGACTCCATAGTTCTTTCTCTGGATGTGGCTGGCATTTTCCATCTTCTTCCCTTTAGAATTATTTTAGGTGCTCACATTGCTGAGAAGGGCTAAGTCTATCAAAATCAGTCCTCACACATTGTGGCTCTTACTGTGTACAATGTTCTCCTGGTTCTGCTCCCCTCACTCGGCAGCAGTTCATTTAACTCTTTCCAAGTTTCTCTGAAGTTCACTTGCCACAGGAAAGGCTACTAGAGGCTTGTACAGGAGAATTTTCACAGAGCTAGGTACCTCTTCAATTCATGAGCCTGAATCAACATGATAATCTGTATAAGGTAGGAAGGAATCTCTTACTGCTCTCAATGTTGCTGTCCTTGTGTGCTACATTTACTTACTCTTATTACTAAGTTCAGATTTTCAGAATAGGTCTTTAATTTTGTAGCCACTGATTCAGCGTCCTCTAGTACAGCAAGTGGAGGTCAGAATTCAGTAGGTCAGCATAGACTGAATTCTTAGCTCCATTGTTCTTTGGATTACATACTCCATTCCCTTTTACTTTTTCTGGAAGGTTGCAGAATAGTCTTGTGTTATTCAAAGATTCATTCCTTTGTATTTGAAAGTCTTCCTCTTAATTGTTTACAGAATGTGCTGTTTCTGAATTGGATTGTCAAATTTATTCACTGTGAGTTGGAATTTGCAGCCTTGAATTTTTTTAAAAATTGTTTTTGTTTTTGTTCTGTTTCTGGAGGTGATCTGCAAATTCTTTCAATTGGTATTTCCTTTTCTGTGTAAACAAGTTTCTGGGAAGTTCTTGTCTATCATTTCCTTTATTATGGTGTTAAGGTTTTTTGGCTGATTATCATTTTCTTCTGGGAGACCATTACATCTAGTCTTTCATATTGGTATGTTTTGATTGTATAGTGAACATATTTTATTTTAATCATTTTTTGCCTTACTTCTATATTGTCCTTCATTTCTCCGTATTTTCATTACCAATTTATTGTTCTCTGTCTTTTCTTTCCTTTAATGAATCTTGCCATTGCAGATTTGAGGTTTTGCATTCTGTCCATTTTACTTGCTATGCAGAATACAAAATTTTGCTCTTATAATTCACATTTTTCTTTTGATTCACTTATGGAAAGCTCATTGTGGTTCTATGTTCTCTTCAAATTCCACAGAATCATCTGCCTCATTAAGTATTGGATGGTTTTCCACCGTTTTTCAGTATTTCTTCATAGATGCCTGAGTTCATTTGCTAGATCTGGAGACAATATTTACTTCTGTTAGTGTTTTTCCTTTTGAGGTATCTGCTTATTTTCAAGGTTTTGAGTTTTCTCCTTCCACAGATCTTTGGTAATTTCAGTCTTTCCCTTTTTCCTTTCCCCATAATTTCTGTTTTTGAGTGGTTTGTGTGGTCATAGGGTTGAAGAAAATATCTAGTCCTCAATCTTATTTCCTACATGACCCAGTAGTCCATGATCATCATAATGTAAATAATTTTTGTATCATTTGAGATAAAATATTATGATAAAAATAGTCAGCACTTAGACTTTCTTAAAGCACTCACTCTCTGGCTAACCATGAATGATATAACCACTACAGCAATGTATATTAAGTAAGAAATATCTTTCCCCACCCCCAAAGAGAAAGAATTTATATACAATTCTCTTTTTGTTTCAAGATTTTTATGTTTTGATGAATTGGTCATTTTTGATTATTGCCCATAACAATAACTCCCTCCAGAAAGGCTGTGTTGCATAATTGACTAGAAATATGACCTTTATGTCAGAAAGAACTCTGACACATGTGACTGTTTGACATTGTATGTATCAGTTAATGTTTCAGTACCCTAGAAATTCTGTAAAGCTATCAGTTGCAGAGAACATGCTGACCTGCACTGGTAGAGGAAGTTCCTTACTAGGAGTTCCCCACAATGAAATCACAGGTCTCCTCAAAAACAAACAAATCCTCCCTTTCATGATGAACACATCTATATAATATCTTTCTGTGAGCTATTCTTTAGTTATCTCTCACTCTTGCCAAAGGATATAATTGGCCTATCTCCTTTCTGGCCATTCTCACACTGGATATCGTCTTTGATGTTAATTTTCATGTCACCGTTGATTAGTAGAGCAATGCAGTCCCCTCAGGCCTACCCCATACCTCTCTCTCGCCCTTGCATTGACTGTTGCAAGTTTAGTTTTTCAGAGGCCTTGGTATTCCGTGCTTTACAATCCAATCCAATCAACATTTATTAAACACCTGCTACATGCCAGGCACCGTGTTATGTGCCGAAGATACAAAAAGAAGCAAAAAACTGTACTTGCCCACAAGAAACTTGCAACCATATAGCACTGCTGGAAGAATATTGATATTAGAAGGAAAAGTCTCTTTATTTTCCAAGGAGAAAATTGTGGTCTTCCCAAAATCAAGCCAACTTGCTCATTTCCTCAATTCAATTTATTTCCCAGTCATTATTCATTAGTAATTTCAGTTTAATATGTACATACTGATAGCCATCCATCTAACTACATAATACAGACTAGAAAATTCATACTCTTCATTCACTTAGTTCCTGGGTATAACTCAAGTCACAATACTTTGAATGACTGGATCTGATCCAGAAATCTTTGCAATGATATACCTGATTGGATGCAATCAGCCCAATCTCATCTGAAATCAAGGGTATCTGGGGGAATTTTCTTCACGACCTATTGAGAAGTTCTCTTCCATCTAAACTTCATGCTGGATAGCTTCTTCAACAGTAGTAAATATTTCTTAACTCATTACAAAAGAGATACTACATTTGAACTCAAAAATCACATAGTCTTTGACATACTACCTGAGGAAATAGAAGTATGACTTGAGAGAAATGATTTTTAATAACTGATGATTAGGGAAAATTCAGATTTCTCCCTTTTTCATTTATCCTCATTTCAAGACCTGGGTCCTCCTCCTATATTCAGACCCCACCCAGAACCCACCAAGTCATTGGGTTCTACTCAGGTTTGGGTGAGATAAATTCTTTGAATGGTCTGTCTGAGACTGGGATGGGGGAAGGGGAGGCACTTAAGAAGCTACTGATAAAGTCAAAGTTCACATACAATACCTCATCATAATCTTCATTCTCTTATTAATTGTTAACAGTTAAGAGTTGATTGCCACCCTCAGGAACATCCCCTTCCAATGCCATATAAGCCATGAGCCCACCACCATGATTGTCTTTGGTCTAAAAGAGAGATGACTGAATGACTATCCTTTTATTACAGTGCCAGCATTATTAAAAAAATTATTGAATTACCCAGAAATAATGCCTCTCAAAACTTTTTAAATGCTATATATACACCAAAGGAAAAAAAAAAGAGTTAGAAAGCATGAATGGCTTAAATCAAGCACGTATAGAGGGAGCCCTTCTGAAACTGGTATATTCCTGAGGTCATACAAGGGCTCAATTATCATAATATCTGAAAATAAAGAGAAACCCAAACGCTTGTAAAATGGTTTTATTACCTTAAAAGGTAATTGAGGTATCAACCCCATATTCCAAAATTGCCATCATTACAAAATCTTTATGTTGATAATCTATGAATGTATTGTGAACATACTTGATCAAGTATGAAAAGAAGCAGACTTTCACAAATAATATACTAGAGCAGACCATATTTTTATGGTCATAAAATTGACTGAAAGATATGGAGAAGACAAAATCTCAATTATTTATCAGTCCTTTTCTGGAAGACTGCAATTTTGCCTCAGTTATTTGGTACCTGAGATACTAAATCAATGGCAGAATGTCTCCCATTCACAGATTAGTTGTCCCAAGAAGCTGTTAATCAGTATGTAGTCTGGGAATTCTTGGGGGAGGGGGTGGATTTTGAAAGAATTCTGGAAAAGCTGGAAGAGAGAAGGGCAATCAGAAATAAAGCAAAATGATGTCATGGTCTAGATCTCATTAAAATGTGAACTCCTTCAAACCAGGGGCTGTTTTGTTTTCATTTTTTATTTGTTTGTTTTTGCTTTTTTGTGTATCATAGGTGATTATTATGGTTCCTGGCACATAATAAGTACCTAATAAAAACTTGTTGACTTACTGAAGCTAAAAGACACAAGTATGGAAGATGATGAAGCCAGTAGTTTCAACACATTGGGCCTATGGCAACTAGCACTTTCTATCCTGTCAAAGTAAGACTGAGGAGGTGATTTGTCTAAACTGTTTGCAGAGATTAATGTTTTTGGCAGACGAACTTTGAGACATTGATACAGAATTGCTTTGCAGACCTTGAGACTACAGCACTCCAATGCCAAGAAAATAATGATTTGCCAACTCTGAGGCTTCACTTCCAGTTCTGAGAAACCAAACTGTCTTCTAGGCTTCAAGACTTTGTCTTTCATCCATCAGACAAATCCTTATACCCTTTATATTCTCTTGCATCCATCCCTTTGATGGTGAGCCAACATGGTGTTGGGATTTGTGGACTAGCCCCACTCTGGGATTAGAGGTATGACAGGAGGTGGTTTGGGGAAATGAGTGGTCAGAGTAATTTCTGTTTAAATTAACCCTAGACTGTTCAAGTTATTTTAATGAAACATTATTTTTCTATTATTATAATGTTTCATGATTAATCTGGGCTAGTCTGAAGAGTATTTTAGAGGAAAAGAGGATAATTGTAAACAAAAGAATATGGATACAGTAGGTGCCAGAGAAGCATGGCTAACATTTAGGAGTATTACAACTATAAAACAAAACACATACTCAAAACAAACAAGCGAACAAAACTTACTTCATTCAATAGATAAAAATGATGATTGTGTCTCTCCTTCAAGAATCTATCTCCCATATATCTCTTCAGACAAAACAAGATTCCCTTGAAAAAGGATACAACAGAGATAACTTGGTTCTTTGACTAAGCCTAAATGGTTTTCAAAATATTTCTGGAAAGCCCCTATTGAAAACTACTGAACCAACTCTATTGAAAAATTGATTGGATTTTATCAAACATATTTTGACATAATTCCCCACACTGATTCAGGTATACAGAAATGAGATAGATATCATTTTCCTTTATCTCAAATAATTCTCAATGCAAAGCAAAGCAGAGGCAGTTTTCCACCTTGATTTCTTGTTCATGTGCTTACTGGTGCACACATATCCAAGATCATGCTGCTTTACCTGTGTTAGTGTGGACCTCACTTTACAACATTGAGGGCTTTTCAATTTATAAAATAAATTTAGTAATAATAAGTTTAAAATATCATAAGGAGAGTAGAAAAAGGTAAGTTACATGATAACAGAGTTGGAAGGGACTAGGGAGATCATCTAATTCAGCCACCATGAGATGGCATTCACTTTAGGCAAGTAAATGCAGGACTCTTTATTCAGAGCCCTTACTTCACAACATCTCAAGGGATGTCCAGTTGTCTTAAGTGGGTGTAGAAATCTGGGTCAGTTAGAGACAGCTGGCTATAGGAAGACATGGAAAGGAGACATTCAAAACAACCCTAGTTACAGCAAAAGCCCCTTATCTTTCTTAAACTGGGGCAACATATTTTCATACTACAAATAGAGAACTCAAACTATTCTTAAGGATTCATCAAATTAACTGTACTGGAACTTGCCTGTTATTATAGACCAAACTATGGCCTGCAATTATCCAGATATAACATTGAATTATCAAAATTTCAGAACAGCATTTTAATAAATACTGTTATTCCAAATTAATAGCAGCAAAAAAAAAAATAGAGAGCTAGAAATAAAAATCGCTTGGAAAAAGGATGATATCTCATCCCTGTCATCTGGGCTGTTAACTGGCACCATCCTTTACTTGCCCATAGGATATGAGCTAATAATCTCAATACTTGTATTTAATGAAAAAAAGCAGTTTTCTTATCCACCTGTGAAATATGTAGAGTAGTGACTTATGCCTGGACAGTGTCCATCTGAATGTCATCAAAAATAGGAAGGAAAGAAGGAAGGAAGGAAGGAAGGAAGGAAGGAAGGAAGGAAGGAAGGAAGGAAGGAAGACAAAGAAAAGGGGAAAGAGAAGATAGAAAAGGGGGGAAAACTAAAGGAAGCATCATGCAGTGGATAGGCAGATTCCAAGTCAAAAAGAACTAAGTTCAAGTTAAACTTCTGATACTGGATGTGGGTCAGTCATGTCAACTCTATCAGTAATTCAGGAAGCTCTCTAAGAATATAAGCTGCAGAATAGTTGTGGATTAATAAAGGGAGTTCCTTCATTCAGAATTCCCCAAAACTAACAGTTGCAGACCAAAAAACCCCGTGCATTTATATAGTGCTTTATTGTTTGCAGTCCTGTGCTATTCATCATACTTACTTCAATTTTTTTTTAAGCAATTGGGGTTAAGTAACTTGCTCAAAGTTACACGGCTAGTCTTTATTTATGTGTGGGTACTCATTTTCTGAGGCCAGTTTCCATCCCAGGTCATCCCAACTCCAAGGCTGGCGCTCTTACTGCACCACCTAGCCGCTCCTACTTCAATGTTTTAATGAAACTGTGGAGATTGGTGCACATTAAATGGTGTTGTAAACTCTCAGGCCTTTTTCTCCCTGTACCTTTCTGTCCCATGTCTTTTTGTAAATCCTCCAACATAAAGTCTGATCAATTCACTATAGGGATATTTCTTGTTTTTTTAAACTATGAAGAGTACCAGGGAGGTCATCTATTCTCTCATTATTTCTATGAAATCAGTCTACTACACAATTGGTCATACAGATTCTAGATGACACATTTTACCTCTTACACACTCAAGTTATTTTTTGTGATATGTTGCAGCATTCTTACACCAAACATGCATTTTCCATTGCTCTTTGGTTATTTAGAATGTTGGATCTTTTAAAATCATGGTATTCTTTAACTTGTAATTTTATAGCATCATTCAAGAAATAGTGGTGAGATGCTTTTGTAGTAGCAGTTATATATCACCAAAAGCACTGTATATTTCTTCCAAAGGGATAATGTTAATTATCTTCCTTCATCTTAATTCTGAGCTCAACACTTTGTACATCTGCAGTGTCAAATTGTTTAGGGTAGATATATGTGTGTGCCCACACGTATGCATTCACAAACATCTACACTTATATAAATATACACATGTTCGATATTGACATTTACATATGTGTACACATGCAAATTTACATGCGTATGCACATATTTACATGTGTATGTAGATAAGAAGACTGGCTAAAAGGGGTCCCACCTGAAAGTACATCATGATCCAGACAATTAGCATTTTTATATACTCTGTTTTTCAGCATGAATCATTAGAACAATTTCTTTCCCAATGCGATGGATTTGGTTGAAGAAATTTTGCCTTTTTTTTTTTCTGGGGTGAGTGGTATTGTTTCCTGGGTTCAATGTAATTTCTTCAATGGATTTGGTTTAGAAGACCTAGGTGTTGATTTTTTTGCTCCATGTGGTATGTTTGAAACTGAGCAACTCACTTAAACCTCACTTACCTTATCTTGAACTTGATGACTTTCAAGGTCCTATGTAACAATAGGAGGAAACTCAAAAAGAAATTGGGGCCACTAGACTATACAGAAGGAACCTTGAGAGCCTATTGTTTTCCTTTTAAAATTCAATGTTATCTCTGTTTTGTTGTATTTTATTTTGCTAAATTTTTTTAATTGTATTTTAATGTGGTGGGCCCATACAGGCGTGTTTCTGTATGTCTGACACATTTGTTTTTTAGTTCTAAGTCTATGATCATTTGAACAACAGTGCTGGATTCATTTTGGGAGAGATGTAAGTGGGACTTAGAGCTTAGCATGTAAAGCCTCCTCTAATTTGGATTCTACTCAGCTTTCTAGAGTTTCTTCAGATGACTCAATATATACCACTTTCCAGCCAAACTGGTAAAATTGCTTTCCCTCCAAAAAAAAACCCTCAACACTTTACCTCATCTCCATTTCTAAAAATTATGGTTCCCTTTCTCCTTTCAGTATCTTGTAATCTTTAGCTTCCTTCAAGATTTAGCTCAGACACCTCCTTCATGAAGATTTTCTTGATACCCCTTAGTCAATAATGATTACACTGTTCTCAAATTATCTTTTTCAAATTGTTGTTGTTTACTTAGCATTTTATTTTTCCCCAGTTACTATATAATAAACATATTATTATATATAATAAATATATTATAAAAATGATTTTTATTATTCATTTTTTAAACTTTGAGTTCTAAATTCTCTCCCTTCCTTCCCACCTCCCCCCATTGAGAAGGTAAGCAATTCAATATAGGTTATACATGTATAGTCATGGAAAACATTTCCATAGTAGTCATATTGTGAAAGAAAACAGAGGCAAAAAATAAATTGAGAAAAATAAAGTATGCTTCAATCTGTATTCAGACACCAACAGTTCTATTTTTCATCATAAGTCCTTCAGAGTTGTCTTGGTTCATTTTATTGCTGAGAATAGCTAAGTCATTCATATCTGATCATCTTGCAATGTTTGTGTTGCTTTGGACATGGTACATTCACTTTGCATCAGCCCATTCCAGTCTTTCCAGGTTTTTCTGAGAGCATCCTATTCATACTTTCCTATATTACAATGGCATTCCATCATGATCACATACCACAGCTTGTTCAGCCATTCCGCAATTGATGGGCATCCCCTTAATTTCTAATTCTTTGCCCCCAGAAAAAGGATGCTATATATATCTTTGTACATATAAGTCCTTTTTCCTTTTTTTACTTTTATCTCTTTTGGGATACAGACCTAGTAGTGATATTGCTAGGTCAAAGGCTATGTATGCATGGTTTTATAATCCTTTGGGCATAGCTCCAAATTGCTCTACAGAATGGTTTAATCAGTTCACAACTCCATCAACTATGCATTAATGTCTCATTTTTCCCACTTTCCCTCCAACATTTGTTATTTTTCTTTTCTGTTCTATTAGGCAATCTAATAATTATGAGGCAATGCCTCAGAATTGTTTAAATTTGCATTTCTCCAATGAATAGTCAGTTAGAATAGTTTTTCACATGGTTATAAATAGCTTTCATCTGAAAACTGATCATATCATTTGATCATTTACCAGTTGGGGAATGGTTCTTATTTTTGTAAATTTGACTCAGTTCTCTATATGAAACCTTTATCAGAGAAACTTGCTTCAAAATATTTTTCACAGTTACTATTGCTATTTCCCTCCATCCTGTGCCCTCTGTCTATATATACTCCTTCTAACTAGCCTAATAATGAAAAAAGGTCTTATGAGCTACAAACATCATCTTCCCACATAGGAATGTAAACAGTTTAACTTTAAGTTCCTTATGATTTCCCTTTCCTGTTTACCTTTTTATGCTTCTCTTGAGTGTTGTATCTGAAAGTCAAATTTTCTGTTCAGGGTTGGCTAGATGGCACAGTGCATAGAGCACCGGTCCTGGAATCAGGAGAACAAGAGTTCAAATCCTAACTTTACTAGCCCTGTGACCTTAGGCAAGTCACTTGGCCCCAATTGCTCTGCCTTCCCCCCTCAAAAAAAGAAAAAAAATGCTATTCAGCCCTGGTCTTTTCCTCAAGTGAAGAGTCCTTAGCCAACTGGGGTGCAGCGCGACAGCCTGGGAGTGGCAGGAGGGTCCTGGCCTATCAGAAACAGGCTACAGGAGGAACCCGGAAGGCCAAAAGGACAGTCAGCAAAACAATCTTAAGTGTCGACGTGGCAGTAGAGAGACTTCCTGGTTAGGAGACTTCCTGGTCTGTTACACCGGAAACCTCTTAGCCAGATGAGCTGACGTGTCCATGTGGGCAGTGGGTTACCACCCCTCACTCTCGGGGCAGTACGCGATTGGCTCGCAGTGGCGGGGAAGGCGGTGCTAATGACCCGGAACTGGAGGCTAGATAAAAGGAGGCTGCCTGACGGGGCGGGGAGTTCTGGGAGGAGTCCGGGGAGAGACCTGGCTGAGTTCGCGTGTATGTCCTGAGACAAATAAAGATAATTATCAAAATCAGAAGGGTGTTCTGCGTGGGTAAGATCTTCTAGAAAGTCTAGAAGCTGGAGACGTCCAAAGCTGGGAAAAGGTAAATATGTTCTTGTAGGTTCGAGAACCTAGGAACCCTAACACTCAAGAATGCTTGGAAATCTTCTGTCTAATTGAATACCCATTTTTACCCCCTGAAGGATTATACTCAGTTGTGCTGGGTAGGTGATTCTCTATTGTACCCCAGCTTCTTTGCCTTCCAGAATATCATATTCAAAACCCTCTGATCCTTTAACATAGAAGTTTCTAAATCTTGTCTTATCCTAATTGTCACTCTACCATACTTGAATTGTTTCCTTCTGACTGGTTGCAATATTTTCTCCTTGACCTCCAAACCTTGACCTTGACCTCAAAACTCTATTTGGCTATAATATTCCTGGCAATTTACATTTTGGGATCTCTTTCAGGAGGTGATCAGTGGATTCCTTCAATTTCTATCTTACTCTCTGTTTATAGAATATCAGTGCAGTTTTCCTTGAAAATTTCTTGAAAGATAGCATCTAGGCTTTTTTTTTTTTATCATGGCTTTCAGGTAGTTTAATAAATTTTTAAATGATCTCTCCTGGACCTATATTCCAGGTCAGTTGTTATTTCCAATGAAATATTTCACATTGTCTTCTATTTTAAATTATTTTTGTTTTATTTTATGTTTCTTGCTTTCTAATAAAGTCATATACTTCTATTTGCTTTGCTCAGTTCTAATTTTTAAGGAATTATTTTCTTCAGTGAGCTTTTGGATCCTCTTTTTCTATTTGGCCAATTCTGCTTTTTAACGCATTCTTCTCATTGGCTTTTTGGACCTCTTTTACCATTTGGCCTACTATGGTTTTGTAAGGTATTATTTTCTTCACTGTTTTTTTCTTTCTCCTTTACAAAGCTGTTGACTTGTTTTTCATTATTTTCTTGCATCACTCTCATTTCTCTTCACAATTTTCCCTCTGTCCCTTTAACTTGATTTTCAAAATCCCTTTCAAGCTTTTCCAAGGTCTGAGATCAATTCACATTTTTTCTTGGAAGCTTTGGATGTCAGAGCTTTGACTTTGTTGTCTTCTTCTGACTGTGTGATTTGGTCTTCTTTGTCACCGTGATAGCTTTCCATAGCCAGAGGGGTTTTTTTTTTTTTAATTTTCCATTGTTTACTTATCTTCCCAGCCTATTATTTGACTTTGTCAAAGTAGGGCTCTGCTTCTATGGTGGAGGACACACCAGCCCAAGTATCAGGGTTTTGCAGAGCTGTTTTCGGAGATGCTTCAAGGAACCTGTAAGTTTTCAATTCTTTCAAGGTTGTATAATCTAAGGAGACATACTTACTCTTCTCCTGACCTGTGCTCTGTTCTGTGAGTGATCACAAACACTCTTTCCTTTCCTGGAACTGTGAGGAGGGTTGCCTTTCACTGTGGCTATAAGCTCTGCTATATTAGTCTTCTTTCTCACCCTGAGCTTGCCACTCATGACTAGGGCAGAAATTCAAGTATGGGCAAAGCAATGGAGTTCTTCCTCAGTGCTAGCAAAAAAAGACCCCTATAATCTCCTTCTGACCAGCTGTTAGACCTTCCTTACTGTCTATGTGCTGAGAACTCTGGAAGCAGCCATTGTTCCTGCTTATTCAGTCACTCCCAAGGCCTCCTACTGGTTTCCTGTGGCTGGGGTCATACTGGGCTAAGGCTGTACTGGGATGGCCTGTGCTAGCCTGTGCTCCTCTAAGGTGCAACAGACCTTTCCTGCTGAACTTCTAAGTTGTCATTGGATTCTGTGGACTGAGAGGTCTGCAAACTGCTACTGCTGCTAGTGATTCTGTTTCCTTGAGGCCTGCTCTGAGTTTGCTTGGGTCCAGTCTGCACTGGTGCAGCCTACATTGGACTGTCCTCTTCTTGCTCCTTGGTGTAACAGACATTTTCTACTGACCATTCAAGTCATCTTGGGTTGGAAATTAATTTCACTGTGTCTTTTTGTGGGTTGTACTGCTCTTGAATTTGTTTAGAGTCATTTTTAAAAGTTTTTGTAGGGGTTCAGGGGGAGATCCAGGCTAGTCCCTGCCTTTACTCCTCCATTTGTCTCTACCTTCCCTCAAATTATCTTGTATATACTAATATTAATCCTACTACCACTATCACTAAACAACAACTAATAATAATAAGCATTTAAATATTTCATTAACTTTTTTCCTAATTATATATAAATTAATTTTAATAATCATTTTACAAAATTTTGAGCTCTAAATTCTCTCCCTTTTTCCTGCTCTTCCTCTCCTCCTTGAGAAAGCAAACACTTTGATTTTGATTTTACATGTAAGGTTATGCCAAACATAGTTCCATATTAGTCATGTTGCAAAAGAAAATACAAACAAAATAAGAGTAAACATAAAGTAGACATAAAGCACGCTTCTCTCTACATTCAGATTTCATAAATTTTCTCTCTCTAGAAGTGGATAGCATATTTCATCATGGTCTTATGGAAGTGTCTTGGATCATTGTCTTGATCTTGATTAGTAAAGTCTTTAATAATTAGAGTTCAAATAGTGCCTACTCTATTTCTGTGAATATATATATATATGTATATATATACATATATATGTATATATATACATATATATATGTATGTGTGTGTGTATATATATATATATGTATACATATAATATGTAGTTTAAATAATACTTACTTACTCCACCAATGCAGACTGGCAATGCATCTTCAACTTGTATATTTATAAAGCTTACTAGGTGTCTAAAAGGTGAAGTGACCTTACTGTAGGGATGTTATAGGGTTCAAAAGAGAATGAATGTAAAGCATTTTTCCAGTCTTAAAATGGCATAGAAATTCCAGTTGTTGTTCAGTGGTTATGGTGGGGGTGGGGGTGGTGGTAGTTTAATTCTTGTTGTTGCTAGCTTTCACTCACCAGTTCTCAAATCTGGGGATAACTTCATTCCCTTATCCTTCTCTTTGTATTTCTGCTGAGCTCAAACAATATAAAGAACAATATGGGGAGTGTCCTGGTAAATGTTTAACAATTGGGCTCTCCAGGATTAAAAAACAACAACAACAACAAATATGCACACACTTTAAATTTAATTTTCCTTCAACAATTAAAAATAAGGAGACCTGATTTGTAATGGCTGCCAATTTCTAAGGTGCAATGTACACACTAAAAACTTAACAATTGACTCCCAGGTTAAAACTGGCTCTAGAACACACTGGGTCCTACAACTGGTATAATTTACTGGCATAGCTTGACCTAGCACCTCCTAATTCAAAGAATGCTTTTGTAATCTTTTTTACATTATGCTTAAATATGAAATGAGATAATATTCGTATAAAGAGGTTAGCACAGTACATAGCACATAGTAGGATGATCGAAATTTAATATTTTTTGAAATGAATTGACTTGACACATAAGAGGGTTTGCTACTATTGTGTAGATTATGATTTCCTTAATTTTCCAAAGATTATTGCCTTCATTTCCCTTAAGATACAGGTCTAACAATATCAATTATCCACCCCAAAAGTTTCAATGACTCTCTACTGCATGTATTATAAGGTAAATATTTTCTAGTGTGTATGTGCATATGTGCATGTGAACACTTTTTTTGGAGGGGGGAGGCAGGGTAATCAGGGTGAAGTGACTTGCCCAAGGTCACATGGCTAGTTTTTTTGTGTTGTTTCAGAGGCCAGATTTGAACGCCAGTGCTCTATTCAATGTGCCACCTAGTAGCCCCACATATGAGCACTTTTAATACATTGCCTGGTCCTGGCCTCTGACAAGTTCATGAAGGATAAGGTTTCCTGGCTCCTATAACATACTTTATAGGACTGACAAGTTTGAAAGAAGACTAGGGTTTACAAGGTTGCATCACATTTGGCCTGTGGGATGTGAAAGTCTTACTCTCAAAATGGGTGATGGGGAGAGAAGAATCATATCTTACTGGGGCATGAAAATCCTTCATATAATGCAGTGCTGCAGGCCTGGCAATCCATGACTCTTATGACCAGGTCCTGAAAAAGGATGGAACCTGTGATAGTGGATTAAAGAAGTCATTCTTTTTGCTGTTTTGTTAACATAACCTATGATGCCGTGGGCATAGGAAATGCTTTCTTCTAATTCAGATCCAAACTTCATCTTCTATTTATGGTTTTCGCCAAACTTCATCTTCTATTCATCTCAGTGCCACTTGAGGTACTAAGATGGTCAAGTGATTTGCCGACGATCATTTAGTCATCATGTATCAGAAGCAGGACTTGAAACCTGGTCTTCAAGATGTTGAGGTTGGCTCTCTCGCCATGAGCTGCCTTACAAAAGCAATAATCTGGTTTCTAAAATTACCTGATATATCTGAAATGAGGCTTCAGTGTTGAAAGAATCAGAATGCCCAAGCCTAACCTTTCTATTCATGTTGTTAATATGTGTCTCCTAAGTCAAAACATGCCTCTTTTCCCCTGATAGAAATACACACACACACACACACACACACACACACACACACACACACACACACACACACACATATATATATATATATATGCATATATTCCCTCCATTGCAGTCATATGTGGATATCAGTAGAGTAAACTTACTGGGTATTTCAAAAGCACAGTTGTGATCTGAAATGTCTTTTCCCTGAAGATATATAGAATTTTGAGGTGTAAGTAAATGGATCTTATAATATGACCAAACTTTCCTAGCTATGAAACTGGGAAAGATAGTAACGGTCAACTACTCCAACATCATCTTTTTTATAGATGAGTAAACTGAGGCAGAGAGGGGTTATGGGACTTGCCAATGTTCATACAGGTATGAATGCCTGATCAAGGATTTGAACACAGACCTAACATTCTTCCTTTTTTACTGTGGTTGCCTTGGATGAGTTGCTCTAATGGGGAAGCTGTAGCCCAGAGAGATCTTTGAGGTCCAACCTTTGGAAAGCTCCTTCTTTGTTTTTCAAGTCCATCTGTTCTTTTCTAGTTGGTATCATGGGATTCCTCTAGATGTATGCACAAATTTCCATACCTTTTTTTTTCTGGAGTGACTATTCTGGTTCTTGCCACCATTATACCTTCTCACCAGCATTATCTTGTTTAATTTTCCTTTTAGGGCTCTATGTATACATTTAACTAATGGGGAAGAAAACAATTCTCTAATACTTAAACACATTCTCCCATGACTAAAATCATGGGACATAACCTTTTCTACAATGTCAAATGGGGAGAATCATGTTTAATACTTGCTTATCTAGATGACAGAAAGAAAAAATATTGCAGATAAGTTTTAGATTATTATAAGCATATCTTGTCTAGTTGATGAAAGAAGTGAGGGCTGAAGACTGAGGGAGAATGGAGGGAAGGAACTGGACCAATCCTTACTCTCATCAAAATCATATACCCTGCTTCCTCTCTTTTTTTGCTTAGTCCTACTCAGGTTTTCAGTGGAAGACATGGTCTTTGAATACCTGATCAGATGTATATCCAGAAAATTCTTTCTTTTAACGGGAATCCCAGTCTCATCCCCTCCCCCATCACATCGTCAAATGTTTTCCTTCCCAATGGAACAATCTAATCCCAGTCCCTCACTTTTTTACTAATTGGGCATGATATTACTCAGGCACAATTGAAAAGTAGACAGAAAAGCCAGAATTAGAAGCTATTAGACTGCTAGACTTCCAGGCCCATTCTTAGGATATTGGACAGTGTTAGCTCTTCATTTCAGCTCAGATTTCTTGTTTAGAGATGAGGCTAAACGGCCTGCTGCTTCAAGTATTAAAAATTTGATCCCAAATAAATGGGTTCAATTGAGAGACTACTCTTACCTCAATACACATTTTTTAAAGCCCTGAAGAGGAATTTATTGTTAGAAGAAAAACAGTGGCCACTAACTTTTATGATCTCTATAAATAACTGTTTTTATAATGACAACTACAGTGTTTGTGAAAATACAATGGTAAAAACTGAACTTATGGTGATGTTACAGACTAACCTTACTAGAGATAGGGATAGAGATGAGATCTGGGATTGGTCTGGTATAGGGAACTCCCAAGTAAAGGAAACTTCCTCCATCAATTTAGATAGGCACCTTCACTGCAAATTCTAGTTTTAGAGAGCTTCCTAGATCACTGAAATATTAAGTGACTTGTGCAGGGCCACATAGCCAGGATATATAAAAGGCAGAATTTGTGCTCAGGTTTCTAACTTCCATCCACTATATCAATATGGGGCAACATAGTGTAGTGGGTAGAATGTCAGATTAAAAGTCTGGAAAACCTGGGTCCTAAGTTAGTTTCTTGTATTTACTGGGCATGTGACCTTGGCTGAGTATATGATGGGATGAGTTAAAAAAAAAAAAATTGGGTAGGAAAAGTAAAAAAAGAAGCAATTATATTGTAAAAATGGAGTATTAAAAGAAAAACTAATACAGAGGAAGCAAGTAGTGGTGGAGGACTGGTAATATTTGAAACTTACTTTCATCTAGGTTGAAAATAAATCATTCCACCTCTCTCAATTCTGCTAGAATTTAGAATCCATTAACTAGATAGCTAGATAATTAGATAGATAGATAGATAGATAAATGGACAGATAGGTGCCTAGATGGATATATAGATAACATTCAAATTGGATATATGTATATATGTATATACATATATACATATATATGGGTCATAATATGTCTACAATCAGAATATAGTAAATATAAGTCACGTAAATCTCAGTTTGATTAGGCTTAAAATAATAAAATTGTACACAGAAACATGAAAAAAGTAATTACAGTGCAGGGAGAGTAATGAATAGATAGAGATTTAATGATACTATAGGGTAACTAAGTATGCAAAGAAGTCATCCAGAACCTTATGATCACAAGGACTGTCATTAGTATTTAAGGACATACCAAAGGACAGCAAAGCCAGTTTGATGAAGTACTGAGGATATCTAAGAGCAAAAGGCTTAAATGGATGAGAGAATTGTACAGGTTTTGGGGGCAGAGTACATTAAGCCAGTTAATGTGGCTATCTAAGGACACAGAGCATGCCCAGTATGGGACTGTGACTTTTCTAGGACTCAGAGAACACTTTTTTAACATAGGGATTATACCACATAATCCCTAAAGACACCTTTTCATGCCATCTGGCTTTGTTGTTATTCTCAGTTGGCATTTTGAGACCTTTTCCACCCTGAAAACATGTTTCCCATTCATTTTTATGGCATTTTCCTTTCAAAGTGTAACTCAAACACCCCAAATCAAATTTGTACTTATTTTAATTTTATGCATTTAAAAATGCCTTTTCCATACAATTTCTTCTAGTTACCAATCTTTGCACACTTAGTCACAGTTCTTCCTTCCATGGCTCTGACCTACCTCTATCTTCTCTCCTTCATTTCTCTCTCTCTCTCTCTCTCTCTCTCTCTCTCTCTCTCTCTCTCTCTCTCTCTCTCTCTCCTCTTCCCTTTTCTTTTTGTTTCATCCTTTTTTCTCTTCTCTCTCTTCCATTTCTCTTTGACACACACTGATCCTATTCCATTTTGTGAGATTGAACTTGCTGTGACATTCAGTAAGTCATACACACACACATACACACACACACACACACACACACACACACACATGCAGATTACATGAAATATAGCCTGAATTGTAGTAAAAGCAGCTATTCTCACTCCTCAGATATAAGACTTCAACCACAAAGTGTTGTCTGGTATCCCCTTGGCTGAACTTGCCCTGACCATTTTTTCTTACTATGACTTAAGTATGCTTGGGGAACATTATGAATCAGAGAAATAGACATTGCACACAGGGAACAATGATCAAAGTCAAAGATATATTTACTCTGGAAACCTCACAAAGTGGACCAATCAATTGTGAGGATAGAAGCTAGAAGGAAACAATCTCCCATTACATCTTAGTCTCTACAAGTTCAAATTATTTTATTGTTACTTTATATTTTTAAGAGGGGAGCTATTAGGTATATGGAACTTTATAACTATATTGGATTATAATTGAAATTGTTAGGTTCTGTTCGCCATATTCAGGCATGTCATTTTTAAGCTTCCTATTCCTTGATTTTTTCACTTTAAAACAACGTAGACAGAGCATTAAATATTTGATCCTTTGGATATTAGGGTCGTATCTAGTTTCATTCATTCAGTCATTCATTCATCTATCCGTTCATTCATTTATTCATTTTTCTGATTTTAATTTACCATTAAGCAAATAACTAAAATATTAAATAGTGACAAAATTGATCGAGATGAAGAAATATAGAATTCAAAGGGATCTTAGAGGTCATTTAGTTAAACTTCCACAGAGGTAAAGATTAGAGCCTAATGTGGGTAAAGAGGCTTTATCCATGCTCACAGAGCAAGTACATGACCCAGAAATAGAACCCATAACTCATGTTCTTCACTCTGGGGTTCACCATACCACATCACATATCTTCCCCTTTTAACCCTTTAGTTTCTTGCCCCAGTCTTTCTCTTCCATGAATAGACAGATGTGAGAAGTGAGGTAGAGTGGAAAGAATGTAATCCCCGGAGTTAGGAGAAAACAGGTTATGAATCCATCCTCTGACACATAGTAATTATATAACCTCGAACAAGCTACTTCAAGTCTCACTCTCCCCTTCTTTTAAAATGAGGATGGCAGAATCTCAGAATTTTAGATTTGGAAAGGATTTCAGTGACAAGGTAGCGTAATCCACACTCAAAAAAGGATCACTATTCCAATATACCCATATAACGTAAATGATAATGGTACCTGTATTACTGACCTCACAAGTTTATCACAATAAATAAAGTTCTAGACTTAGAGACTGTAAGGTCTGAATTCAAATTCTGCCTCATATACTCATTTACTAGCTGTGTGACACACTGGGAAAATCCCTTAACCTCTTAGAGACTCAACCTTCAACCTCAGTTGTTTTTTTTTTTTTTCATTTGTAGAATGAGGATACCAATAGCACTTACCTCACTAAGAACCAAATAAAATGACATATCTATAAAGCACTTTGCAAACTTTAATGCATTATAAAACCTTAAATAAATGTTAGTTGTTATTGCTGTTATAATTATATTGCGAGATTCAAATGTTAAATGCTTATAAAATGCTTTGGAGAATTTAAAGTAATGTATTTAATTTTCTGAATACATGTTGTTTTCTCTCAATCAATACAAGCTACTTAAGTATTTTTCATTGTCTGTGTTTGTACCCCCAGAACCTAACACAGTGGCTAGCATATACTAGGTGCTCAATAAATGCTTATTGGATAAATGAATGAATATTATTATTGCTCTATTCTCAAATTTAAAGTCTATTAAAAACAAGGATACGGGGTGGAGCCAAGATGGCGGAGTAGAAACAGCTCATCCAAGCCACTCTGCCCCCAGATTCCCCCCAAACTATGTAAAAGGGGACTCTGAACAACTTCTGGAGCCCCGGCACCCACAGAATGACACAGAGAAGCTAACCTCCCGCTGAGGACAGCCCAGCAGCCCTGCAGGAAGGACCATCGCAGTGGTCTGGGACATGGCAGCGCGCAGCTCACAGAGTGCAGGAGCCGAGCCGAGCCCAGGTCCCCATGAGCCGAGGTTTTAGCCCCAGGGCAGCAGGGCCAGCAGCCAGCTGGAGGAACCACAGAACACCAGGAGCTGTGGCGACTCCAGAATTATCAACATAGACATTCCTAGGACAAAGTAAGAGGTTAGTGTCCTATGGACTTTGGGACCAGTATTTGGGGAATGCGTCGGCTCCCTCCCCTGGTGGCTAGAAGCCTCTGAGGAGACACACCACCTTGAAGTTTTCAGAGGCAGCTCCAGCTCCCGGCCTGCAAATCGTAGGGAGATCCAGCGATCAGTCTTGGGGGGTAATCGCTCTTGCTAAATTCCCTGGATCTGAATTGTGATCTAGGGTGGAAGTCATGGGTGGGTTTACACCTTGCCAGAAACAGAAGTTGCCCCCCACACGTTCGGGACGAAAATTCCTCTATCTGGCCTTAAAGACATAGTGTAGTAACAAGCCCAAAAGTCAAGTAATTAAGTGGCAACATGCCAAGGCAAAGAAAACAGAAAAATGAAACCCTAGACTCCTATTTTGGGGGCATAGAGTGGGAAAAGGACTGTGAGGTCAGAAGTCCTGCTCCAAAAGCCCCAGGGGAAAACATGAGTGGGTTGCAGGCCATAGAGGACCTTAAGAAGGACTTTAAAAATCAAATAAGAGAAGTGGAGGAAAAATTGGAAAGAGAAATGAGAAGGATGCAGGAAAAGTATGAAATGAGGGTCAACAGCCTGACTGAGGAAAACAACACCCTAAAAAATAGACTAACTCAAATGGCAAAGGAGGCCCAAAAGGGCAATGAGGAGAAGAATGCCTTAAAAAGTCGAATTTGCCAGATGGAAAAAGAATCTCAAAAGTTCACTGAGGAGATTCATTCCTTCAGAGTTAGACTGGAGCAAATGGAAGCTAATGACTTTATGAGAAATCAAGATGCTGTTAAGCAGATCCAAACAAACGAAAGATTAGAAGGCAATGTGAAATATCTCATGGGAAAAACCACTGACCTGGAAAATAGATCCAGGAGAGACAATTTAAAAATTATTGGACTACCTGAAAGCCATGATCAAAGAAAGAACCTAGAAATCACCCTTCAAGAAATTCTCAAGGAAAATTGCCCTGATGTTTTAGATCCAGAGGGCAAAATAGAGGTTGAAAGAATCCACAGATCACCTCCTGAAAAAGATCCCAAAAAGAAAACTCCCAGGAATATTATAGCCAGGTTCCAGAATCCCCAGATCAAGGAGAAAATACTACAAGCAGCCAGGAAGAAACAATTTCAATATTGTGGAAACACAATCAGAATAGCCCAGGACCTGGCAGCTGCTACACTGAGGGATCGAAGGGCATGGAATATGATATTCCAGAGGGCAAAAGAACTGGGAATGAATCCAAGGGTCACCTACCCAGCAAAACTGAGTATTTTGTTTCAGGGGAAAATATGGTCATTCAGTGGAATAGAGGACTTTCAAGCATTCTTGAGGAAAAAACCAGAATTGAATAGAAAATTTGACATCCAGACACAAGAAGGAAGAGATGCCTGAGAAGGTAATCAGGGAAAAGAAATCAAAAGGAACTTATCAAAGTTGAACTATTTACATTCCTATATGGAAAAGCAATAACTGTGACTGATGATATCTTTCTCACTATGAAAATAATGGAAGAAGGGTGTGTGGTCATATGAATACATATGTGAATGTGTGTGTATATGGTTACAGTTATATATGGATAGAGGGCATAGGTTGAATTTGTTGGGAAGGGAGAATACTCAAGGGATGAAATTATGAGGTGAGAGAGGAAAGTGGCAAGAGGAGATGGGGAGAGACAGGGTAGGGTAAACTATCCCATGTAGAAGAAGCAAGGGGAAGTGGTTGCAAAGGAGGGGGAGAATAAGGAAGACTAAAAAGGCAAAACCACATTCACATTGAATTTGGTTCAGGGAGAAAATGACATACATACTAAATGGGATATCTCAACCTCCAGCAGGATAGGGGGAAGGGGGATGAGAGGAGGGATGATGGATGGGAGGGCATCCTTGGGGTGAGGGGAGGTTGGAAGTACCCACTATAGAAGAGGGACAGGATCATGTAGGGAATGGACCAGGTGGGGGGTGGGATGAGTGGGAGGGAATTATAAGCAGCCTTGTACAATATATCTACTATGATAATGTTTTGCATAGCTAGACATGTACAACATATACTGAATTACTTATCTCCCAAGAGGGAATGGGTGAGAAGGGAGGAAGGAGATGGATCTGAAATTCGAGGTCGTAATATTAAATGTTTCAAATATATATAAATACTATTATTAATACTCTTTTGCTTGTAATAGGGAGATAAGATGTGAAGGCATTGGGACACAAAGACTCACCTTCCTCTAATGGAAAAGTCGATGGGCGTATGGGAAAAGGTATGGGAGAGAGCAGATTGGAGGAAGCGATATCTTGTGGGACTACTATTCTGGGAGGTTGGGTAGGGGAATAATGGGGGGAAAATGATTGTAACTCAAAATCTGGCAGAAATGAATGATGTAAAACAGAAGTTAATAAAGCATTTGTTTAAAAAAAAAAGGATACTGTAAGCAATCTCAGAAAGCAAGGAACATTTTACCTGTCAGACTTGTGGAGAGGGAAAGACTTTATGACCAAAGAAGAATTAGAGAGCATTATAAAATGCAAAATGGATAATACTGATTACATTAAATTGAAAAGCTTCTGTATAAACAAAGCCAGTGTAACCAAGATTAAGAGAGAGGTGGGAAATTGGGAAAGAATTTTTACAACCTATGTCACTTATAAAGGATTCATTTCTAAAAAAAAAAAAAAAACAAGGATACATAGACTAAGGAAGTGTATTGGGTTAGGGCTTAAATTAGGGAAACTCCAATCTTTTACTCTCAAAAACTGTAAACAAAAATAAATGGGTAGCAGAATAAACATTTCTTTTTGATCTCATCTAACTCTTTACAAAAAATCAGGGAACAAAGCATATCAACTGGTAGAAACACAATTCTCGAAGTCATGCTGTGCAAAGCAAGGTCAGCAGCTAATAAAGATGTCTACTGTTTAATCACGGAACAGGCCTCTTGACTTTGCTTGTATCACTGACACCAGCCATTATTGGCCGAGAACCAGCAGAGTACTCAGTGCAGCCTGAAATAAGAGAGGTCTGGAGATCTGCTAATTGCATCTTGTCTCAGCTGTAGGAGGTATCCCACTCCAAAATCAGCCCCATCCAAGTGTTCTAGGTTGCAGCTGGCGTAGTGAACCCTGGGCTGTTTTCACTCAATGAAAGATTCTAATTTTATCACAGAATCACAGGATGGACAGGACCTTGAAAGGTCAAAGGATTCCTTTTGGGAAGACTTCCTCAAGTAAATAACTAGACCTCCATAAATAAGTTGATGTGGTTTGTTTTGCTTTAGGTTTGGTTTTTTTGTTGTTGTTTATTTTTTTTTAAATTTTACAAATCCTGTTTTAAAAGATTTCTGGAACCAAGATTCCACAGTCCCTTCTGAAAATTCATCCCAGCGTTAAATAATCACATCAGTAAAATGAGGAGCTTAAACTAAATAGTCCCTTCGAACTTCAAGGCCCCTGATTTTCTGTACCTTCATCTCTAAATTAACACACGGTGTTTTAGTTTAAATTCACTTTTCTAAAGCATGATAAACAGTAACATAGACATCCTAAGTAAGTTATCTACCCAAAGTTAGGGGAATTGAAACTGCATCAAGATCAGAAGTCTGTATACTTAAAACTAGACAGGTTCCCGGAAGGTCTTATAGAGGCCAAGTATCTCATTTTTACAGAAAAACAATAAAAACAAAAAGAAACCCACAGAACTTAAGTTACTTACCCAAGGTCTCACAGATAGTAAGTATGTGTCCAGAGCATGTGTCCAACAAGATTACATATCATTCCATTCAATAGGCACATATTAAAATATCACTAATGTGCAAAGTACTGGGCGTTAATTGGAATACCAAGACAAAAACAAAAGCACACATGATTTATGTATATACAGCATTTATTCTACACTTGAATATGTATATGTGCATATATAATATGCATTTATTTCTACATAACATGTAAACATATATAATATAGGAAGTTGAATAGTTGAGTGTTTAACTATATCCATACACATATATAATATATTTCAAGGAGTACATGGTTATCTATAGATATACTATATTAAAACAATATAGGTATGGCTGCATATGCTATAGCTATAGGTAATCATTAGCTTTGGCCTAATTGTCAGCTATTTAGTAGTTGACAAACATTAATTAAGTGTTCACTATGTGCCAGGCATTGGGTAGGAATATATAGAAAGGCAAAAATATGCTCATTGCCCTTGTGTCCTAGTGAGGGAGGAACATGTAATTAATTAGGTATATACAAGAAGCACACAAAACAGACAAAAGGTGGTCTTAAAGGCAAGCCATTAGCGGCAGGGGAATGGGGTTGTCACCAGGAAAGACCTCTTACAGAAGGTGAGATTTGATTTGAATCTTGAGGGAAGCCAGGGAAACTAATAGATGAAGGTAAGAAGGATACTATTCTAGGCATATAGGAAGACAGTCTGTACAGAGACACAGAGATGGGCAATGGACCATCATACATGAGGAGAATTAAGTAGTTAGTGCATTAAACTTGGATCATGGAATGTATGGAGGCAATTAAAGTGTGTAAGCCTGGAAATGTGGGAAGGGACCAGGTTGTGAAATACTTTAAAGTGCCAAAGGTGTTTCTATATTTGATCCATGAGGTAATAGGAGCCATTGGGGATTAACAAATGGAGGTAACATGGTCAGGTTTGCCCTTTAGGAAAATCACTTTGGCAGCTGAGTGGATAGATTGGATTGGGGCAAGACTAGAGACTGAAGGTTATTGTAGAAATTCAGGGAGAGGTGATAAGGGCCTGGCTAAGTGTGGTGGTTGTATGAGTGTAGAGAAGGGAATGTATACAATAGATGTTGCTAAGGTAGAAACAAGATATGGCAATGGATTATGTCTACTCTCTGATTTTTAAGGGGAAACACACACTAATGGGGACTGGTGAACTATAATATTACAAGTGTGGCCCCATAGAATGATCCCTAGAATCTGAAGTGCAGTAACTCTCTGGGGCCCTAATCCACAAGTGCATTTGTCAAGTTGGGGGAGTATCCTAGAGTCAACACTATTTTTTAAAAAGTGCTCAATATATCTAAATTTGTAAAAAAAAAAAAGGCGGGGGTTATATTTATAGCAGCATATATGTATATTTTATACATATACATTTAAGTGTATGTATACACACATATATGCACAAATACACATATACATATATACATGTATTTATGTGTGTATCTGTCTGTCTATATTGAAGGCTGTTGGTTACCCTCAATCAGGTTTAACCCATCTGCATGGATGGTTTTCCTGGGGTGTGTCTTATGCACATGCTGTAGCTTCTTAGAGCCACAGGTGAGAGTTGAGAGCCAGGTGGTCACCAAAGGTGGATTCACAACCCTCATAAGGATGTGCTAGTCCTTCCTTCCTTCCTGAACATGCCATCTTGAAGATGATATAGAGGAACATAGTAACCAGAAATAAGAGAAAAACAATGCCATTATCATTTACCATATACTTTTGGAACTTCAATGAACTTCAATCTAATCTAATTCTCTCATTTTATACATGTAACAGTTATGGGATTTAAAGATTGTCCATGCCCTGTTGGACTTGCTGAAGTAGCAGGAAGGGGTGGGACAAGAGGAAGTGTAAGCCAAGCTAGAGCTTGTGAGGTGACTGGAAGTGTGGTGGCAGCGGCAGCAGCAGTGGCAGCAGCAGCAGCAGCATGGCCGTGGTGGCAGAGTTAACTCCTGTTTTCAGCCAGCCAGAAAGGACTCCTGTTGACGACTGCCAGGGATAGGAACTTCCGGGGGGATAGCTGCTGGGAGCACACTTAGTGGATGCTGAGCAGTTGATGTGAGTGGGGAGAGGAGGATCTTTGCCTGAGGTAGCCCATTCTGTTTTGAAGGCTTGCAAATGTGGGTGGTTATTACATTAACTACGTATGCAAACTTCATTACTGTGATGGCTTTGACATTCTGGTTTGGGGACTCAGTTTTCTGGTATTTGAATAAATGTTCTAGCTTTATTTCCCATGTAGAGAGCCTGGTATATTTTGTGATTAATATCCATATCAGCATATTTATAGTTGCTGTAGGCATTGTGAATATTTCATTGTTGATACAATAGATAAGGAAACTGGATTCAAGAGAAGATAAATGAAAATATATCCACCAAATCCCAAATGCCTTCTTGGTATCTCCACTTGGCTTTCCTTCTAACAGATTTAAGAAATTATAATCAACCTAAAATCTGTCATCTCCCATAAAATCTTTTATTTTTGGATTTATCACTTCTATCAAAGTATCCTTATCTTTCATGCCACCCAAACTCAAAATGGTGGTAACATTACTTTTCTAGGTGCTTCAAGAAGAATCAACATTTTTTAACCCAGTCAGTTTTTCATTCACAATATCTTTTGCCTCTGCCTTCTTTCCTGCTGCCACCATTTTATATATGCCATTAAATTACAGGATTTAGAGTAGGAAGACTAATTAGAGGTTATTTAATCCAACCATCTCATTTTACAGTTGAGGAAACTGATGCAGAAAACAGTTAATCAATCTGACTGAAGCCTTATAGGGAGAATTGGGATTCAGACATCTTCTGTTGCTCTTTCTCCTATATCATGATACTTCAAAGCCACTATCAGTAATAATAATAATAACAACTATTATTATTATTATTGTTGTTATTATATATAATATATTTGTAATCCAGACTTATTTCATCAGTGTAGTGAGTCCCCTATGAGGAAACTCCATCTACAAAGACAGATTAGCAGCTGCTATGCAAGTTAAAATCTGAGAGTTGCCAAAGACGCAAAGTCTTGACTTGTCCAAGGTCATAGGGACAGACTGGAACCTACACCTTCACCAATAAGAGGCTAGACTTCTTTTTATTACATCATGTTCTCTGAAATAGTATGTGAAAAGAAATTAAGTCTGGAATGGGGAAAAGCTGATAAGATGAATGATTATTAGGGTTTAATTCAATTGACTAACCTGAAGTCAATAATTTAGGAAGGAATAGAATAGCATTCTTATTAGTGTTCTACCTTGAACAACTTCATGGAATTAAGGTGAATTAAGAATTGCATTTTCATTCCATCAACACTATGTTCTATTACTTAAATAAATGTTGGTCTCATTCTGCCTTGATTAATAATGCTAACATTACTTTCTAGAAACATTCTAAATAATTTTAATTATTTAATCTAACAACTGTTTGCCAACTTTCTTTGCCTTACACACAAGATATATGTACCAAACGAAATGCATTTTGAAGCTCATTTTACACCTACCCCCAAAGAGAAGTCAAAACAGATTGGGTCTAGCAAACACAGTGTTTTCTCCACAACTTTAACACTCCCAAACCCATTTCATAGAAAGAAAGAAAGGAGAGAGAATAGTTAAGATTGGGACATCAAAAGAGTGTGAGATTGTTTTCTACCTTTATATGGGGGCCTGTGAGCATGATATAATAGGAAAATCATTAAGAGTTTCAAGGCCTGCCTTCCACTGCTATGAACTCAGAGTTTTCAAAGCTCTTGGTCTCTGACAATATAGAGGACAATTGGGCTCTATGGGTATGTAATATTTTAAAATATCAAGTGCTATATAAATGCTAAATAACAAATTACCATAATAAATATTGTGAAATCTCTGAAGATAATTATTTCTTATATTCATTGTGTAATCAAAGCTAATATTTGGAATTCAACTGAAGCATAAAATAAATAACTTCATTTAATTTACAACATCTTAATTAATCTAATTTCATCCATAAGACTATATGACTCAACTTGGCAAGGATCAAATGCACTTCTATTTATCAATTTTTAAAAATCCAGTTGACTGTTTTAAAATTGTATAAGCATAAAAAACAAAAAGGAATTATTGCTTTCAAAAGCACTCTTTTTGCTTCTCTGACTCAAAAATGGCTCTGATTAAAATTTTTAGCTTTGGCAAGCAGTTATTCCAAAATGTGATCAAATGATAAATGGATGAGATATTCATGATTAAAACCCAGCTTTTGTGCTATGTTTTCTCAGTAATATTTCTCAACTAAAAGTGAGTAATTATTTTTACAATATAGACTGATGTGACTAACATTTGAGAAGCTCACAGAAAAAGTTAAGTAGAAAGAATACAGCAATACAGAGAGCCTTGGCCAAATAGAATCCTCAAATGTTACAATTACATTCCTTAAAATTGACTTGTTTTATCATACTATATCATATTCTGGTGAATTTAGGAAAATAGAGTAATCCCTCAGAGGGTGCTTTGTGTAAATGTAATCTGTCCCTTATCCTCTTTAATTTGGCTCATTTTTCTCTGATTATGGTTCAGAGTCTCCACCATCCCCTTCTCACCTTCCCCTGGCTGTCTTGAGAAATGAAAGGCTACTTACCTGGTGTAGAAACCAGTGTTTGTGATATAGAAACCACTGGGCCTGGAAGGCTAGCTCCTGAGCTGACACACCTCAGACCTTTAAGCTGCAGAATCTACCTGCAAGGTGTTACAGTCTTTGAGAGACCTTTGAGCTGTTAGTCATCATAAGGACTGGAAGACACAGGGATATTGTTGATTTTTTACAATGTGGAGTGTTTTAAAATACACTTTAACAATTATATAGCATTGTTTAGCTAAAATACTATAATTTTCTTGGTTGGAGGATATTCATTTCTTCTGCTTATTCCTCCCTTTATCTCTCTCTCTCTCTCTCTCTCTCTCTCTCTCTCTCTCTCTCTCTCTCTCTCTCCTGCTATATCCCACACCTACTTTTTAATCTGAGAATCCTAATGAACAAAGTAGAAAAGTCTAAGTTATAATAAGAAAATAATGGTGATAATTCACATTTGCATAGCACTTTACAGCTTGCCAAACACTTTGAATACATTATCAGTACATTTTGAGCCCCAAAAGTTATTCTAAGATCGTTATTCCAAGTATTATTATCTCTGATTTACAGATATGAAAAATGAGTCCCAGAAAAGTTAAGTGACTTGCTCCCAGTCACATATCTAGTAAATGGCAGAATCAGACTTTGAACTCAGGCATCATCTCGGCTGGCCCGAGTTATTTACCTGAACATACCTTTAAAATTTCAGAAATAGGGGAGGATTACATTGACACATAACAACCTCACAACATCCTGAAAGTAAAAAGTGAGGAAATTAATGATCCAACCCATTGTTAATGAAATAAGGATTCTTTCCCCAAATATAGAATAAGGGAGTAGAAATACCCTGCCTATAAAATAGGGAGGATTTGTTTGTGTACTACATGGATAAAGGTTGAATGCTGTAGCTATGGGTAGTTTTAGAAGTCATTTTACCTTCAGCAAGAACATAATCCCACCCACACCCCCATCCCTCAGTCTTGGGTTTAAAATGTAAAAGTTCTCTACCACTCACTCATATTTCATGAATTTTGTTCATTACTTTGCTCCTATGTGGGACTCTGGTAAAATTTCCATAATCCTTATCTCCTTTACAACCACTTATATACTAAAAAGGAAAACATACTCATATAGTTTGGAATACCTTTGTGCAATGAATGTAATGTTAAAGATACCAGAAAAAAATTTTTACCTGCTCAGGTAAAGGGTCCATGTCCAGCAGCAACTGTTTAATGTCTTGAGTTCAGATACTGACTTTTCCTTTAGGAAAAGTCTCTGACCTCACCCTAAGTGGCTTTTTAAGAAGTTTGTGGGGGTATCTAGGTGGCTCAGTGAATAGAGCACTGGCCCTGGAGTTAGGAGGACGTGAGTTCAAATACAGCCTTACATGTAACACTTACTAGCCACATGACCTTGGGCAAGTCACTTAACCCTAATTGCCCTGCCTTCCCCTTTCCAAAAAAAAAATCAAAGCAAAAAGTTAGTGAAGCAATAAATAAGTATCCATTTTATACTCATACAATGTATGTGTCTCTATACTAGGAGCTGATTTCAAATACAAAAATGAAACTAACCATCCTTTCAGAGGAATAAGAGAATGAGCCATCTTGATGTTGAAAATTATCTTTTTCTAGGGAATGTCATTTGCCCCCATCTGGTACCCTGCCTTTCCTCTAGCTGAAAGGTCTCTCTGATGTATGCAGCCCCAGCAACAGAGGAGAAGTATAGTGAGGCTGCCCCTCACCCCGTTCTGGCAGACTCTACCACTTTCCTTATCTTGCATGGTGTGGTCTAGCATGCAGAAGGGCAGCCTCACAGCCCAGGAGGTATTTTTTAAAATCCTTCCTCAGTGGGGCATGGACATCACTATCACTTTCCATTTCAGCTTATTTCCTTCTATCCCCTGGGCTTTGCCCCTAGAGTATGTTGGTCTGGGGTCAGGGGAACAAAACCACAAGGTGAAACAAAGACTCCCAGGGTGTTTAAACTGTCACATGTTTGGGCCTACGTAGAATTCACCAAGTCCATCACTTCTTCCTATGATAAATAGATGATACAGCATCAAAGGTATTGATCCCAGTCCCTTACTTGCCTCCACCCCATACCTTCCAGTGCCAGGGTCTGTTACCTGATTGACTAGTGACAAGTGAGAGCTATGGTAAGAAAATGTGAATTGTCCAGCTTTCCTCAACTTGTGAAAAACCATAACTCGTGACAATTCTAATATAGAGAATCTCTGCTAGGTACTAAGCACACATACATAAGGACTCTGAAGATCCTCTATAGCTAATCCTAAAAGATCCTATAACTAATCAGAAGCCATCAAGGTGGACTTACTCAAATCAATGTTTTTAGAATACAGGGGATATCCTGTTAAAAGTGGATTCGCTTATCTCACCTTTTTGTCTTATTTTTTTCTTGATACAACAAAATTATAGTGTCACAAATGTTTCAGAAAATGATAAAATTAGAGAATCACAGAATTCGAAAGGGCTTTGGATCACCTGATTCAGTGGTAGCAGGAAAATAGATGGATATAAGCTTGTGTTTATATTTCCCCTAGATTATTCAAGTTCCACTCTGGACCATTATTTTTTCTACATCAGTTGGCTCCCTTGAGTAAGTTAAGAAGGGCTAGGGAAAAGGGTGAAGTTGTTAGGCATACGGTAATTGTGGTACAGCTTACACCTCTCCAGACTACTCTTTTTGTGTATATATCCGCATATATAAATCTATTTCATCTCTTGTCAGGAATCTCCTTCTACCAATGCAAATTTCCAGCTATTGTACAACTTAAAATCTTACAAATTCATTCTGGAGCATTAAGATGTTATACTATTTGCCCAGGTTCACATAGATAACAAGTGGCCACCTGACTGATAGTCAGATGTGTCAGGGGTGGTACTTTAATCCAGGCTGTCCAGACTCCAAGGCAAACTATTTTTCTACAATGCCATGCTGCCCTTAAAATTATATTTTTATATTTTCCCAAAATACAGTGCTGGGTGTGGAGTGAGAAGACCCATTTTGTGGATTCAAATCCAGCCTCAGACACTTACTAGATATGTGATCATGGGCAAGTCACTTAACTCTGCCTCAGTCTCCTCATATGTAAAATGAGTTGGTGAAGGAAATGGTGAACCACTTCAGTATCTTTGCCAAGAAAATGCCAAATGGGTCAAGAAGCATCTGAAACAACTGAAAACAATGGGAAAAGGGGTGGTTAGGTACTCCAGTGGTAGAGTGTTGGACCTGGAGTCAGGAGGATCTGAATTCACATCTGGCCTCAGTCATTTAGTAGCTGTGTGACCTGGGGCAAATCTCTCAACCCCAATTGCCTCCAAAAAAGAAAGAAAAAAGAAAAAAAGAAAATAATTGAACAATAACAAAATATATTTGGTCACAATTGCTTAGGTTAGTGGTTTTCATTTGGAGTTTTATATTATAATATCCCTACTTTACTTCCTCTACCTGAAACCTATTATCTATATATCTATGGAATCTCTTTCCACAGATGAAGATTATTGGTAGTGCTTGTGATGCTGAAGGTTTAAGGGACATGGTCACACAGGGAGTGTGTGGAGGGTAGCAAGACTTGCACTCAGGCTTTTCTCCTCCCCATACCAGTCCTCTCTCTATCTGTGATGTATTCTAGATCATAGCTAGCGATTGGACTTAAGATCATGCAAACCAGAGATGTTCCTGGACCTCTTTGTCCATCTAGTGAAATCTATGCACTCCTTCTCATAATGCTTCAAATTCATAAAATAAGATAAAATACAGAGGCTTATGAAGGGTCCAATTACATTTAAATTTATCAAAATTCAAAAACTTCTTAACACCAGATATATATCTATCTATCTATATATATAGATAGATAGATATATAGATATCTCTCTCTCTATCTATCTATCTATATATCTACCTATCTATATATCTATATATCTATCTAGAGAGAGAGAGAGAGTTCAATCCTTTCATTTTACAGAAGAAGAAAAAGAGACTTGGAGAGATTGACTTGTCCAAGGTCATGTGATGGATAATAGAAATTCAGAACCTTGGAATGGGGCTCTAATACTCTTCATTCTTCATCACTACAAACATACATGCAGAATTTAGTAAATTTATAATTTAGTTTTGCATATATCCTGAAGATTTATGCGTGACTTAAATTTTAAGAATCATATAGTATATATTATTTGTAAGGTGTCTATGGAAACTTCTTATACTTAAAAAAACACTTTTAACTGCTTATAATATCTGTCTATTAAGAAGTAGCATATGGCACAGCAAAGTGGTGCAGTGAATAGAGCACTGGTCCTGGAGTCAGGAGGACCTGAGTTCAAATCAGGCGTCAGACACTTGACACCTACTAGCTATGTGACCTTGGGCTAGTCACTTAACCCCAATTGCCTTGCCTTCTCCCCTCAAAAAAAAAAAAGAAGAAGCAGTATAATATTGAAAAACAGCCTGGAAGCCAGGAAATCCAAGCCTCAAATTCCATTAGCTATTGTGACTGTGGGTAGTTCAGTTAACTTCTTGTCACCTCTAAGAAACACTCTTAAGAATACAACCTGGTATTTAGTAAGCATTTAGAAGTAAAACCCTGTGCAAAGCATTTAGGATAGCAAGAAGGGAAAAAACAGCTCCTGCTCTCAGAGACATTGAGTCCCTGACCTCAGGTTGACAGAAGAGTTAATGATCTGCATTGGTGGATGGAGTTTCCAACCTGGAATTTCCCTAAAGGGATAGAATCTCAGGTCTGTACCAAGAAGTCCAGTACACAAATTCTGTGCACACATGCATGTGTACACACACATATACCTATACACAGAATCTCTCTACAAGAATATTATCATTAGTTTATATTAACTTAGATAAAAAAATGAAGTTTAAACTATGTTCTCATTTTTGAGAAGTGTAGTGAAATCTTTAAAAATTTGTGTTTCAGAGAATCTTGTTCTCTAATGATACCTTACTTTGGAATATATTCTGCGAGGGAGTTTCTGGTGCATCAGTTTTTCCCTTTTTCATCTACCCCAGAGAAGTTGGATTAATGTGAGCCTTAAGTTGATGTAAAATAAATCAAACCCTGGATGGTGTTTAACATTCAAATTAAAAGAGCAATTTGGCAATTGATCTGCCATCAGCTAAAGCGGACAGGAGAAAATACTGGGCCTGGAAACAAATTTGTCTTTCTTAAATGCTCACTTTCCAGTGTGTCTGGTTTGTAGCCCAGTTTGTATCAGAAGGGATCAATTTTTTTCTCCCTTTTCCCTGTTCTACTTTTGTGCTGGTATTGTCTGAATCCCAGAGTGAACAGCAATACATCATCCTGCTTCAACATCTGCTAGAGCCCCCTCTCCTCCTAATCTGCCCAGATCCCCAAAGCCTTCCCCACCTGCTATAGCACCAAATGCTCATTATAGCACACAGCTACGCCCTTCACTGTCCTTTCTCCCTGACTCTCAAGGTTAACATGGAACAATGACTATTATTAAGCAGGGGCTTTAGGAATATAAAAGCAGACCGGGTGAGGAGTTGGGGGTGGGGACGTGGAAGGAATTGGGTAGTATGCCAGGAGAGCTGGCAGTCAAAAGCTGCTAGAAAGCTGTGGCCAATTTTCCAGTCGAAACATGAGTCACTGAACAGAGATGCACCCGAAATAAATAGCTTCCCTGTTCAATGCCCAGTACAAGGAGGGACCACACCCTCCTGTGGTTTTGGTGTCAGGGTACTGTGGATATGGCTCTGAGCTGTTAGTGGAGAAATGGAGATAAAAATGGCAAAATTTGAAGGAGCTGGCCACTCTAGAGGTTTTGTTTGCTGCTTGGCAAACTCTAAGTTGTAAGCAATTGGAAGTTATTTCTTCTTCCTCCTGGTTATTTTTTCTTCAAACTACCAACCTGTTCCTTCTGCTTGCATCATCAGACTGACTGCCAATGGAAAATCTGATGCGTATTGGTTTGGACCACTTGGAAAAGGGAGGGAAAAAGTTAGAATTCTGCGGGCTACCCCTTACCTACCTTAACTTGTTAAAGGGCCTAGAAGGAGGGAGTGTGTGTGTGTGTGTGTGTGTGTGTGTGTGTGTGTGAGAGAGAGAGAGAGAGAGAGAGAGAGAGAGAGAGAGAGAGAGAGAGATCAGGGAAACAGGCGGCTTTTATTTCAAATTACATGATTTTACTTTCCTGGGTGTGTGCCTCATCTCTACATGTCATGAGTCATTCTGTTTCGTCTAACTTGTCTACGAGATTTTAAAGTTCAAAGCCCAAGGTTCTACTGTGACATTTATAGGAATGATGTTAATAAATTGTTCAGATGCTGGTTGGCCTCTGGAAGAGCCAGACTTCCTATTAGATATCAAACTACCACTGCTTCTCTCCAGGCAATGTATAAAAATAAGCAGTTATCCCCACAGGGTAGCTTGGGGAGATGATGTTAGCCATTACCTAACAAGCCAACCTCAAAGACAGAAAGACCTGGATTCCCAGGCTGCCTTCACGTTCCGGCTCTGTGACCTGGGCAAGTCATATTGCTTTGGTCAACTTTCAAAAAACTTTCATTTGTAAAGGAAGCTTCTGACCTGTACTGGTAGAGGGAGTTCTCAGTGTATTAATGAATCACAAGTCCTGAGGCAAATACATACTGTTCTGAAGGCACTGTGAGTATGGTAGGCATCATCCTTGTTGAAATATCTCCATTGGTCAAGTCCATCAAGATAGCATCTTCAATAATAATAATACAACTAAAACACTTGAGCTTTTTGATTACCCAGAATGCCAAACAACTAGAGAAGCAAATACAGGTTGAAGAAAAGCAGAGTCTTATTGCTGGAAAAGGCACCTTTCTGTGTCCTGATAATCCATGTACAAAGTAACAGGCTGGGTGATACAGTAGCTGCTGTTAGTCTTGGATTCAATAAAGCCTGGTTTGAATCCTGCCTATGACACTAGCTCTATGGCCTGGACAAATCACTTAAGCTCTCTGAGTCTTTTTTTCCTCATTTGTAAAATAAGGAAAACAATAGTGCCTACCTCCCAGGGTTGATGTGAAGATCAAATGAGATATGGTCTATAAAACACTTGGCAAGCATTAAAGTACTATGCAAATGTTAGCGATTAGTATTATTTAATTACAGTCAGGAAATAAGACACGTATTGATATGAATCAGAGTCCAATATTCTCATCTGGCGCTTTTAAGGATCCTATTTTCTCTTGTTAGACAAAAGGTAATGAGTATAACAACAGTAATACTAATAGCAATAATTAGAAAGATAAAAGTATATGGAACCTTTTTTTCTGGAAAGATAAAAGCGTTTAAACATGTTGTAACATTTTGTTCACACAAATCCCAATGAAGGTTGAAGTAAAGGTCCCTTCTGTTGACAGATATCGATGTTTTTAAGGTGAGGTTCTATGCATGAGTCCTCAAAAGGATTCTTGTATAGTTTAAAGGGTCCCTTTTCCCAAGTTAAACACAACCTGTGGTTGTGCTGTATAAAAAGCACACAATTCAATAATGGTAATATACTTGAAGCATTAGAGATGTTTCAGAAGTTGTTTTATTTTCCTTTTCTCATTTTTTGAATAGCAAGTTTAAAGATGAAACTGGTTTTAGGCTAGCAGTTTAAGAAAAATTAAAACTCAGAAATAATACAGTACTTGAATTTTAGGTGTTAATTTTCGTATTTTCTATTTAGTTAACCATTTTAGATAAAATATCATCATAGATAACTGTAGTTTAACAAAAAAAATTACAGACATTTTCTGAAATAGAATTTTAAACATTTACAATGCTTATTGAGTTGGCATACATGCTTAAATATTTTAAGAATTCAAAATTTCATATTGGACAAGCCCAAGAAGCAGACAACAGCTCAGATCTAAATTGAAAAGGATGAAGAGGTGAAACCAAACTGGATTTGGTAAACTGCAGTTCACATTCAATGATCTCAACTAGTCCACTGCCTTCACACCAACATGGAGGAGTAGAGGTGGAGTTAGAGGACTGGGGTCCACATTCCATCATTTCCTTACACTCATTGTATGACCCTAAGCAAATCACTTTACCTTTATAGGACTCAGTGTCTTTTCTGTAAAATAAAGGGATTGGAATTGATGATCTCAAATGTCCATTGACATGTAAATCTATGATCTTGTGATTGCTGTGGATACTATTTGATGTGAAGAAAACCCTCCATTTACGAAAATTCATCACCTGCTAGCCCTCCTCCTGCTATCATCCCCTCTTAGGACTTAACATCCTCTGGCAAAAGACACACTCTTCAATGAGGCACTCTAGTAGGACTGTAGTGGAATCATGTATATTAATAACCTGAGATATATATATATATATATATATATATATATATGTGTGTGTGTGTGTGTGTGTGTGTGTGTGTGTGTGTGTGTATCTATATCTTTACATATGTGTGTATACACACACACACACAAAATCACACATTTTTTATTTCTTTGCTATTATTCCTCCATTACTTGCATTTCTAGACAGCTAGGTGGTAGAAGATAGAGTGCTGGACTTAAATTGGGAAGACTTGGATTCAAATCCAGCCCCAGATTTATGTAACCCTGAACAAGTCAATTAACTTTTGTTTCAGTTTTTTCGTGTATAAAATTGGCAAAAATCATAGCACACATTGCTCAGGGTTTTTATGATGATAAAAATCATCTAATATTTGCAAAAGGCTTTGAAATCCTTAAAACACTAAATGTTATCAGCCTGATTATCATTGTTATTAATTGTGAGAAGCTATATGGTGTGACAAGTTGAGGTTATTTGACTATATTTGAATATGAGGGAACATACATTCATATGTCTAAATCATGTAGATCAGCTGAATAGAACATAGTGTTAATCAAACTTGGGTACATGTTATATACAGAAAAAAAGTAGCATACTATCTTGAATCTTCTCTTCTATGAATACCAATTGCAGGATTAATACTTGCTGTTAGTCATAAATGGGGATCAGATTACAGTGTGGACCACACTAAGAGGAAGTCCTTTCAAAGGCTAACCAGTGGTGTCAGACTCATAAATGAAAATTGTACATTTTCTTTTCACACAAAGCATAAACTTGGAATTTTCATAGCTGATTTGTCAGCTTTTTTTTGCTGAAAGGAGAGGTTACCATTAAATTTAAAAATAAACAGCACATATTTCATTCCAACTAGTTGTATTAATTTTTTCCTGACCTATGAAATCAGAAGAATGTTAGTTTTATAAAAATGCAAATCATTTTAGGTTAATTCTCAAAAGCTTTTGTGGCTCCTATGAATCTTAGGATATAAGGTTAAATTAAATTGTTTCAGTCCCACATTTTATGAGCCATCGTGGAATAGTAGAAAAAGTGCTCTTAGGAGTGAGTAGAGGCAGGTTCAACTCCTTCTGTTCTTATCCCTCCTTTACCACTAATGTCTGTGTCACATTGAGCCAATCATTTAACATTCTATGGTTTTAGCTTCTTTGTCAAAAAAAAGAGGATGAACTAGACAACCTCTAAGTTATGTGTATACACACACTCCTAAACACAGGAAGAGTCCCAACAAATTCAGGCTAGCAGAGACCTAAGGGATCCATGTGATTCTGGCCCCTCACTGGGAACTGAAATGCCAAGAGAAAAAAGTGACTTGGCTAAAGTCACAATAAGGTACTAACAAATATTAAATAACTACATTATATTCACTGAATGAGGGAAAAAATAAAAATATATAATAAAAAGTTATAAACATGTTCTAGGTATTATATATTATTTGCATATTTTATGTAGAATAGAATAAGACACATAAGCAACATTATGAAATTGTCAAGATACTTTACATTTATTTGTGATGTTGTTTATTATATAAAATGGATAGACTTGCCTGTGATTTTATTGGTATAGTAAACTTCATCCCCCACATGCAAGTTAAGGCCTTATTTGCAATTTATATTCTTAGAGTAGCTGAGGGTGCAAACTGTTTAACAGTCCAAGATCACGGAGGCACAGTGGTGAAACACTAAGTCAGACCTCTTGGTTTTCAGGATGGATCTTCTATTTTCTTCACTTTTAAGTTTATCTCCAATTGATCCTGTCTATATCTCATCCACACAAAGTTGATTACATGTTGTTTCCCCCATTAGATTATGAGCTCCTTGGGAGTAGGAACTATTTTCCCCCTTTCTTCTTAACCTCAACGCCTAACATAGTACCTGTCACATTGTAGGAACATAAGAGATATATTTTTGGCTTGATTTACATTTTTAATCAGAAATTTTTTAAACACGGACACAGGTACAAATTAATATTTATTTCCCTCCAAAATTTTAAAAACATAGATAAACACCATAATCAAGATTCTACTTCATTTTGCTGCTTTTCATTACATATTTGTTAAATGCCTAATTTTGTCTATGTACTATGTAAAAGTAGTACGGACATTTCTCAGCTTCTTTCTTATTTTTGCTACCATCATTATAATATAATCTTAGCTAAGGGAGAAAACAAGATTAATTTGATATCCTGCAAGTAAGTCTGATGAAATATTCTAAAGAGTACCAGTTCCCCGTGATTCTTCAAATCATGTTGGCACTCCCCCGTAAGTTAGAGGTACAAAATACAATCGTAGGAAGAAAATTGTTGATTTTAACTATTAGTGCCTCTGAGAAGATAATCTGCTCCATAAAACATTATCAATGAGCTTTTTTGGGAAGCATTTTTTTGGTTTTCTGGGTGTAGTTAGTGGGACTGAATCATCTTGACAGGTGCATCCTTCTCTTCACTCAAAAACCTCTACATTTACATGAAAGATGGGTAACTGTAATGTAACCATGTTTGTATGAACGTATCTATTTGCATTAGCCAGCACAGCTTCCAAATTATCCATTACATATTTTTATTAGAAGAGGAACCTAAAGTTTGAGTCATATTTTGTCCATGTTAAGTATCCAATCCAGTTTATGTGTTAGCATCTGTGCAATATACTTCATTCTCCAAATGCAGACAGAAATGTAGTGTGTGCCCTTATGCGATCTTTTTTTTTTTTTTGTGGCAATTGCTCAGGTTCAATTTTAATGAAAGAATTAGGAGCTAATATAACTTTTCTTTTGTGTCTATTAACTTACTATATGCATCAAAAGAAGAATAGCATATTTCTCCTACAAAAAGGAAATCAGAGTTATTACAACTCTGTCAAAAATCCATTTCCCTAACAAAAGGTGACTATTTCTTTCCGTGGTACTCAAATTCCTGATCATCAATACTCAAATGAAGAACTTTTTACAATAGTACATGAAAAAGCCTTTTAAAGGGAAAAAAACCTATTTGATGACATTAAGGGGGTGACAATCAGCAAAATTCACATGAGAAAAGTCATTGGACTGCTTTTATTTTTAAATGAGAGAAGAAAAACTAAAGTATGAGGGCAGCTGTGGGTGGCTATGCATCGAAGATCCCATTAAAGGCCCTAGGTTAGCGGCAGGAGGTTTCAGTATGGTTCAGTCTGGGTGACAGGATATTTCCATGTGTGTTTCCTTTCCGTTGCTGTCTTCCGGCAAAGCTTCCTGTGTGCTACTCATGAGTCCACCTCCTCCACCCCCAACACAGTTTCCTGATGTGAATTAAGTTTGATGGAGTGTGGGCAAGAGGAATTTGCTTCACTACTCTGACAGTGTACCGACTAAGGAGAGCCCTGATTGTTGAGTTTCAAGATTCTAATCACTGCTAAATGATGTCAGCGGTGAGAAAATAAAACATATGTGCACAAATGAAGGTGTAAAATACATTGCTGTAAAGATATAACCAGGATAGTCTATAAGTAAAGTCACATTGATCAGAAAATCATAAAGCTAGAAGAAACCTTTGAAATAATCTTTAAGCCTAAGATGGTGATTTTCTAAATGAAAGTAAGAAACAATAACTTGTGACAAAGAAAAACTAAGCAGGTTGTGCAAGGTCATATAGCTATATTGGTAGCAAAGGTCAGATCCAAATAGAGGTCTTCAGACTTTTTGTTCAGAATTCTTTTCCTTACATCATTTTGCTTCCTTGAAGCATGTTGTCTCTTAATTCAGAAAATAAACAAGCAGTGTCTGTTTGTGTGTTCTTCTATTTTTCTAGTTGGGAGAGATGAGGGATATTACATAGACATCATAATTATTGATCATTCAATTGTTAGTTTTTTAACATGGTAGGTAAATTGTCCCTCTGCTATAGCTGTGATTATTCTTATCTTATCTTGAATCTATCTTTAAAGGGTCACATCACAAGCCAAGAATTTGTTTTAAAAAGCCCTAGTGATGCAGTGGAAAGACTCCTAGTGCCAAGAGTTTCTTATATACCTGAGTTTTCATGCTCACTCTGATAGGCATGATAAGGTAAGTGAATAAGATAAGGTAGATATGGCTAAGTTATTTCATCTCTCAAAAATTGATTATGAAATTAGAATTCTGCATACATGTGTCTTGTGTGATTAGATACTCTTATCGGGACAACCCTAGTTTTAATACCCTAGGTTATTGCATATGGATATGAAAAATGCAGCTTATTAGCATTTTATATCATTTTTCTAGATGTAGATGTTGCTGATATCAATATAGATATAGCTAATACTAATATAGGTTTGAATGAATGGTGAGGTTGGTTGAAATACATAATAGATGCCCTCTGACTAAAACTTGACAATACACATTTTTGATAATTAAGTTTCTCCAATCAGTTTATGTCTTGTGAAGAGAGTTCAGGAAAACAACCATTGGGCAGGCACTTGCAAAGACAAAGGGGAATATCAAGAAAGAAAGATACTTAAATTTTAAAATATGTCTCTCATATAGATTACGAGTTGCCCAAACATTGGTGGGTCTTCTAAGTTCATTCATTAAAACCCTAGATTAATCAAGGGAAGACAACTTGACTGTAAACCTTATGCAAACGTATCTTACTAATAATTGCAAGATCAGGCCTTGAGAACAAGTCAAAGGAAATAAGAAAAGAACAGTAATATTCTTAACTGCAATTTATTTCAAAGAGCAGCTGCATAAACAAGAAGCGTGTGAAATGATTTTGCCAACATTTTAACTCTTCCATCCCTAAATTCATGGGGAGAAAGATAAAAGAGGAAGAAAAAAACTGTTGGGAAGATAGAAGGCCGTACTGCTGAATATTTCTAAGGGACTGATGAACTAATGGATTATAATAATGATTTAGAATCAACTATTTTTGTTCAAGCTTGAACTCAATTAAGACTTGAGGGAAGGAACTGAATCTAGTGACACATATACAAACACATAATCAAGATAGTCAGATATAACCTGAGAGACATAATCCAGAAAATTCAAGTCAGCACTGTTGTGTGTGTTCAATCCTTCCATACTTCCCTCTTCCTTTCTACCCCAAGGCCTATTTTCACTTTCCTAGATAATTTTAGCACCTGGCTCACATGTTTTCATGCAGCAATATTATTCTCCATGATGTCAACAATGAACTCAATGACTATTTTGGCTCCAAAGCAGATTTCCATCACCTTTGGCTTTCAGTCATGGATCCAGACACACTGAACACCTTCCTCATACAACTTTGCTGTATTCCCAAAGTCTTATACTTGAAGGTGATCAAAGGGGCAGTAGTGACCAATAATGCTTTTCTACCTTCCTGACCTTGCTGACACTGTTTATTCTACATACATGTTTTCTTCCTATTCCTTGACTTTGCAAATCATTTTCATCTTTCCAGGATCATCAGGAAGGAAGGAGAAGGATATTGGAGATTGAAGTAAGGAAGTGATCAAAAGCACAAAGAAAGGTATATTTGAAACATGAGGGAGGGTTAGCATTGAGAAAGTGGTGTAGTGAAAGATAAGGTTAAATAGGAAGGCTGGGGTCAGAATATTAATCTTGAATAGTTGGGAGATGAGGAATTTAGAGCAGGGAATTGGCATGTCCAATGTAATATTTCAGGGACGACAGTTAGGGGATTATTGTAATATCAAGGTACAAGATGATAAAGCCTCGAACAATGATTGTGACAGTGGGAATGAAAAGGAAAGGACAGATGTATGAGATATTGCAAACAAAGAATGTCCAAGATAAAGAAGGTAAGGGAGAGGGCAAAACACAAAAGAATATTTTTTTTTCTTCGAAATCTTATTAGGGGCAGAGATAGAAAATTTTTAAAAAGATGAAAGCCTCTACAGTTTCAAAACTAATGTCAAAGAAAACTAGAACTAGAAGAATGTGTGAGTTAATCATTTCACTTCATTGTATAGATTGACTATTTCAGGACATTAAGAGATTCTATATCTTTGATTTGTTTCTATAGTATGATTCTATAGTATGAGTATAGTATAGTTTCTATAGTTTGATTCTATAGTATGAGAGACAGAGACACAGAGAGAGAGAGTGAGAGAGAGAATTTGAGGACAGTAAGAGTTCACAGGGCCTTGTTTGACTAATTCATAAAACCAAAGGATTCTCACACATACAGATAGAATGCCTCCTCCCTGTCTCTCCACACCCACACACACCTGCTGCCACTAGCCTCACTGCAGTCATCAGTAAGGTTAAATTAAATAGCAGGGAGCAATCTTGACACTTCCAGACAACTGAACTACTTTAATCAGATATATGCCATGGTACCTATCCAGAGAGGCATCAAAAACTAAACATTCAACTCCATTTGCCCAAAGAAGTGAATGATACATTATATTGGATCATGTGATCCCCTAGTCCTTGACTCTTGGAATACTCATTGATATGCTAAATCCAAATATTTCTAATGTGTCTCCCTTTCATTAATGCAAATTATGCACAGACCTTCACATATGTGCTTAGTCGATGTGCAGACATTTTGCAAATCATTCTTCTTTCAGATGGGGCCAAGGGAAACAGCACATTGATTCCCACAAATAGAAACACCAAGGGTTAGTGGTCCACTCCAAGCACAAATCGGCAGTCAAAACCTCAATACCATAGACTTATTTGCCTAGCCCACACTTTCACCCTTCTGGCTAATACCCTGTATTTTAAGCAGTACGAGTTATCTCTGGACCTCCTTTAATGCTATTGCTCTCCCACACAAGCAATATATGTGAACTGAAAACATTTATTTTTAATCTCCAAATAGAATATGAGTGCAAAATTCATCCTGCTTAGGGATTATTTTTGCTAAATTCAGAAGAAGAGGGACGCTTGGCACTTGCATGTTATTGGAAATTCCCCAAACGCAGACAACAAAAGCTCAGTCAGTTTAATCAAATTATCAGCTTTTCCTCAGTCTGTGTTTAGTCTGTGTTTGTCTAATGTCCGGGTGCATATTTTCTACTTAAGAAAATCAATAAATCTGCTACTTTTAAAAAAAGGCACATTTCAAATGCAGTATACAGTGTATTGCACTATCTGATCCAGCAATCTGCCTGCTTCTGCCCCACAGAAGGAAGGAAAATGGAACATGCCGGATGAGTTTAAGAAATGATTTAGAAACTTGTATTTGAAAGGATGATGCAAGGGAAGTATTCCTACCAATCTCTCCTAATTCAAAACTGAGGAGTGCCTTTACTGCCGTGAAAATATGTAGCTCTCAAAGTGATGCTACTGTCTTAGAAGGTATAAATAGCTTGGGCACAAGTGTCATGTGCCATGCCAGTGGAATCATAGCTTTGTAGCAGGTAAATTTAGAATTCTTAGGTGGAATGTTTATTCTCGTAATTTTATGTTACCAGCACAATTGTTAGTTTTCTGTTTATCTTGGCTCTGACAACATCCCCACCTTTATAACTTGTTTTCCTTCTGTAAATATTTGAATTGTTATTCTAATGTATAATATTGATTTTTTCTCAACTGTGAGAAATTATCATTTAGCTCCAACAACATTTCCTCATGTCCAACTTGATCTAAGACTCTCCGTTGTTTCCTTTTCCCTCTTTTTTTTAACAATGTCTCTTACATAAGGAAATATAATTGCACTGCTTACTAAATAATTTTAAGTCTAAAGAGTTTGGATAAATGAGATGCTCATTTACATTTTTCTTCTGTAAAGATCACCTTTGCTATAAACAAATCTGGAATTCAGGTTTATTCTGAGACTGATGAAAATAAAGTCAGAGACTTCCTGGTTAAATATTGCTTTTCTCTCTTGTCTGCAGATTATCCTTCAACATGCATTTGAATCAGTGTACCTGGTCTTCTCTTGCTTAAAAGTGTCAGTGCCACCTAAAGAGAGATCAGCTGTGGGGATGGGGGCAATGTGACCTTTTAAAGGAGCCATGTTTCTAAATGATGAGTTAGTTATTATTACCATTGAATAGAGTTCATGCTATTGTTATGATTACCAATGAGTGACATAAGTAATAAGGACTTTTACTGCTTAGGTACTTAACAAAAATTTCTACTCTGGTGACTTACCAGGTGATTTTAGGCTCTCCAGAGTTATGCCAAAGGAATACAAACTCTGAAAGTTTCTACCAATCACAAAAGGCTTTGAGCACAGACCCAGGAAAAACTGTCTCCAGTAAGAATGATTGCCAGCCTAGCAAAATGCATAAAGACTTATTACTAGGTTTTTTGCTGGCTGATGGATTTTTAGCCTCAGAACTCTCAAAGTTTGTATTCTAAATCGGAGAGGGGTTGAGATCTAGGTTAAAGAAGGTACTACAACTATTAATAAAATCAGACAAGTTCAACATTTAGAAGTAGGTGAAGCCTCTATTATATCTTTCAAATTCATATCTTAGGCACAATGAATTGAATGCTGGGTCAGAATTCATGAAGACTTGAGTTCAAATGTGACCTTAAGCACTGCCTGTGTGACCCTGGACAAGTTACAACCTCTGTCTCAGCTTCTTCAACTATAAAGTGGGGAATAAAATGGCATCTACTTCTCTGGATACTTATGAGGATAAAGTGAGATATTTGTAAAGCATTCATTATAGTTCCTGGCATATAGAAGGCACATGATGCTAATTTCCTTTCTGAAACATCAAAAAGTCATAGATTTCATACTAGAAGGGACCTCAGATAATCTATGGTGAGGTTTAGTAAAATGTCATCCATGGATAGATTTCAAGGCATTGACCAACTTGTATGGAGTGTGTGTGTGTGTGTGTGTGTGTGTGTGTGTGTGTGTGTGTAATTGGTGTCCTTTGTAATCTTCCCTCTGTGTTTTATTTCAAGCACATTAAAAAAAAAATTGAGTTCATGAGTTTCACCATATTCTCGAAAGGGTCCATGACACAAAACAGGTTTAGAACTCCTGATCTAATAACACTCCCTACTTTTTAGAGATAAAGAAACTAAGGCCATGAGAAATTAGATGACTCACTGGAGGACTCACACATATTAAGCAGCAGAAACAGAATGTAAAATCATGTGTTCTAACCCCCAATCTAGTGGTCTTTTCACTACAATTGACTAAATCTAAGGCTTAGTAACCAGAACTGATGCTCCCAAACCAAATGGAATTGAGCAAAGGCAATCCCCTGGGATCAGTGGATATATGGGTATTTTTTGCTGCTCCTGCTGAATTTGAAAAAGGAGATGAAATCTTTGCTTCACTCCCAGAATGAGGAGGATTCACAATTGAAGAAGTGTGGGAGGGGAAAAAAAACAAACAAACAAGAAAAAACACTGCCCCTTTCAATCACTTGTAAGATTTAGGAGATTACAGCTAACATAAGAGAGAGACCACCTGAGGAGCAAGAGGGTGTGGGGAGGAGGCAACATGAATCAATTCATAGCAAAGGAATGTTTTTTAATTGACCACACTTTCTTTTTACAATGTTTGTAACAAAGCTTCTACTTAGTGTGATATATGAATATGAAAACCCCTGTCATCAAAGAACTGGCATTCTGATTTGGGGGAAATTATTCACCTCACTTTTTTAGTGACTCTGACTGGTACTAGCTAGCTGGTGGTTTCTTCTGTTGTTTATATGAACACTTCGCAGTCAGTGGGGAAAAAAAAGGTATTGCTTTTGCAGTGAATCGGCTTAGTGGAACAGGGTAATAGGATGACCACTGTGACCAGTCATTAACTAAAACACAGCTGGGAAGAGGCTATAATCCCCCAATTTCCCTTACAAATGTGGTAAATAAATATTCAAATGAAGTAGTGTACAAATTTGCATATGTGTAAAACAAAAGCCCAGCTGAAAATGTGGTTCAGATGCCCTACTCATGAATCTTTCTTTTCTACCTATTATCTCCCTACCTGAGATTACCCTTCCTATGTACCCAGAATCCAGGAGAGAAGCTTACTTTCATTAAGTATAAGAAAAAATATTACAGAATATTGAAATGTAATGTAATGTAACTATATATCATAATTATTCCTGCATATATCTAATCTTCTATTAGGCTGTAAGTTCCCTGAAGGCAGGGATCCAATCTTGTTTATTTTTTGTAAATCTCTGTGCTCTACTCTCACCCAGAAGGCTATTACTAAAAAGGAAGGCAGAAACAAAGGAAAGAAGGAAGGAAGGAAGGAAGGAAGGAAGGAAGGAAGGAAGGAAGGAAGGAAGGAAGGAAGGAAGGAAGGAAGGAAGGAAGGAAGGAAGGAAAGAAGAGTAGATAGTACTTCATAATCTCTTAAATCTTCATTCATTTTCATCTGATGCAACTATCCACCTCAGCAAAACCCCTTTCTCAAAAAATAAAACCCTCCAACATCCAAACATCAGTTCTACCCTCTTTAAAAGCTCAACAATTTAAATCTATTTCTCCCAAATGATTTTTAACATGCATATCTGTTAATAAGGCAGACTGCATTATACTTTAATGATTCTGATGCTTACAAAAGGACCATAATTACACTACCAAACCCAGAACTGGGATTTAGGCACAAACTTTGAGCAGCTTTGTCCAACCATTCATTAATTTGATATAATGATGGTGCTATTATGAATGAATGAATGAATGAATGAATGAATGAATGAATGAATGAAAATATTTATTGAGTGCTTGCTATATGTCACACATAGTTTCAAAGCTATCAGCCAGATTTATTCATTTTTACTTCTTTAGCTTCTCCTGAGATTTGAAGCAAATTTTTTAAGCCATTCATTCAGTCAGTGAGCTTTATTAAGTGCTTAACCGATTTGGAGGTCATATTCCTTAAGAATTGGCCTAAATGCTATTATCAGTTATCCTCCAAATAGTATTCCTTGGTAACAATTTATGTTCCCTATTGTTAATATTAATGAAAATACTGTGACTGAATCTAAGAAACCAAAGGCTAAATTTTCACTTCTTTTCCCTTCTCTTCACTTCCCCTACGTCACTCACTCATTCCCCTCCCTTCTCCTCCTCTCCTTCTGTAGTAATTTCTGGAGCTAAATTTTAGGGCACACTTGACCTTTAGGCTCTAACTGTCATGCTTACCTTAAAGGCTACTATTCCCAAAATGAAGGAAGATAATTGAAAGAAGAGACAGCTTAGCCCACAAGTTGCTTATGGGGGATTTCTTCAGGGTGGGAGGTAAAGGTGGGGGTGGGGATGGAGCTGAGAATAAAAAGAATGGACCAATTCTGTAAAGAAATTTAATATAAAAATGCTCTAGTTAGTTACAGTATGGAAAGAAGAAGACTGAGGCCAAGACTGAGAACTGCCAGTGGGAACCTGAGCCTAACTTGAAGTTCCCACAGCTTGTGACTTTATATCAGGTGTCATAGAATCAGTTAGTCCTATTTATCCCCATGAAGGAATAGAAACAACAAAACAGCCAAGGCCCAGGAAGCTCATAGATAACAGAAATTGGCTCTCTCTTGCTAGGTCTAGGAGTCGTTGAAGTTAGGTTTGGAAAATATTTTTGCTTCTCAGCAATGCATATTGCCAGATAATCTTAGTCCTCTAAATTTGGGGACTGGGGGTAAGGTTATTTGCTTCTATTACTCATGATCTTAGAATCGAATCCCTTACTATTAACTTCTTAAGGAATTAATGGGGGAACAAGAGCATCCCAAAGTTGCATTTAGATAAGAAGGACAGCTCTCACCACATTGGTGAATTGTTACTTTGCAATTTTTTCACTGCCATTCCGAATGATTTTGGGCTTTGATATTCCTGGAAGTGATAGTGGTTCTCCAAGACTGAAGCAATTTCTGATCTTTATCCTAAAGAAGAATCACATATTGATATTTGGGGGAAAAGAACACATGTAAAGGGAAAGTCACACACTGCAGACAAAGATAATTTTTAGCTCTAATAATTATAACAGCTAACACATATGTTTGCAAAGTGCTTTACAAATATTATTTTTATCTCATTTTATCTTCTCAACAACCCTAGGCAGGGTATATGCTATTATAATCCCCATTTTACAGAAAACTGAGGCAGATAGTGGTTAAGCATTTGAAGCTAATTTTGAACTCAGCTCTTCCTGATTCAAAGTCCAGAACTCTCTCTATCCACTCTACCACCTCATTGCCAATATAAGAGATAAATTACAAGGCATAAAAAGACACAAAGGAATATATGTAGATGAAATTTAAGAATTAGAGACAAACTAAAATAAATTTACTTTTAGATGATCATTTCTGAATGTGAAAAATGTTTTTTTTTCTTTTGAAAAGATAAGAAAAAACCTCTGATTCTGAACAACTATTTACCTTAATAATTATTCTAACTGATTTATTCAAAGTGCAGGATGCTTTTAAGCATCAAATTTCAAGCATTATGACAGTGAATCTATGAACATTACTATGAAAAGTGGGTCCGGAGCTTGCAAAATGTATGTAAAATGTGGCAAAACAATATCTGATTGATCAGGTTGAGCTCAATGTTTGTGATTGCCTTTTCTTTTATAGGATTTAAAATTGATTTTTTTAAATAAGCATATCACATTGTAATGAATTATTAACTCATCATATTTGTTCACATAAAGACCAGGTAAGAGCAGAGAGTTGTAAGAAGCACCTGATGAGCTGAAATAAATCTCTTTTCAGTTGAGACATCTCTAATTTCTATTTGGAGTCCTAAAAACTCACATAGGCTTATTTAAGATCCACAGCAAAATTTGACAGCTCCATCTAGTCTAGGTCCAATGCAATGCATATCTTCTCTATTTTGATTCAGGTTGAGTAGACTGTTTTTAAAACAGCATGATTGAAGCTTCCTTTTCCCTCTGTCTTTTTCTTTTTCCTTTTCCTTTTCTTAGTGCCAACTTCAGTGGCCTGTCACATCTCGTGTAGAGTTAATTTCATAACCAGTTGCAAGTCAAAGAGTTTCAGAGTCCATTTAAAGAAAGGAATGAATGAAAGGCTAAAATGATTCATACCCCATATAACACAAAATTAACAGGGAGGAGGAAAATGTTTCATTCATCATGGCAGGTATCCTTTTTATCAGGTAGCCTGTCTAAGCAAACACCATGTGTTGAGCTGCTGAGACTGAGGTCATTGCTACCCCAGAATTTGAGTGGTTGAGTGTATTTTTGTATGCTTTCATTACAAGGTACAATGTACAGTTAAGAAACACACTTGTGGCGCCAGCATGTGATTATGGCAAGACAGGCTGACCACTGGGAAATTGCTGAGCTAACAGGGAGAGGAGTCGGGCTGGCCTGTGCTGTGGCCAACTGAGCAGACAGCCGCCCAACACACCTTCTGAAACACTCTCTATTGGGAATGCTCATCCCAGAAACAGATGCTTTAATGAAGCTAAAACTTCATACATTTTCAAGGAGTCTAGTTATGAATCTCCGTGCCCTTCTATTTTGGAACATCCTCATACCTAAAAAAAAATAAAAATAAAAATGTCCCTTCTATTTACTTTTGAACTATTCAGATTCCCTACCTCCTTTTCCTCCTGGGGGAAAAATGACCTGACCACAATGTAAAAAAGTAATCAATTGGCTGCCAAAATTTTGTTGAGAGATCCATTATGTGAGCCAGGTACTGGTCAGACACCTTAAATTTAGTGACTTTGCCATTCCTGCATAAGTTCTATTAGTCTACATTTTGATTTTGTGCCCTTAAAAAAAACTTGGTGGTCAAAATGTCCTCTTGCCTCTTTATTCTTCATAACATAGAAAATTTGGCAATTTTTCTTCTTGTCATTCAAAGCAGCCTGCTTATACAGAGCACTAAAAAAGAGTTAAATCAGGAGAGAGTTTAGAGAGTGACATTTGATAACCATGACAACTCAGAAAGCAATAAGAAGAAATTTGGAACTCTAATGTTTCTCTTCAGAGCAGCAGAAAACTGGAGATTGAGACAAACAGTGCCCCGATGGTGGCTAAGCTACTGCCTGGTCACAGTATGATACATCACATAGAAGCAGGGACTTGGGGCTTGAGTAGGTTGGGAAGGAGACAAAAGAAAGAAAGCCACCTGGTGTCATTGTTTTCATCAGCACTGAAGCTAACTTTTTATGGAATGCACAATATGCAAATGATAGTTATCATAATACTCCTGCAATGGTTTCTGATCATTTGAAAACTCTTCTTAAGGATAAAGGATACAGAGGTATTTAAGAAAGAAATAAATTAGATTTTAGTTTGCAAATTTCTAAAAGCCTGATTTAGGGTGCCAGAGACATCTGACTGAGTTTATGTAAACATTTTACTTAAAAGTTAAGCATGATGAAAATCAAAGATTTATCAAAATCAACATCTAAAAGTTAGGACTGATTATCATCTTTTTTTTTCTTTTTGGTTTTACTCTAGTCTTATTCTCTACATCAGATCCTTGTCTTCTGTAATTTCTTTTCTCCCTTAACGTTCTCTTTCTGTTATGCTTTTAAATATATCTTGGGGTCTCCTTCAGTGCTTCCAGGCCATCTGTCCTTGCCATACTAAATAGGTACTTGTGGACACATGGTGGCCTCCTCCAGACTGACGGCAGTCTCTTCAATATAGCTAAGAGAAATGACCTGACAGCAGTGGTAAGAAACATATAAAAATCTATCAAATACAAAAATTTTTAAAAGAAAAATTCCACAAACTTTCTCTTTACTTCTTTCTCCCCCAACTCTTTTTCATTTTATATTTTGCTGGCTGAGGTCTGCCCTTAGAGATGATATACATAATTTTCTACCGATTTGATTATATTCCTATTGGGGGGTAGGGGGACACATAAACTGAACTCTGAATCAAAAGGAGAAAAAAATTAAAGCTGTTTTAAAAATAGATCATACTGCTAATATTCCCATTTAGCACAACTAGTAAGTATTAAAATGGCAAAAAGGTGATTTTCAGGTAGAAGCTATTCCTGATTTTTCTGTTCATTTCTCTTATTTATAAAACAGAGGTTTAATATGCTCATTTTTAAAAGACATTTTAAAAAGAGATGTGCTACCAAATTGCATATATGCATCAGTGTATAGACATAAGTAAAAAGGCAAAAAAGAAAGAAAGAACAACTAATTCAGTGATTTAAATCTTATAAGTAAGAAAAACTCTTAAGTTCATTCTTCTGCCAGTAGGAATTCCTGTCTCATTGTGTTTTTTTCTAAATCACTGTGGAAAATTGATTTGTTTTATTCCCTTAGAGCATTATGTTCTCATATAGAATTGTTGCTTTATTAAAGCATTTTAAATAATGAAAAGGAGAATTAGATGTAAAATAATGCTTTATTTTCCATAACAGATTCTCTATGAATTATATGTACTTATGTGAATTTTTGAGCTATTCATAAGTATTCAGAAAACTGATAAAGCCTGTTATATTTAACTGGATAGAAGAAAAAAATATTTCTGACAGCCTTGTGGACTAAACTTTGCTTATGTCAAAAATGCTAGGCATCTGCTTTCTCCATCTTCGAAGGGTGGTCGTATAGTAGGATAGAAAGCCACAGGCAACTGAGCTTTAATACCCTAGTTTAAAACTTTAATCCAAAGTTAGTACATTCTAGGACTTGCATTCCCAAATGATTAAACCTCCTGTCAGATAAGTTGTGGTAGAAACAATAATTATGATCTATATTTTTGCTCTTTGTAATATACTGAAGATCATTCCAATTTAGAAAGCTTCTCTCTTTCCCCTCCCTACTGCTAGATAATCTGTTTAATCTTGTAGCTAAAAAAATAAAAGAATACTAGCACGTCTGAATTTATAAATTTTAGAAATGATAGAATAGTCAAAACATGACCCTTAAATTGAGTGGCTTAAATCCAGAACAACACTCCCAGTTATGGCAGCAAAATGCATATTGAGACACCTGAAATGTCACTGCATTTTTCTAAGTAAATGGGTATCTAGGTATCTCCCTGTAGAAATTCATTCTCGAAAACATTTTGTTGAATTTTCTTCAGAATCAAAATCGGACTCCTCCCCTCCAATTCTGTGGTATTTTTTTTAACAGAGGTGGGGGGCAGGCATAAGAGGGGGACAAGAGAGTGAGGCAGAGGGAGGAATGTAATTTAGGAGGCAATGAGATTCATTAAGAAGTGGGTGTTTATCAGTGTGTGTCTTACACTGCTCGGTGATTTTTATAGAACTCACCCCCCCACCCCAAAACATCATCTGGTGGGTGTTCAGTGGGCTCTTTTGTTATTCAATCTGTTAATTGGAATTTTGCAACAAATCTCAAAAGAGGAACAAAGTACAGTAGAAAGAATTTATTTTAAAATTCAGAAAATGTGAATGCCAAAGTCAAAACAAAAATGTCATTGCTCATGAGCAGAAAAATAACAAAGAACAAGGTACAAATCTGAAAAGAAGAACCACACCCATTGAGAAACTTAAAGCAAGAATTAGAGAGATGTTGGGGGGGGGGGATGCAAACAACAAACATCTCTCAAGTCAGTAGATAAAATAAAAGATATATTTACTTTTTTTAGTAGGCTATCCAGGCAGAGAAAATTACAAATCTACATGAAGGAGTTCACCAAACCCCAGATTAATGGGTAGGAAGCATAGAATCTATATTTAAGGCCATTTTTAAAAAGAGAAATCTTTGGTCAATACATTTGACTCAGATGATCAATTTAGCCATCAAACATCTTTGTCTAGTATTCATGGTTCTCTGGAATGAGATATTTCACAAGCTCTCCAGCCTTATCTTGTATTCCCTTCACATATTTAGTATACTGTAATATAATTGGCCTATTTACAAACCCCTATAAAAATTCCATGGCAGCTAAGTGTCACATTGGATAGAGTACTGAGCCTGGAGTCAGAAAAACTCATTCTCCGGATGCTTTTCCCTCAGTTTCTTCATTTGTAAAAAGAGCTGGAGCAGGAAATGGCAAACTAATCCTAGTATCTCTGCCAAGAAAACTTCAAATGGGATCATAAAGCATCTGATATTATTAAATGACAACAACAGTAACTAATACAGCACATTTGTTTTCATGTCTTTGGTCACACAGTACCCTATGCCTACAATTTCTTACTCTGTTTTCCCTGCCCCCAGATTTACACTAATTGGGATTCCTACTCATTCTGTACAGGTACCTCAAATTCCATTCCCCCCAGGAAGACATCTCTAACCATCACCACATCACACACACACACACACACACACACACACACACACACACACAAACACACACATTGTCAGTTTCCTTTCCTTTTTCTTTTTTCTTTTATTTTCCTTTTTGAACCTCACATGGGGCACGGGCTTGAACCACTCTGGTGTACTTACTTTATCTTGTAATGTAAGTCAGAAGTTCCCTGGGGGCAGAGACTTGTCTTTTCTTCTTATCACACTCTACCTTTCATCCTTCTTATTGACATGCATTCAGCATCCTCTCTATTGACTGTAACACCTAAAGGGCAGAAACTATCATTTTTAAGTTGTGTATCACAAGTACCTAGCATATTTAGCACTTAGTATTTGATTTTATTATTTATTTATTATTATTTATTATTATTATTTATTTTATTTATTTATTATTTATTTATTATTATTTATTATGATTTTATTATTTGATTTTATTAAATCGACTGTCTTTCCTATAATTTGCATTTAACCTAATACTACCATAGTGGTATATTAAATGCAAACTAAATGCTTAAAGTACTTTTAATCAAACTGAATATGATATCAAGTGTAGCTGACCATCTTGAGTTCAATAATAGCAATAATAACAGGTCAATTGAAAGCACTTCATATAGTATTTCATAGAGTATAAATCTTTGGATCATCCACTAAAATCTTGTTATACAACTGTGCCCATTTTATAGAAGAAAAAACTGAAGTACAAAGTGATTTCTTAAGGTCATAACATTGAAATTCACGCAAATCACTTATTAATAAACACATTTCAAAAGTGGAATTTGAACCCAGGTCTTAAGATTCAAATCACAACGCTCCTCTATACCATACATGCAATTGTTTAAAACATTTGTTTGAGATCTTTTCTTGCTTTTCCTTAGTTTATTTCTCACAGCTTTGGATAAAGTTAAATGGAATGAGTATATTGAATAATGTATGTTTCTGATATCATTTTTATGCTCGATCAATAGAAAAGGAAATAACTGATCAGCCTAATATGTAAGACAAACCTGTGTTTTAAAATGTCACACAATATGTCTACTTTATCCTTCTGATATCAGGCTTCTAACAATGGCCCATCCTTTTGGGCCCCCAGAAAGACTGAATCATCAGGAACTTAACTGAACTGTCAAAAATATTCTATTAGGCTAAAATTAGGTGTATGGATTCTAACAGAACACCTAAAGAACAGAAACTATCATTTTTCAGGTGTGTTCCACAAGTACCTAGCACATTTAGCATGTAGTAGGCATTTAATAAATGCTTATTTGAATTCATTGAACCTATTATCTTTAGTGTATTTCCCCTAAAACCTACCACAATGGCTTATTAAATGCAAAACAAGTGCTCAATAAATGTTTTTAATTAAATTAGATATGATATGAAGTATGACTGGCCATAGTGAGTTCAGCACAGTACAAAATGAGTTTGCATTCTCTGAAGATATCAGTGACAGACATTGATAGGGGAAATTCTTTGGAAAAATTCCCCAGTATGTTCCCAAATTACCCACCAGGACACATAGGAAGACCCCCAAACCTTTTTGAAATTATTGTGTCCCCATTATTCACCTATGTAGAAAATGAGAATTCAAAAGGAATGAAATATCAGACCCTCTTAGTGTTCCGGTTTTGTTCCAGTTAGATAGTTTCAGAAAATGTAATTTCAGTTGCTATTTCAAATTCATTCACTAGGTGTGTTTTCTTTTTTAATTTAAGAAGAAAAAAATTGACAGCCTGGCACTGATGTACTTCTGTAAGATTTACCAATTTAGGTAGTATAATGAATCTCAAATATATCATAATTTAAAAAAATAAAAAATTGGGAATATGACATTATATTCTATTACAACAGATCATAAGGTGTATATATTACAATATCATAAATATAACTCCATATAAGTTATATAGCTATATATAGAATTTTAATTTCTGTAATTATATTGAACATGTCATGACCAATTAAGTAGAGCCATTTCTGTTATTTAATATAAATAATTTTCTTCTTTTGGGAAGAGAATAATTTTTGTCACCTACTTTCTTATATTCTTTGATGATTCTTACTAAATGCATGCATATGTATGTATATATGTATACATTCTGTGTGTATATGTATGTACAGATAGATGTAGACATTTTAAAGTATTAGTTATGTATACATAGAGTGATTTCTTAATTGCCAAATCTGATGCTCTTTGCATAGTACTTTTTTGTATCTTTTCTGTATCATGGACTCTCTTATCTACCCTTTACTGTATACTCTTCAGTCTCATTTGCTGGATTCATCATCTGTACTGGATTCATCATCTGTACCTCATCCCTTAAATATGGATAAACCCTAAGGCCCTGTCATAGGCCCTCTTTTCTTCTATCCTTATATTCAGTCACTTTGTAACCTCAATAGCTTGCAGAGGTTTAGTTCTCCTCTCTGTGCAAATGATTCCCAGAAATATATTGAATTTTACATCACTAACTTGTCTACTAGACATTTTTCATGGATGGTCCATTGCATCTCAAGATCAACATGTCTAAAACAGAACTCATGTTATTTCCCTCAAACCCACTCCTTTTCTTAACTTCCCTATTTTTAAGATCACCATTATTTTTCTCTCCAGTAAGTCAGGTTCAAGAACTCAGCATTTTCCTTGACTTTACACTTTCATCCGAACAATTGCCAAATCCTGTCATTTTTACTACTGCAATGGCTTTGACATAGATACCCACTCAATATACTTACAGAGCTATTGCCTTATTTTTACCTGGAATATTGCTTTGATCACCTAATCTCCCTGACTCAAATTTCTTCTCACCCCAATCTGTGATCCATAGCTGATGGTAATTTTCCTTAAATGAAAGTCAGACAGTCACACTGGTACTCAATAAACTCTCTATGGTCTCTAGAACAAAATAAAAACTCCTCTTGGACTTTTAAAAGTCTTTCCCAAACTGATTCCAACCTACCTTTCTAACCTCCTTATACATTTCTTCTCACCCTCCATGATTTTTCCAAAAATGTCACCTTTTTTGTTGCTTTACACACAGCACCCCATCTCCCATTTCTCTACATTTGCATTGGCCACCTCCCCTGCCTAGAATGTGCTGCCCTTTCCTCATACCTGCCACATAGAGTCCTTTACTTCCCTCAAAACTGAACTCAAGAACTACCTTCTATATGAAGCCTTCTGTCCCCCAAACTGCTAATGTCCCTTCCCTAAAATATGTTTATTTATTTTGTGTTTATCCTCTCTATATCTATAGATGTACATGTTGTCCCCCTTAATATAAGCCCTGAGAGAACATGATAGGGTTCATTTTTGGTTTTGTATAGCCTATGCAAGGGATAGTATCTAGCACATAATAAGTACTAAATAAATATTTCTGATATCTTTCTAAATTTCACTTAGATTCCCTTTAACTATATATATGCATAACACATATATACACACATATGTATATATATGATATAGTTGCCAATAATTGCCTTATAGGAAAAATACTAATCCATAGGAATTCTAGTTCCATTCTTTCTTTATAATTATTTGGTTGGTTGGTCATTGCTAAGGGGAACTCCCAGACTAGAAACCCCCTGATGCACATCAGCTACTCATCTGTGACTTATAGTCTTAGAGAGCTTTGTGAGACTCTGAGGTTATAGTTACATAAGAAGTACATACTAACTAGGACTTAAACCCAGCTTTCCTTACTTACTCTGTGACATACTAGTTGTATTCAAAATGCTTTTTTAAAAAATAAGATAATTTCGTATTTTAAAAACCTAACATATTGAGAACAAAAGGCTACCTTTTTTTCTTCCTGTGTATATAATAAATGTCTTTTTTCACCATTCAGCTATGTACGTGGGAGCATTGTTATTCTAGCTTGATTTCAAACAAGTGCAGAGAAATACAGAGGAGATGCTTCAATTCTATCATTATCAGGAATTACATAATACTAATCAGAGCTAGCATTATTGATGACACAGTTTGGAGACTGAGTGTTAACTAAGTTTTCATTAACAGAAGTACTAATACGTGGTACCTTTCTAAAAAAAATACAATATATTAAAGATCACTAGATTATCTTTTTTTACATAAAACATTATATCCCTTATCATGCTTTGAAGGGGCAGTTGGCATCACAGAAGAGAGCTCGACCTGGAGTCGGAGTGGGGGGTGGTGGTGGGAGGGAGGTCAAATTTGGCCTCAGGCACTTGCTAGCTGTGTGACCCTGGGCAAATCACTTAACTCTTCCTCAGTTTTCTCAAATGTAAAATGAGCCGAGGAAGAAAATGGCAAACCATTACAGTATCTTTACCAAGAAAACCCCAAACAGGGTCATGAAGCATTGGACAAGACTGAAATGGCTGAACAACAACAACAACCATAAACCATTCTTTGATAGGGAGAATAATAAATCTGGTTGTTGGGGTAAAGATTCTAAAAAGGGAAAGGAGAGAAGAGAAAGAAAGGGGGAAAAAAGAAAAGGAAAAGGAATGCAAAGCAAAGCAAGAGAAGAGAAGGGAAAGGAAGGATATTTGAAAGTGAGGAAAATGATAGAAAAAGTACAGGAAAGGAAAAGGCAGACAAGAGAATGGAGAAGGAAAGAAAAGGGAAAGAAAATTGTTCTGAATATGTTCTGAAAACATTTCAATTGAATTTGTACTAAAAATAGTTAGGTTTTAAGTTGATTCAATTAATTTCAATGGTTCAGTCTAGATCAAAGTCATCCTTGAAACAGTATTCTAGGCTTAATCTGATTTTTCATATCCTGAGAACCCTGAGTATTTCACTAAATAGATGCGATAACAAAAAGGGTTGACAGGAGTTTGAAATTAGTCATTCTATCCTAAAGATTAGACAACAGGCTAGTATGGGACTCATCCATGCTCAGAATATCCCTTTCATATTATGAAATTGTTAGCGGTGTGGGAAGGGGAAAGGGATATCTTTTTGGTCTCATGAAGTAACCTAAATTAACAGTACATTATTACAGTGATTTTCAGTCAGGAGTCAAAATGTCTTTCCTGTTGTACATTTCTTCTAGACTTCAGATGAGCAGCAATGATTCTAAAAGTCTGGTAATCTTTTCTTCCAACATAGGTGGTTCTATATGCCTAGAGTTGAAAATGAGATGATATTTTATGTGTTGAGAAAACATGATGACAGATATTTGAATTTTGCAATTCAGATACCAGCAAAATCTTTAGAGTCAACCAATCAAATTGAAGTGGACAATTGAGCATTTGATGAGCCTGTCAACATCAACTTGTTTAATTCAATGGGTAATGGCTGACTTCCATGTGATTAATTGTCCTTCACTTCCTACAGAAATAAAGTGCACCAGATACTTCCCAACCATCTATTTCATATTGGTCTGAATCAATCTAGCCTCCAGTAGTATCTGAGTCTGGTCCTGCTAGAGTTGGGCAGGCACTTATGGTGCTTTGAAAAGGGCCCTAGATTGAGCATCTAAAATATTTTTATTCAAACCCAACTCTACTACTTATTATCTGCACAACCCTAAGAAAATCACCTAATCCCTCTGGGTCTCTTAAAAATGAAGGAGTCCCTTCCAACTTTCAGTCTATGGATGAAATTGCATTATTTTTGCAATATATTTACAAGATCAAATCATTTTGTCTGAAGAAAAAAATAAATAGAATTTTTGGAAACAATTTTTGATAGTGCAAAAATAGCTTAAATGAAGGTATTTCCCTCTATCTGTAAATATGCACAACAACCATGCCAGACTAAAGAATGGTTACTTGTTTAGTTCATATTATTGTCAATTTCATAATTCTCTACATAGATCTCAATACTCAGAATACATGTTCTATGATAGAAATTCTTTTCAGATATAAAAGAACAGTCCACCATCTCAAAGAGATTTGCTTCTTTATTTTGCTTAAATATTCTTCACAAAAGGAACAATAGGGGGAAAAAATGAGCCATTTTCAAGAGGAGAACATCCAGGATCATACAGAAGGCATGAAACTGGGGTGGCTAGGTGGCACAGTGAGTAGAGCATCGGCCCTGGAGTCAGAAGGACCTGAATTCGGATCCGACCTCAGACACTTAATGTACACACAAATAAAAACCTAGCCGTGTGGCCTTGGGCAAGTTACTTAACCCCAACTGCCCTCCAAAAAGCAAAAATAAATAAATAAATAAATAAAATAAGAAGGCATGAAACATGAAGATTAGTCACAAGAATGAGGATTTTTAACAGATGAGAACAGGGGGGATATGATAGTTTTATTTACCCTTTTTAAAATACTGTTAAAGGGAAGAAAAATTAGACTCATTCTGTGTGGCCCAGAGGGCAAATCTAGCATGAATGGGTAAGTTAGAGAAAGGAAGATTTTTGATTCAATATAAGGAAAAACTTAGAAATATTTAGAAGTGTGTGGTTCAATAGATAGACTATTGGGCCTGGAGTCAGGAAGACTTGAGTTCAAATCTGGCCTCAGACATTACTAGGTGTATAACTTTGAGCAAGTCACTCTACCCTGTCTGCCTCAGTTTCTTCATCTGGAAAAAGAGATAGAGAGGGAAATGCAAACCATTCTAGTATCTTTTCCAAAAATCAAACAAACAAAACCAAAGGGGTCATGAAGACTCACACGTGGCCAAAATGACTGAGCAATACCAAAATAAGAAAAATGAAAATGATTCTCTTGTAAGATAGAGAGTTCCCCATTGCTGTAGCTATCTGAGAAGAAGCTAAGATTGGAATGTGGAAGAGGGAATTTATATTTCAGGCAAGGGCTGGACTAGATGAACTCTCAAACTCCTTCCAAGTCTGAGATCCCATGATTCTATAAATATGGTTGTTACTACTGACACCACAATCCAAATGTGGTTCGTTAGGGATGTGCCCCCATTTCATCACCTTAGATGGTTCTCTGTACACAGAGACTCACTGGCTGCTTCTGGTCTTGTGACAAATTCCCATGGATTGACATTGTCTTTACTGGTCCAGTTGTCACAGCTGGGCTACTGCCAGTAGCTCCAAAATGTTGATGTATGCCTAAAGTAGTAGCGGGGTATGTAGTGGTGTCTCTGTTGCCACTCTGATGATGCAGCTGCTCCAAATGTGACAAATGCCATTAGTGCCATGGCTCTTGTTACCCCAAACCACAGAAGGAGGCTATCTTCCTCTGAACAAATGCTCAATTTTGCCTGTCAAATTCTTGGATGTATTAAATTTTTCTCTAGAGCTTGGGGCTATTGTAGCAGCTGTTTATAAACATTGCAGACCCAACATTAGTTAGAGAAAGGAGAAGAATGCTTTGCCCCATACATTTGGCCTCCCCCACCATCTTAAAGAATGCCACAGATACACTGACCCTTTTGCTTTAGATTTAAATTAGCAACTGGGATCAACTTCTAGCTGAATCAGTCATCTCTGACTCCTTCCCAGTCAGTTATCTCTCATCAACATGTCTGGGAATGTCCAATGGGCTGCAGACCTTAACTGGAAAAGCACAACAAACAATTAAATAGGTACTGCAGGAGAAAACTGGGCTGGACTACATTTATACTGAGCCATCCAGTCATCCACCCCAACATTTGCAGCTTCCATGGGTCCCTGACAGGCAGCTTTTTTCTTTGGAAGTCTAGATATGAATGCCATAGAATTTGTTTTCTTTAGTCTCATTCATGCTCAAAATATCTCGTGCTATTTTATATAGTGGTAATGAGTTAGATATTTCTAGTGCTTCCCTGGGGAAGTGATCATGAGGACTGCTGTGATAAATAAATAGTAATAGTCCTTTGCACTGATAGAGCAATGTCCATTGAGGGATGCCACTCTGCCTTCCAAAAATGCAATAAAATTTCAAAAATGCCCTTGTACAATAAGAGAAGTAACATACCAATTTTTTTAGATAAGAGGCAAGAAGAGGTAGAAAGGGACCTATTGGAGGAGGCCCCTAGGAATAGTCACAATAAGGTTTCCACCTAGCCACATTTATTTCTCCCCCAAACACCATCAGTTGGCTGTGGAGGCTTCCAGTAGGGTTTATTTCTTATGAAAATTTAAAGATTTCTATGTTTCAGGAAAGTATAGGTATTTGTCAGCAAATTCCAACAGGTTGTCATCTGCAGCAATCACCCAAATGGTATCCACTAAATAAAAAGTTTAATTCAGATGGGAAATATGATCACTGAATTTATATAATACCATTTCAGGTTAATGATGTTTGCATAATTAAATGGGTGATCTTCTAACTCCAAAAGGAAAGAAAAGAAGCTCTTGTTCAGGTCTATGCCATTCTTCCCTACTTGAAATTAGCTACATGAATGGAGAGGGGTTGCAATGTTGCATTGGCAAAGCTTATATAAATTAGATTTGAGGATTGGTATTTTTTTGCAAAATTATCTTCTAAATTATGTTAAGCTTGGGTAAGTATTAAAATTACTTTGCATTAGATGAGTACCCCCTAACTAATGGTCGAGGCAGGTCCCCTGGACATTTAAAGCAATGTGGTTAAGTTAGGTTTAGATGAAAATTTTCTTGCTCATCATGGTGAGATGGCCACATATAGAAAGCAATGGTATCCATTCAACTTATCTGGGCAAGTATTTTAATGTTTTCTGTGTGTGTGGCTTCTGAATAAACAGGTTAGTTCTCTTTTCAACAAAGTAGAATCTTCTGAATAAACAGGTTAGTTCTCTTTTCAACAAAGTAGAATCTTAAAACAAAACTGTTGGAGTTAGGTTATTTTACTCTGGGATGTTTGTGAGTTTTCTCACTAAGTTCTTATGTTTGCTTCTAAATAATAAAACTGAATCACATATGATTCCTGAGTTTTTCTATAAAATTTAAATTTTAAATGGGGGCTATAAAAGATACTGATTTAAATCTGATATGTTCTGGCAGTTACTATCTTTGACAGGCCTGGCACTAGACAAAATTATGGTGTAGGCAAAGTGACATTGTAGAGCCTATCCCAGGTAATTAAAAGTTCTAAATGTAGGATTGAATCAGGGCATATCCTCTCCAGGCATAACCTATGCTTTGGAGGTTTTCTTAAGTATTTCTCCATAAAAACATATCTAACCTTTATCTCTCAGAATTCCAAGCTCCCATTAACTGATACACTAACCAATGTTAATGTGGTTCCAATGAATTAATGTGCTATGCACCCTAGTTAATACTGGATCATCACTTACCTTACAAATGGGTTCTGTTCCTAGAGTTGGCTTATAAGTCACTTATTTGTAAATGGAAGCACATGTCCACTAGAAACAGCATTTCAAATGGTGGCAGAATTCTGAGTCTGGCTATAAAGCCTCTTTAATCTGCACTATAGCTATACAATGCTAGCAACTTTTAAAAACTGAATTTTGGATCCTTGGATGGGGCTACCTGGAAGAAATGAGGAGAAGTAATTTTTACCCTTTATTAGACACAGGGCCAACCCTAAACAATTTTAAATGGATAGAGTTTAAAGAAAATAGATAACAAAGCACACCTCCTACCTTATTATAGAAATATGAGTGAATACCAAGAATATTAGATAAAGTTTTTGAATTAGATGTCTTCCTTTGTTGTTTTGGTTTATCACAGGGAGAATTCAGCTGAGGAGAGGGGATGATTATAATGGAAAGAAAAAAGTATATTATTTCAGTTATACAAAAAAAAAAAAACTAAGCAAAATATGTCTTTGTCGTTATCCTAAATTATTTTCAAACTACCTCCCAGTGCCTTTCTCCCATAGCTCCGAGGTGCTAAATGATTTTATGCTATGCCAATCCTATACCACAAAACCCCATCCAGGTCTACTCTATATCCAAAATTACTCTGTGTTCTGAAGTTCTTTGGATTATATGAGTTCATGAGATTATCTCATCCTCCATACATATGAGTAGAATCATCTCATTATGGGGATGTGATGCCTCACTGGATATATAATTGGTCAAATCATGTTCAGATAAACATTACTTATAATTATCTATATGGTATCTGTGTATGGTATGGTATCTGTATGGTATAAGTGTACATGTACTGCATTTACTTATCTGTGGATGTTTTCATCTTCTTGGTAGAATTTAAGTTCTGTGAAGGCATGAACTGTTAAACTTTTCATTCCCCCCAACCCCACCAGGAACAAGTAGTATTGGCAAATAAAAGGTGCTTAATGCATGCTTGGGGTCAGTGGGAGGATAAGTGATTAGGTTTTTTTATATTCATTAAATTTATCAGACCTAAGGACACCTTTGATTCAAGGTAGCACAGATCAGTTCTGTTATGTGAAGCTCTGTTGAGAACTGGCTTCCAGAGTACCCTCAGTCTTAGAAAAGAATGGCAGGGGGGAACTCGTTCAAACTATGAAATGAGTGAAGGTAAAGAAAGTAACTGAGCTTTTTTTTTCTTACAAGGTCTAAAGTAGGTGGCAGAGAGATTGGTGACCATCATTGAGTGAGCACACAGTGTGGTCTCAGAAGAGAGTTTTGCCAATTTCAAATATTCTAGGTTAGCATTTTGTGCATCCTAATGGGTTTATTATAACACTGAGTCTCTCAGTATGTCATCTTGTATTTAATCATGTCAAATAATGGGAGATGTAGGGACTTGGGTTTGAAACTTGCCTCTCCTAGCTTTATGACTATGGGCAAATTGTTTCACTTCTGAGCTTTAGTTGATTATCTGTAAAAAAAAAAAAAAAGATTTACTAAAGCTATAGTGTTGACATCATGAAATTGTCAACCCATGCTAGATAATGTAGGTAAAGCATGTTTTAATGCTTAAAATTTTGTGAGTCAATTGTTATTTATTATAGGATCATAGATTTAGAACTAGTAGAGACCTCATAGGCCACTGTGTACAACCACCTCATTTCACAAATGAGAAAACTAAGGCACATATTTCTGGGTCTTGGAGCAACAAGATGGCAGACTGCACATTTTTTTTTTTCAGATCCCCATGACCACTCAAATCTTTCCAAAACAAATTATGCACCAAATAAAAAGTAACTGTAGCTGTTTCTATTTTCTAAGATACCCAGAATTCAAAAGAAGGTGAGTGACCCTCCAAAAAAACATCCCCAAGAATTGATTCTCACCTGATGATGGGCTTATTCAGCACTCCTCCGCCACTTTCCAAACCATTGGCAGTAAGACCATGCTAGCATACACAAGGACACAAAACAGGCTTATATCAAAACCTACTTGATCTTTTTCTCTCCCCCTTTTCAGTGCCATGGAGATCCCAGCTCCAAGATGCAGAAGTTTGCATGAGTCTTGACAACCAGCTTAGCCATAACCCTTGGGAGCAAAAGCCTGCCAGGGGTTACAACCTAGAAGCACTAACACTAAGAAGTTATCAAATACTAGTGCCAGAGAAAACAGGCTTTTAACTAATGGCACAAGGGCACAGAACTGCAGAACAGAGGGAGCAGCACAGTTCACCCAGACAGGACACCATTTATATGGGAGGTTGTGTAGCATTTTATTAAGCTTGAAGAAACGGCATCCAGTTGGGGTCAGTTATGACCACCCCATAGTCACTTGGGACAGAGACCTAGGTTATTGTGCCATGAATTACCCAATGTGGGAGAAGACTGAGATACTTTGAAATCCAGACTCCACAGAAACCACAATCAGAGGGGAAGTAGTCAAGAAGTGAATGATAGGGAAATTAAGGGATGGGGAAGAGAACAAAAGTACCAAAAATTTCAGAAAGAAGAAAACTCAAAAGCTTTACTCATAAACAGATAAATCAAAAGGAATAACAGTAATAACAAAAAGAAAAATGGTCTCCAAATATAGTATATAAGTTCTGACATTTATGAATCATTACTGCAAGATAAAGGAAGATGATTTAATATTTGAAACAGAGGACTCTAGAATTTGAGGAGCACATGGAAGTGCATGAGTTGTTTAAAAGTTAAATGGGAATTATGAAAATGGAATGTTATATCCTGCACAGCAAAAAACAATGAACAGATTAGGAAAACTTGAATCTTCAATAGCAAGCCTTACCAGAGAAACAAAAGAGAATTACATATTAGGAATGAAAATGCACAGAAAAAAGGACAATCTAGAAGAGAAACAAAAAATAACAATATTAAAAGAAAATATTCTCACCATACAAGGAAAGCTTACTGAATTGTTTTTTAAACATTTTTGTCTAAAGTTTTAAAATCTAAATTCTATAACTTCTTCTACCCCTCCCCTCCTCTCTCCCTAAGTCTGTAAGCAATCAGATATAGGTTATACATGTGCAATTACATAAAACATTTACCTATTAGTTATTTTGTACAAGACTTGAATTTTTTTTAAAAGAAAGAAATTAAAAGAAAATAGCATGCCACACTCTGTATTCAATTGATATCAGTTATTTTTCTGGAGGTATATAGTATGCTTCAACATTAATGCTTTGGAATTGTCTTGGATCATTGTGTTGCTAAGAATAGCTACATAATTCAATATTCTTCATTGAGCTATATTGCTGTTACTGTGTTCTATTCACTTCGATATGCATAAGTCCATGGAATTCTTTCTGAAATCATGTTACTTGTCATTTCTTATAGCATGGTAATATTCCATTCAAATCATATACCACAACTTCTTCAGCCATTACACAATTAGTAAGCATCCCTTTGATTTCCAATTCTTAGCAACCGCAAAAAGAGTCGTTATAAATATTTTTGTTCAAATAAATCCTTTCCCCTTTTTTGGATATCTTTGGTATATAGACCTGTAAAGCCAAGCATGAGCAGCTTTCCAGAAGAATGCTATTGTGAACAGTTTTCAAGGTTCTTATTATACAGTATAGTGAAAACTCTATTTATTCAATAACAAATCAGAGCAAATGTTAGAGCTTATCACAGATAATAAAAATACAGAATTTACAACAACTTATCCCAGAAAATGGTCACATAGTTTTCACCACAGTGACCAAACAGTTTTGAACAAAGTATAATCATTTAGTCAATCAACCACTTAGTAACTCAATTATTCAATGAACTCCATCATTCAATCATCCTTAAGGAGGCTTGCCTCCTTAAGAGTCACAGAATACAATAATAAAAGTTCTCCACTCAGGGACACACTAAGTTACAATATCAGTCACTACCCAGCACTCTCTTAAGGGGTAGTGTAAAATACACAGGCTATCTATCCCCCAGTCACAAATAAGTTACAATCTTCTCAGTCAGTACACAGTATCCAAGTAAAGTCTTCTTTCAGCTTGACTTGGGGGAGTCTCTCAGATTCCCTGTATCCCTTCCCATAGCCCCACCTCCTACCTGAATTCACCAATTTGTCACCTGGATTCAAAGGCAGACAGCTCCCAGTTCCTTGTCCTGCTCTCCATGCTATTCCTGTTCCATGCTGAAGCTCACAATGCCCAGTCCACCTTAAATCCTTCACAGTCTCTGTTCCCAGGAAGTCAAGGCTTAACAAAGCCACCAACAGATTCATAAAAAGTACCAGCATCATAGTCATGCTTCCTCAGTCTTCAGCAGCTCCCAGGAGAAGCTGAAAGCTCTCCAGCAGAAGCCCCAGCTGGTTCTGAGAATCAAAATCATTTCACCCAGGTACCCAAAATCAAAATAATTCTCTCCAGCCTAGGACTTTCCTCTTCAGCCTCCTCAGCAGCAGCTGCTTCTGCCTCTATGAAGCTTATAACTAGGAGGTCTGACTCTCCCTCTCTGGGGCTTTACCTTAGATACAGTATTGCTCCTCCCTTTTCAGCCCTTTCCTGTTACATCAACAACAGGGATTCATACCTTCTGTTTCTTTAACAGAGGCTTAATTTGAACTTGGTGCTAAGTACCTGTCAGGTTAGCAATACAAAAGGAACTTCAAATTTCATTACTATTAGAAGACTTAACGCTGGTATTGCTGGATCAAAGGGTATGCACAGTTTTATATGCCTTTAGGCATATTTCAAAATTATTTTCCAGAATAGTTAGATCAGTTCACAACTCCACCAACAGTGCATTAATGTCCCAGTTTTCCCACATCCCTTCCAATATCCAACATTTTCCTTTTTTTGTCATAGAGTGTCTACCGTGATAGCATACTGAATTTTAAGACAAGATATGCAAAGGCAACCAAAGGATCATAGGTCTCCTAGAAATACACAACAGGACAAAAGAATCATAAAGGAAATAACAAAGAAATAGTGAAGGAAATCATAGAACTGCCCAGAACTTCAAAATATAGAAAAAGAAATTCCAATTGAAAAAATTCACATCACCTGCAGAAAAAAAGGTTGCAGTCTCCAAAACACATAGTAGATACATTTAATGACTCAATGTAGAAACTACAAGTTCTACAAGTCATAAGGAAAAAAGACCTTCAAATGCAAAGGAAAGGACATTCAGATAATGTAAGACTACTTCACAATACTTACTAGAAAAAAGGAGGAGGGAATGGAATATTTTCTTTGGAAAAGCAATGGAGCTAAGGATGCAGCCTAGGGTTACCTATATAACAAACCCAAGGTTAACCATATAAGATAAACAATGAATATTCAGCAGTAAAGAAGAATTTGAAATAATCTAGAAAGAAAAACATAACTGAAGAGATTATTTAGCTGTTGAACACCCCAAACAATAGAAATGGAACAGGAGTGAATGAATGTCACAGGCAAAGATAGTAATAGTAACAAAAGTGACAATAGAGAGAAACCAGTAAGAGACTTCTTTCTAAATATATCCAAAGATACACGGGTATAAGTAAAAATCTGATAGAGGTAAGAGTGAAGAGGTTGTCAGGGGGTATTATGGATGGGACCTGATAATACTCTGCCTATAAGTGAATGCTTCTTTTGAGGAAATATATCACAGGTTAGCAAAGTGGGAAAGAGGAGAACAGAGGGATAGGGAGTAGTAAGTGGTGTACTGGGGTCAAATAAAGGACTTGAAGTGAGGGGAAAGTGACCTCTGTGGTCTCAGAAAGAGAGTTTCCAGGGGTGTGTGGGAGAAGGGGAAAAGTTTTGAAAAGGGAAAGATAGAAAAAAGGCCTTACTTTGGAGGTATCGGGGATTCTACTTATAAATGCTATAATGAGTGAAGAGAAATAGTTGGTGAAGGGAGATAAGTACCTTATCTTGCATAAGGCTGAAAGAGGGATTTGGTACTTGAAAAGTCCATATGGGGGAAGTGGGTTGTTGTGACAACGACTTAAAAAATTATGCTCCAAATCACTAGTAACAAGAGAAATATAAATCAAAACAACTCTTAGATTTCACCTTATACCCTCAAATTGGCAAAAAATAACCCCAAAGTTACAACAGTTAATGCTGAATGGATTGTGGAAAGATCAGTACACTAATGCATAGTTTGTGGAGCTGTGAAATGGTACAATTATTTTGAAAAGCATTTTGGAATTAGGCAAAGAAAGTAACTAAAATGTCAATACCCTTTGAACCAGAGACACTATTACTGAGTTTATACCCCCAAAGAAGCCATTGTAAGAAAAATACCCATATTGTCCAAAATATTTACAACAGCACTTTTTATGATGGCTAAACATTGGAAACAAAATGGATGCCCATCAACTTGGTAATGATTAAACAAATTGTCTTATATGAATATAATGGAATATTACTATACTTTAATAAATGGTATATGTGTAAATTCAGAGAAGTATGGCAAGATCTATATGAATTGATGCAGATTGAAGTAGAGCCAAGAAAATAATATACTAAGTACTAAAATAATATAAATGGAAAGACATACACACCAAAATATTAAAAGTAAATATAAGGAAATTATAAGGAACAAATGAGACTCAAATGAAGAGATTTGAGAAGACATCTCTAGCCTACCCCTTTGCGGAGATAGGTGCTTTACAGGTATTACCCCTTGCACGTATTTTTGGATTTTTTCCAATATATCAATTGGTTGTGCTGCCTTTTTTTAATTCTTTTTCTCTCCAAAAACACTATTTGTAATGTAGGATATCATTCCAGGAAGAGGAGGGAAAGGTATACATTTGATACTATGGTGACATGGGAAACAGAAAATGTGAATAAAAACTCATTTAAGAAAAGAAAACTGAGGCAGAGATTAAGTAACTTACTCAAGGTTAACAAAACTCATGTAAGATTTGAACCCATGTCTTCCTCACTTGTAGCCTCTTCAAGAATGAAGGATGAACAACCACCACCACCCAGTGTCTTCTCTATTGTAAAACTTTATGATTAGTGAATACAATAATATCAATTTCACAGAATTCAACTGATGTACAAATGTGTGTATATATGAGGAATCTATTGCACATTGCAAGGAATATCAATGATCTATTATAAAAAATTTCATCAAATTAAATGTGAGTAATAAAAAAGGGCTGGTTGTGTGACAAATTGTATTAGATGGCTATACTGCTGATATCAAGAGAAAGCAGAGCAACCTCCCATTTTATTATATGGACTCACTATAACATATTTATGGGACATCTTGTATATTAGTCCCACATGATGAGCAGGTATAGATGGTTTGCAATCTGTATCATTCCAAGGAATATACACAGTATTATAGCTCTCAAACTACGAGAGATTTTCAAGACCTTCAAGTCCAGCCATCTCATTAGAGAAATGAGTGAACAATGGTAATAGAGGGCTGTAAAGGAATGCAGATTTCCTCTAAACCATCTTCTGAATTTTGCTTATCAGGAAACTGAGAACCACAGAGATTAAATCACTTAAACAAAGACACACATACATACATGGCAGAGCTACATTGATGAGATCACAAATGTGTCAGATTTTCAGAATAAGATTGAAGACACTTGCCAAAATAAAAAATACATGATCAAATCAACCATGGCAGTTCATTTGGAATTTTGAGTTGTACAGTAAAAGCTCATTAAGTTAATTTAGTCTGTTAATTAGAAATCTACAATCATTGGATAAGGCAAGTCTGGCTGGAGTTTACATTTACTTTTTCTGTTAACAGTTTTCTAAGTTAATAATGTTAATGAGAATGGGGGGGGTGTCACAACTCTTAAGAAAAGGAACTGTTTTCCAATATACTAAGCCCTACAAAAGTATTATTGTATAATCTGAAAATTATATTGTATAATCTGCAAATTATAAACCTTTGCTTATCTAGTCTCAGTAGAGGTTCCTCTAAGAATTATTACTGACTAAATTGTGGTTACTTAAAGTGTACTTAAAAGTAACAAAGCTGCATTTTTTTTCAAACTATTCAGACTTTCATTAGCTAAACAAGCATTTTTCTTGTTAGAGAGAACTGAACCTCTGGTTTCATGTATAAGAAAGTCTAAGGTAGAAAAATAGCCTCCACTAATGAAGCAGTCCCATCCCCTCTCTGCAACTTGCAGTGTTAGAGAGCTGCCAAAGGCAGTGGGAGGTGATGTGAATTGTCCAGGGTCATACTGTTAGTATGTCAGAAATTGAACTTGAATCCAGGTCAGCTGGTTACTTGTTTTACCAAGCTGGCTCATTTGTCCAAAGATACATTAAATCGGTGAGGTTTTATAGTACCATTGAACAATTATGTTGAAATTGGTCAGATTGAATGAGCAATAAATAGATCATTTTAGAAGTCATACGCACTGGATCACAGTTTGTTCTTTCTAATCTTTCTCTTTTCCTTTCCATTCATCCAGAGATATCACTAATTATTCTACCAATTACATCTGACAGACACAAGCAAGCCAGTTAACCTCTCTGAGGCCTTTATTTTTCCATCTATAAAATGAGGAGGCTGGACTCAGTGATCTCTAAAGTTCCTTCCAGTTAGAAAATCCCAGGAGCTAATAATTCTTTCAGTGACAACCTATTTGTCAATTAGGGAATTAAAAGGGAAAAAAAACCTAGCCCAGTGGAACAGTAATAGCAAAAACAAGAGTACTAGGGATAGATGGTTTTGGCTCAGCACTATCACCATCTCTTTGAATTCACCAGGTTGATGGAGAAAGAAAATAAGAAAGCAATCACAAATTCCCCTAAGGAGTTAGTTGTTGAATACAAGGAATTCTTGAATAGACCCAAGGATCAGCAAAACTTGAATGAGCACATGGGGGGAGGCATTTATTGTTTCTTCTCTGAATGCTAGAAATATTGTCAATGGACATCAGCTATTTAGTTCTCATTTCAATCCATTGTCAGGAGCTGGCAGGCATGGATGGATTCTGCAGGTTGCATTTAGGCTTCCTGAAGAAGCGCTGCGAAATCTGTCTGAGTGAACAGCCCAAGGGACCAGCAAAAATTGGTTCTGTTGTAAGAAATGGTCTTTAGCTAAAGGTTAAGCAAAATTGTACTGATGATATTTTAAACTGATTGTTTGAGACAGTGATTCCTTTAGAAGTGGTCCTTAGCAAGGTCACTCTTCATTTCCTTCATATGTTTGTGTGTGATTGAGTGTGTGTGTGTGTGTGTGTGTGTGTGTGTGTGTGTATGTGTATTGACTGACCTTTTATTTCATTAACTGTCCTTGTATCTTTTGGTCTTTGGCTACTTCTTCCTCCACTCCACCCCCCTCCCAGTACCAATCAACTATCATTCTACACTTCACAAAAATACATGCAATTAATGAAATATACTTTAATCTTTGCTTGTATCAATCTGTACGCTCTCTTTTTTGGGTCCCAGTCCCACCCTGTTAATTTCTTTGTTCTATGGAATAATCAAAGGGGGTTAAGCCCCCTTTGTGGGCTGATTGGGGAACTTTATTATTGAAATGTCAATTCTTGGGTTGGTTACACTGATTTATTGCTTTCGGGTTTTGATTTTTATGTAGGCTTGTTCAAGAGTATTGCAGAAATGAGTTAATAATTTAAATCAGTGTCTATAAAAGGTCCCTAAAGGTGATTATTTTTCCTAACAACTATGCATTTCACAATGTCTTTTCAATCACACACCATTATGGGCATATGTCTCTTTTCTTGAAGAAAAATATTTTTGTATCCCAACTGGGTAACAAACGTGCATATAAACAGCTAGTTAGACATTTTCTACACAATCTATTTGTGCAAATATCCATTTTCAATTAAACATACACCTGATGATGCATTTGCATTAAAGATGTAATTAAAGGAGCTCTTTGAAAATTTAGTCATGTAATGTCATTTTAATATTCAACTTTTCTCTCCATTAGTTTTAATAATAATTCTTTGTACTTATATTACCCTTTAGTTTCTCAAAGCTCAAAGTCTCTCAGTTGTTTTTTTTTTTGGATTATGTGATGGTCACTTTTTTCATATCCTGAAAGGCAAATAATTCACTTCCATTGGAAAAATTACCTCTAAGCATATGTATCTAGAATCAGGAAGTCATTGTATTCTTATATGCCTAGCCCTGAGAGCATAGATTTTTGTATTAAATTCATATTGGAGCTTTTTGGGAAACCAAATGGGAATTCGACATTGAAACACTTTCCACAAAAATCTTGTTTCAACCATGGTTTAAATCATGATGTGAAAAATAGATGCTCTGTGGAAGGCTCAGACACGTTCAATGAAGCACTAGATGTCTGGGTGGGCCAGCCAGAAGTGGCTTCCTATAGATAGAAAGGACATAGTCTTCCAGCAGCTGTACAAGGATAAGAGTGAACACACTTTCCCCTGGTCTTCCTATTCCCTTACAAAGGTGATGTGCTGGATAATCCTAGCTGCTGAACAGCAGAACAGAAGTAGAGATTCTATAGGGCTCAAGAATTTTTTTTTGAGAGGAAAAGGTAGGGCAATTGGGATTAAGTGACTTGCCCAAGGCCACACCACTAGTTTTGTGTTAATGTCTGAGGGCGGATTTGTACTCAGGTCCTCCTGACTCCTGGGCTGATGGGCTGATTCACTGCACCACCTAGCCACCCCAAGGGCTCAAGAAATTGATGAGAACTAAGTAGAACAACCTATTCCTTGGGAAAACCCAAATGAAAAATAATTTGTTATGGAAAAAATTGCAAATTCTTGGGATCTTGGGGCATTGGGGATCATTAAGTTCAACTCCTTCCTTTTATAGATGAAAAGAAGGAGAATCAAAGTTAAGGTGACTACAGGATATACACAAAGAAAAACAAAATGCAAGCTAGGGTATGATGAGGACCAAGGAGAGCTCCAAAGTGTTCTATTAGTCACAGAATATGTCAGTTGACATTTAAACTTGTACTTAGCAGTGAAAATCCTTTTATATTAATTTTAGAATACAGTCTATGTCAAATTTACAGTCAAATTGTAAAGAATAAAGATTTTTGATCATCCCTTATACAAATAATTTTTTAAACATCCTAGTCAATCAAAATTTTACTAGATTGTGGAAATTTCCCATGTCTTTTTCTCTACAGTAAAGTAATATAATGGCTATAATGCTAGGCTTAGAATCAGGAAAGCTTGAATTCATATCCCACTTCCAACACTGGCTATATGGTCCTGGGCAAGTCATTTAACCTCTATATTCTCTCTGAGACTTATCAACTAAATCAGTGACCTACTGTCTGTGGTAGATGGAGTTCACAATGCTGAACACTGAAGATATCTTAGATTCCTTGTATATCTGTTTTTTTTCTTTTTATTTACCTAACCATTCCATATAAAAGTACACTCCCACTTCCCCATTCTATATTAAGTTCTGCAAAGGCAAGGGATGCATTTATTCCTTTTATGCCTTCCTGCCACATCTAATATGTCTCTTTAGACAACAGTTAAAAAATATTGACAACTGATTTGCAGCTATAATTCACAGAAACTTAATGAAATTTAATAGGCATGTTCAAATTTCCAGAGTTTCTTGAAACATTTCTTCTTGATAATCATATTATATTTTTTATTTTCTATGCCCCGCACATCCCAAATTACATGACTTAAGCACCTGCATAATTTTCCATTCTTTCAACAAGCATTTATCATATACCTAAAATGTGCCAGGGAACTTGCTAGGTGGTAGGTACATAAAGACAGAAATACAAAAAATGAAACCATTCTTGCCCTCAAGGAGCTTAAATTCTACCATTAACTTGGGCTCTATTTACCTCTGAGTCCATACGATAAATGAAATCATTTAGAATTCTCCTGCTTTGACAGGCTATCTATGATTGGAATGTAAATTGCATATACCTGGAAGAGACAATAAAAACATTTCCCTAGGTGGATGACCGCATTGGGTCTTTTGTATCTGATAGAAAGGCTCCTATGGAATATATAAAGGCAGCCCCACTAGTTTCTCAGACCATAAAGAATCTTTAGATTCTGATACATCCCATGAATAATAGAACACTTTGGCACTCTCTTTGGTCCTCATCATAACCCTACCCTACAGAAGAGATAATTAGCAGGGTTGGAAGGATCAAGTGAGGGATTTGGTGGATGAAGAGAACATGGGTATGCTTATACAAAATAAGAAAGGAGGCAGTAGATAGGAAAAAGCGAAAATAAATGATAGAGTGGGAATAACAGGGATGATCTTTTGGAGAAGATGGGTGGAATGTGATCACTTATGTAGGTAGTGGGGTTAGGAACAAGGCCACATCTTAATGTGAGGCAAAGGTGAAGTAGAAGATAATGGCAGATGACATATAAGTAATGAGATGAATTAGAAGGGAGTAGAGAGAACTCAGTTGTGATTTGCCTCAAATATTTTGTAAAATTTATGAGGCAAAATTCTTAGCTGAGATGGTGGGGGTGGAAGAGGTGGTGAAACCATGGCAGGTTGAGGAGGGATAAAAGTCTGAAAGAGCTACTGTGGAGAGTGGGACAGTTAGTTCATAAGGGAAAATTGCCTAGCACTACTGAGGGCACCATTGAAGTTGCATAATATAAATTTGTAGTGAACCCAGTCAGAATGCTTGAGTGAGTTCTCTCCATGTTTATTCAGCAACATGTGTTTAGGAGTGAAAGCAATGGATAGTAGGAGGGAAACAAGGCTAAGGCTAGACAGGGTGGAAACAGTGATATGACTGAAGAAACAAGTTTAACTGGTAGAGTTAAAGAGAAGTAGAGTTTAACTGGTTCACCAAGGGGTTAAGGTGAGAAAAACAGAAGAGAGTATCTAGATCAGTGATGGTGAACTATCCAATGGTTATGACTTGAGAGGAAAATAAGATATCAAGGGATTGAATATCATATTATAGTTGAAGATCAGGGTTTCATAAGGGGATATAGAGGAAAAAGTGTAAAGTTAGTAACCTTTGACCAGAGAAGATTTTGGAATTATTCAAAAGGGAGGTGGTTCATTCACAGGTGATGGCAAAATCAAGGGTATTCAAGTCTTTGTGGGTGACTAAGGTGGAGTAGAGGAGTAATTCACGGAAATTGAGTAGACTGAGAAAATGTGTGGTTAGGGTTCTTGTGGGAGAGCCAGTATTATATTTTGCAATCTCCAAAAATGAGGGTAAGATTTGGGGAAGAGAGTAAAATTGTGAGCCAAGTACTGAACCCATTGAGGAAGGATAAAAAGGCACTGACCTGGAAGACTTTAGATAACTGCTACCAGAATTTTGATTGAGTGGGAGATATGAATTGCTTGAATCTTTTTTTTTTTTGGGAGGGCAATTGGGGTTAAGTAACTTGCCCAAGGCCACACGGCTAGCTTTTTATTTGTGTGTGCATTAACTGTCTGAGGCCGGATCCGAACTCAGGTCCTTCTGACTCCAGGGCCGAAGCTCTGCGCCACTTAGCTGCCCTGTGCATGAATCTTAAAAGTAGAGATTTAACTGAGTGAAGGAGGTAAAGGGAGACCTTGGAAAGGACAAAGGTAAGTAAGGAGCATTCTAAATCCCTTGCCTCAACCAGTGAACTAAGGGGGGTGGGGCGGGTGGCAGGGAGGGATGAGTGAAGATACAGCCAGTACTGAAAATGCTAGCCAGGGAGGCTATGTAATCAGAGGAAACTAGGTTTCAGTAATAGCTGGAAGATGGAAGGAATGAGAGGGGGAAAAATGTAGGATGAAAGGAAGTTTGTTTCCCATAGAATAAGCATTCCAGAGGGCATAGTGTAAAGGCTGGGTGGAACTTTGAGGGAGAAGGATGGAGGGGGTTATAGATAAGGAGGGAATTAGGAAATGAGATTTGTATGATGACCTACAAGGGTTCAGAATCAATGGGATATATAAGGTATAAGAATCAATGGGATATATAAGGTGTAAGAATGTTTTTCACTGTTTGGAAGATATTACTCCTCTTCCCAGAGGACACTGAAGATCAGAAGGCAGATTAAAAAAAAAAAAAAGATGGATAGTTACGTGGGAGGTCCTGTTTTGCTATTCATCTTCCCTTCAAAGGCCAGGAAATCAAGCTAGCAGCTGAAAGTAGAAGTTGTCTTATGCTGGCACAGATGGAAGTCACACCATTGTCCTCTAGTAACCTTTTAGGGAAGTGCACAGCAGAAGGTGGAAGACACATGGTCAGAGGAAGGTCTTCTGTGATACTGACTTGATTCCTTGGTCCTTGAACTCTTTCTAGTTTATTGTAGTATTTTTTCTTTTACCTTAAAGTTCTAGATTTTGACTATGACATTCCTTGGAGTTTTGTTTGTGGGTTTCTTACAGGAGGTAAAAGACAGATTTCTTCTATTTTCACTTTGTTTGAACCTTATAGCATAGTTTAAGGTCTAGTACTGTTGAATCTGCTTCCTCTACATCTCTCCCCACTTCATTTCCTTGAAGTTCCTGACAATGGTTCTTCCAAATAAATTTTGCTATTTCTTTTTTAGGAATTTAATTGGTATGGCATTAAATAAATAGATTAGTTAGGTAAAATTGTTGTTTTGTAATTATATTGGCTTTACCTAACCATGAACAATAAATATTACTTCAATTACTTAGATCTGACTTTATTTGTAGAAAAAGTGTTTTATGTTTATATTCATATAGTTCCTGTGTCTCTTTTGGCAGGTATACTTTCAGGTGTTTTATACTGTCTAGTTGTTTCAAATGGTCTAAAACATCATTGAATTGCTGACACATAGTGTAGTTTTTATATTTTTCTTTTTTGATTAAATCAATCTTAGATTTAACAGTGTCTCAGACCATGATTATTAACCCTGGTTTTTATACATAATTTCTACCCCTGACCTTTGTTTCATTTTTGTATGTATCTTTTGTTTTTATAGTATTTCATAAAAGCAATGTAATATTGAATTCAAAATTTTAATCTATCAGTTTCCATTTTATGAATAAATTCATCCCATTCACATTCTTGTTGTGTAATTTCCTTCTTCCTCCTTTGTCTTACTATCCTTCTTACCCTTTTCCTAATCCTCCTCACTCCTCTGCTTTACTTCCCACTAACTTGCCCTCCTTTCTTTATTTACCCCTCCAAGAGTCCCTCTCTTATCTTCTCCCCTATCTTATTCCTTTGAATTATTTTTCTTTCTGAATTTAGAAGACCTTATACTTTTATGTTGTTCCCTATTTAACCCCTCCCTGCTGAGAGCAAGGTTCCAACACTACTCACCCCCCCACTAGTTTGTTTGTTTGTTTTTTGGTATCAATTTTTCCTTGTTTGTATGAGATAATTATTTCTGTTTTATCTCTCCCTACAGTTTTTTTTTTTAGAAACACCCCTTTCATATTCAGCTCAGTCCCAAAGTTTGTTTCAACCTACCCAAATAATGATGACAGTCATAATAATACTGATTATATTCTCATATATAAGAAGTAAACACTTTGGTCTTGAGCCCCTTATAATAGGTCTTTAATTTTTATCTTATATTTCTCCTGGATGCTATATGTCAAATGTTCTCCTAAGTTCTGCTGTTTTTGTCACAAATACCTGAAACTATTTCAGCTGATTAGTTGTCCTTTCTTTTTTCATTCAGCATTATACTTAACTTTGCTAGATATGTTATCCCTGATAACCCCAGGAATTTTGCTCTATGAAATATAGTAATTGAAGACCTATGGTCCTTCAGAATAATAGATGCTAGATCTTTTCTTGTTACTTCCAATATTTTCTCCTTAACCTGAGAGCTTTGAAATTTTGCTATGATATTACCATAAGTTTTCCTCCTGGAATGTCTTTCAGGTAGTGATTGGTGAATTATTTTTTCCATTTCTGCTTTGCCTTCTTGCTCCAGAGTTTCAGGGCAATTTTCCTTGATAATTTCCTATAGTATTGTATATAATAAGATTCAGTTTTCTAATTATAATTTTCAGGTAGTGCACCTATTTTTGTATTATTTCTTCTCAATCTCTTCTTCAGATCAGTTACGTTCTGATGAGATGTTTCACATTCTCTTCTATTTTTTAATTCATTTCATTTCATTATTTCTTGGTGTCTCGGAATGTCATTAGCTTCGCTTTGCCCAATTCTAGTTTTCAAGGAATTATTTTCGTTCTTAAGTTTTTGATTCTCTATTTATGGTGGTTGACTTTCTTTTCATGATTTTCTTGGGTTGCTCTTATTTTTTTTCTCATTTTTCTCAATATTTTTTATTTGATTTTAAACTCCTTTTTAAGTTCTTCCAAGAACTCTTTTTGGGTTTGGGACCAATTGACATTTCTCATGGAAAAAAGGAGTGATCTTTTTAGCTCCATTATCTTTGTCTGAATATGAACCCAGATCTTCTCTATCCCCATAGTAGCTATCTATGGTTGGGTTTGTTCTTCTTTGCTTAATCTTTTTTTTTTTTTGCTTGTTTGTTTGGCTTTTTGTTTTTGTTTTTAGCTGCTATTAGCATGTTCAAATTCTAGCACCAAAGTATGGGGAATGATGCCCCAAGCCTCAGGTCTTTCTTACTGCAATTTTCTGAGATCTGTCTCAGAAAGCAACCTTGGGCTCTCACCTCTACTCTGAAACCATAGCTAGGGCCCCCAGTCATTCTATCCCAAAAACGATTTTCATCCCTCTGGTCCCACTGGTGGCTGCAAACTACAGTGGTCTTCTCTGCCCTGGAACTGAAACAAAGGACTTTGTTATCTTAGAAGCGTTCATAGCCAGCAGGGTTCCTGCCATTCTGATCTATATTTTGCCACTGTACTCATATGGTTCCAGAGGAGAAAGTGAGGCTGGTGACTTTGCACAGCTCTCTCTTGCTTAAATCCAATTCATTTGTATATCCTGGGATTACCTCCCTGATATCTTGGTCCTCCCTGAGAACAAAGGACAAGCAAATTAACAACAACAACAACAACAACTGCACTCATCAGGTGTGTGCTAGTTCTTTCCTCCCCATAGTAGAAGCTCAGCCTGGAACACATCTGGTTAGCACAGCTGTGATTGGCATCCCTTGACAATGGAAGGTCTTTCAATTTTCTCCTACTCAGTGGTCAGACCCACATATTGTCTGTGAGATGAAAGTTTCTAAGACTAAGGCTGCCTTGCAAAGCCAGATGCCCTCGGGGTTTTTCCAAAATGTTTTCCTGGAGGTGTTTGCACTCCACTCAACCTGAATGTTGGCCCCTGGAGGTCTAGTCTTTCCTGAGGGTTTATTCAAGTTGTCTTCAGCAAACAAGTGTTTTACCGTGATTTTTGCTTATTTCCACTGCTATATGTTCCTTCTGAGGCAAGTTTTGATTTGTGTGTCTGTGTTGTTGTTTTTAGTGAAAGAAATGTGAAAAGCTGAAAGTTTTCTGACCTACTCTTCCATCTTCCCAGAATCTTCAGATACAATACAATTTTCAAGGAATCTGTTACATGAATAAAATTATGAACCTCCTATATACTAAGTTATTTATTCTCCTCCACTTTTTTCATCCAGAGTTCTTATTTCCTTTCTCATTCTTTCCTCTAAATCTCTAGTTTCATTATATGATTTGTTTTGAAACTCTTGATTAATTTCTTTCAGGAATTCAAGTAGAGATTGTTACAAATAAGTAAATTTCTGTGAGGGTTTGCTTTATCAATGATATGGAGTTATGCTCTGGGTTTTTTTCAGCAGATTATCTGGCTGCATAATATTTTTTTATCATTGGTGTTTCCTTCTATGTATTCCTTTCTCTAGCTTTATTTCTGGATTGGGATTTTTATAGGGGACATTATTGATCCACCTTCTTCTGTACTACTGGAAGGAACAGTGAGTCCTTCTTTGGTACTGCTATGTATTATCTTGGGTCTGGACAATGAGGACTGGGTTCTCAGGGAATTTGAAAGAAGCTAGCCAGCACTGCATTATGGGCATTGGGGCAGTATGGATCTACATGTTCCCAGGTTAGGGTCTAGCAGCATAACTCCAGACTCAATAAAGTTGATAGAGCTCTTTTCTTCTAATTCCCAAACAAATCATGATAAAATACAGGTCATCTTTTTATAGCTTGTTGTTATTGGCTTTACTATTAGAAACTGTAGGTGCGAAGCACTAAACTAGTATCCACAAAACTTTGAATTGTCTTGTTTAAATATTCAGGAATGACTTGAATTTTCATCCATTTGTATTTCTTAGAAATTCTAAGCTACTGTGAAGAAAGTAAAAGATGATAGATTTCAAGTCCTAAGTTTGATAATTTTCAAAGGAGAGTTAATATAAAAATGATAACAGATAAGATTCAGAATTGTATAACTGGGAGACAGCCTGAAAATGGATGATACAATGGTAAATCTTTCCTATAGGCATGAATTAAGAAAAGGTTTACAAATCTGAGAAATTGAAGAGTTTCATGGAACAATGAGGAACTTAGTGAGAAACTAAGATTTTTTCCATCTTAATTTAGATGAAACTTTAATTTCTGTAATGTCTTTTTAAAAATGTTTACCCTTTATTACAATTCAGGAATAATCTGCCTGGAGTCATAAAACTGCAACAAAGATTTCAGGCTATTTCTACAAGAAAAGGATGCCACAAAGAGGGCATAAAACTCATTGATATCTCCAAACATTATCATGACATTTAGATTTCTAAATTGCAGGAAGAAGAAAATTGGAATTCCAGTTTTTCAGATCCCACATAAGGAAGATCAGAAGGAAATTCTTTTTTGAAGCATGTAGTTCACTGGACAGAGTTGGTAGATTTTTCCAAGTGCTTGAATCATTCTTCTCCCTCCTTCTCCCTAACTCCTATCTAAATAGACTGTGGACAAGAAAGGAGACAAAAGTAAAATCTATCAAACATGAGAACCAAAAGTGTGGTTCATAAAAAGGTGTAGTAAGAGCAGTTGAATCTGTTGGATAGAATTAAATCATTTTTAGGACAGATTCCATTGATCTCTGCTTTCCTTCCTGTTTCTCCTAGTTACTATGCCTGCATATCTATAAAATATGTTCCTCCATTGTCTTCTCCCTATATATTAATTTCCTAATAATGCATTGAAGCTCTAAAATTTTTCAACATGCAAAAATTTCACTTTGGATAGAAATTACCAACTACAACTTCTGTCTATAAACTTTTACTTCATGAACTAAAAAGGTCCTCAGAGGCATTTAATCTAACTTTCTCAATTTATAGACCAGGAAATTGAGTGAGATATTTGACATTTCAGAGGCAGGATCTGCATTCAACTCTTTTGGTTGAACTAATGTCCTTCCCACTGTACCATACTCCCCTTCATATTTAGGGAGATAGAGGGGAAAAAGGAAAACTATTGGAGTTAAGGGGTGGGGTTATACATTTCTTTCACTGAATTGAATGAAACAGTTATTTATTTAGTAAGCACTTACTATATGAAGAACAGTGTTCTAGACCCTGGAGATGCAAGCCAGGATCAATGAAGTCATTATCCTAAAGGAGGTTCTATTCTTCTAGTGGAATATAGAAAGGACACAGAAAAGTAAATACAAGATAATCTGAGGAAGGAAACAGCACTAGCTGTGAAGATCAAAGAATGCTTCATGAAGGTGGCACATGAACGAAAGCTTTAGAAAAGAGAAGAATTTTAAGAGATAGATTAGGAAGTAGTGCAATCTATGCATGAGGATATCTTATATGGTTGCAGAGAGATTGGAAGTAGATTGTTGAGTTTGGGGAAGAACTAATCTCTGAGATAGAATGTACAGAACAGGAAAATGAGTAATATTAAATAAGGCTAAAGAGTTAGGTTGAAGTCAGAATATAAATGGTCCTAGATAACAGTCAAATACCAATAAGGAGTAAATAAAGTTTGTTACTGTTGTGGTGGTTGTTGTGTTGTTGTTGTTTTTTAATAGAGAAGTGATATTGTCAAATCTGTGCCTTGCAAATATGATTTTATCGGGTGTGTAAATGATTAATTAGAGGGGAGGCTAGGTGGCGCAGTGCATAGAGTGCCGGCCCTGGAGTCAGAAGGACCTGAGTTTGGAGCCGGCCTCCAACACTTAATCCACACAAACAAAAAAACCTAGCCGTGTAACCTTGGGCAAGTTACTTAAAATTGCCCTAAAGGGGCGGCTAGGTGGCGCAGTGAGTAAGAGTGCCAGCCTCGGAGTTGGGATGACCCGAGATCAGATCCGGCCTCAGAAAATGAGCACCCACGCATAAATAATGACTAGCCCTGTAACCTTGAGCAAGTTACTTAACCCCAATTGCTTTAAAAAAATGATTAATTAGAGAAAATAATAATTGGTGGTAACAGGCAAGTTAGGAGACCATTGTAACAGTTTAGGAGAGAAATAAAAATTACCTGAAACAGGGTGTCAATATTATGAGTAGAGAAAAGGAATTGGATCAGAGACATGTTATGGGGGCAATATCTACAGAACCTTCTTTTCTCTTATTCCCAACATCCAATCAACTAGGAGGAGCCAGAAATAACTATTATTTTGGACCTCATATTTAGGTGACTCAAAAAATAGTGATGCCATCAACTGAGGGTGAGGAGAGATTTACTGAGATACTCAGAGAAGAATTATCACTGAAAATCGGTAGGACAGGATTCATTACCTCTAGAAGAGTGTTTCTTATTCAAAATGAGTAGAATGAGGAAAAAATATATAAGGTAGGTTAGCACTGAATATGTAGAAAATATGCTAAGGTATGGAAATTCAGGAAATAATAGGGAAGATATTGGGTGAGGATAAACTAAAAGAAAAACAAAAGTGATATAGTCATGAAAGTATATTATATACCACATTTTTAAATTTTTTCCACTCATTACCCCTTTTTGAGCTTTGACAGCATTCATTAGCATTGCATGGTATGATAACATGCACAGGGCAAAGTTTTTATGCTGTATGTTCAGAACCAAGGCTGCAATGAAGTTGTGTAATGCAGTACAGGCACCGCCAGAAACACCTCAGATTCATTGTGTGGTTGATTTTTAATTAATTTTTGGTCATTGCATGTTCAAAATCCTTTTACTGTGGCCAAATTTTTCATGACTCATATGGGGTCATGACCCACAGTTTAAGAAGTGCTGCATAACTGGTAAATCATATATACAGGCACTGAGGTATAGAAATCTATTTTGCCCTACTAGAAAGTTAGGGGACGATATAAGAGAGAACAGATTGGGGGAAGGGGTATTCAGTAGGCTTGGTATTTTGGGGTAGGGGTAAGGGAAATATAGGGAGAAAAATTTGTAAATTTGTGAAAATGAACGTTGAAAACTAAAAATAAATATATTGGAAAAAAATAAAAAGAAGTGGTGCATAGACAACTCAGACAGAAGCAAGGATTGGATAAGCATTTTGTGCAGTAGAATGATATCCTGGCACGATGATATTATAATGTAACAATGGGGCTCTGCAGACTTCTAAAGGAATTTTCTCACTACCAAATATAGAGTAGCTAATAAATTCATGGCTTAATTAAAGGTTAATTTCACATTTGAAAGTTATAGAAAGTAAAAATTAAAGCTATTATTCCAGACAAGAGTCTGACCAAAAAAAAAAAAAAAACAAACCAAAACCAACAAAAACCAACAACACGGATTGACAAAGTAAAATGCATGGATTTTGGAAGTAACTTCTCCATCATGGACTTCAAAGTTAAAGGAGAGAAAAGACAGACATAGTTTGATTTGGGGAAAGTAGATTTCAAAAGGTTCTAATAAATAGCAATATAGGATCCAATAATCTAGTATTCTGCAAGAGAGGTTGTCCTAGATGGTGGAGTAGAAACAGCTCATCCAAGCCACTCTGCCCCCAGATTCCCCCCAAACTATGTAAAAGGGGACTCTGAACAACTTCTGGAGCCCCAGCACCCACAGAACAACACAGAGAAGCTAACCTCCCGCTGAGGACAGCCCAGCAGCCCTGCAGGAAGGACCAGCGCAGCACTCTGGGACCTGGAAGCGCGCAGAGCGTGGGGAGCCGAGCCGAGCCCAGGTCCGCGTGAGCCGAGGTTTTAGCCCCAGGGTGGCAGGGCCAGCAGCCAGCTGGAGAGACCCCAGAACACCAGCAGCTGTGGCGACTCCAGAATTATCAACATAGACATTCCTAGGACAAAGTAAGAGGTTAGTGTCCTATGGACTTTAGGACTGGTATTAGGGAATGCGTCGGCTCCCTCCCTTGGGGGCTAGAAGCCTCTGAGGAGACACGCCATTTTGTAATTTTCAGAGGCAGCTCCAGCTCCTGGCCTGCAAATTAATTGTAGGGAGATCCAGCGATCAGTCTTGGGGGGTAATTGCTCTTGCTTTAGCCTCCCTGGATCTGGATTGTGATCTAGGGTGGAAGTCGTGGGTGGGTTTACACCTTGCCAGAAACAGAAGTTGCCCCCCACACGTTTGGGACGAAAATTCCTCTATCTGGCCTTAAAGCCATAGTGTGGCAACAAGCCCAAGTCAAGCAATTAAGTGGCAACATGCCAAAGCAAAGGAAACAGAAAAATGCAACCCTAGACTCCTATTTTGGGGGCATAGAGCAGGAAAAGGACTGTGAGGTCAGAAGTCCTGCTCCAAAAGCCCCAGGGGAAAACATGAGCGGGTTGCAGGCCATAGAGGACCTTAAGAAGGACTTTAAAAATCAAATAAGAGAAGTGGAGGAAAAATTGGAAAGAGAAATGAGAAGGATGCAGGAAAAGTATGAAATGAGGGTCAACAGCCTGACTGAGGAAAACACCACCTTAAAAAATAGACTAACTCAAATGGCAAAGGAGGCCCAAAAGGGCAATGAGGAGAAGAATGCCTTAAAAAGTCGAATTTGCCAGATGGAAAAAGAATCTCAAAAGTTCACTGAGGAGATTCATTCCTTCAGAGTTAGACTGGAGCAAATGGAAGCTAATGACTTTATGAGAAATCAAGATGCTGTTAAGCAGATCCAAACAAATGAAAGATTAGAAGGCAATGTGAAATATCTCATGGGAAAAACCACTGACCTGGAAAATAGATCCAGGAGAGACAATTTAAAAATTATTGGACTACCTGAAAGCCATGATCAAAGAAAGAACCTAGAAATCACCCTTCAAGAAATTCTCAAGGAAAATTGCCCTGATGTTTTAGATCCAGAGGGCAAAATAGAGGTTGAAAGAATCTACAGATCACCTCCTGAAAAAGATCCCAAAAAGAAAACTCCCAGGAATATTATAGCCAGGTTCCAGAATCCCCAGATCAAGGAGAAAATACTACAAGCAGCCAGGAAGAAACAATTTCAATATTGTGGAAACACAATCAGAATAGCCCAGGACCTGGCAGCTTCTACACTGAGGGATCAAAGGGCATGGAATATGATATTCCAGAGGGCAAAAGAACTGGGAATGAACCCAAGGGTCACCTACCCAGCAAAACTGAATATTTTGTTTCAGGGGAAAATATGGTCATTCAGTGGAATAGAGGACTTTCAAGCATTCTTGAGGAAAAAACCAGAATTGAATAGAAAATTTGACATCCAGACACAAGAAGGAAGAGATGCCTGAGAAGGTAATAAGGGAAAAGAAATCAAAAGGAACTTATCAAAGTTGAACTATTTACATTCCTATATGGAAAAGCAATAACTGTGACTGATGATATCTTTCTCACTATGAAAATAATGGAAGAAGGGTGTGTGGTCATATGAATACATATGTGAATGTGTGTGTATATGGTTACAGTTATACATGGATAGAGGGCATAGGTTGAATTTGTTGGGAAGGGAGAATACTCAAGGGATGAAATCATGAGGTGAGAGAGGAAAGTGGCAAGAGGAGATGGGGAGAGACAGGGTAGGGTAAACTATCCCATGTAGAAGAAGCAAGGGGAAGTGGTTGTAAGGGAGGGGAAGAATAGGAAGGGAAAAAAGGGAAAACCACATTCTCATTGAATTTGGTTCAGGGAGAGAATGACATACATACTAAATGGGATATCTCAACCTGCAGCAGAATAGGGGGAAATGGGATGAGAGGAGGGATGATGGATGGGAGGGCATCCTTGGGGGGATGGGAGGTTGGAAGTACCCACTATAGAAGAGGGACAGGATCATGTAGGGAATGGACCAGGTGGGGGGTGGGATGAGTGGGAGGGAATTATAAGCAGCCTTGTACAATATATCTACTATGATAATGAATGGGTGACAAGGGAGGAAGGAAACGGATCTGAAATTCGAGGTCTTAACATTAAATGTTTCAAATATATATAAATACTATTATTAATACTCTTTTGCTTGTAATAGGGAGATAAGATGTGCAGGCATTGGGACACAAGATTCATCTTCCTCCAATGGAAAAGTCGAAGGGGGTATGGGAGAAGGTATGGGAGAGAGCAGATTGGAGAAAGCGATATCTTGTGGGACTGCTATTCTGGGAGGTTGGGTAGGGGAATAATGGGGGGAAAATGATTGTAACTCAAAATCTGGCGGAAATGAATGATGTAAAACAGAAGTTAATAAAGCATTTGTTTAAAAAAAAAAGAGAGGTTGTCCTAGGAGAGGTAGGAATTTCTCAAGAATGAAATTCTGAAGGCAGTAGCAAAAATTATTCCATGGAGAAGTAAAAAGTGCAGGTGCCTAAACAAGTCAATATGACTTCACAGGAAACTCATCCAAAATCTAAGATTCAGGAGATGGAAAGAGGTGCAGGCAACTGAGGATAAAATCAAAGAATAGCATAGTCTACTAAGAACAGTAACAAGAGTGTTGAAGTCTAGAATAATCTATAGATGTAGATGTTAAGAACAATAAATTTGAGTTTTTACATACAATGTTAGAGTTATTGTGGGGAGGGGTACAAAGAGATGCTCTGATCCTAAATCCAGTGGCATTTCCACTATTTCATTTATTTTGCTGAGTAGTAGAGGGACATGATCAGATATGCATTACAGAAAAATGGAGGATGAATTGGAATGGGGAGTGACTTGAAGCAGACAGACCCACTACCAGGCTGTTGAAATAATCCAGGTGTAAGGTGATAAGGGCCTACACTAAAGTCGTGGCTGTATCAGAAGGAAAAGTATTTGAGTGTCGTTGCAAAAGTGAATTTCATAGTCATTGGCAACAGCTTGGATATGGTCTGGGGAGGCAGGGGGAGAGGAAGTCAAGGTTGATTTCTTGGTCTTGCTCCCGAGGGTATAGGAGGAAGGGGGAGGATTTAGGAAGGAAAATAGTGAGTTTTGTTTTTGATATGTTGTGTTTAAAATGTCTAATGGACATCCAGTTTGAGATATCCCAAAAGCATTTATAATCTGAATGATTACTCTTCTACTTGGCCCCAGCAAAGAAAGGAAAAGGAGCAATATTGGAAGTTAATGATGTGGATTTAAGCATAGCTTAAGGAAATTCCCTAAATAGGAACCTTTGAGAACTGAGTTCCCTAAGACAAGGCTAGATCACTATTTGTCAGTGAGTTGGTAGAGAGAATTTTTGTCCAGGTATAGTATTTAGATTCTATGCTTCTATGAAATTGAGGAAGAGTAGGTCCAGAGAGAAAATATTTAATTTAATTTGGGTCATCTTCAACATTCAATTCAGCTTCTGATATGTTATATTCAAATATGGAAAAATTGGTGTTTAATATTGCTTAAATTATTAATTTAATTTATTTTATTAATAATGTGGTGCCTTATACAATTATCTTAAACCAAAGCAAAATACCCAAATCCTTTAGCCATGTAGCCTGAGGGTAAACTTTCTTAAATACTCCCAATAATTATAGGGTGAGGGAAGGTGGACAAAGTTGCAAAAACCTTCACTGGAAAATTTAGCTCATAATCTACAATCTCTGAAAGTCTTTGAAATCAGGATTGCTTCTTGGTATTTAATTGGGAATGTTGCCTACAATTTCTTTTGGGGGAATCAGATTTGTTTCTTCATTACTTGAAGAAATCTTCTCTACCAATGTAGGCCCTCACAATATCTGCAAATTGCACTCTGAGAGAGTTACTTGGGGCACTGAGGAGTTAAGTGACTTAGCCAAGGTCATATAACCATTATGAGTCAGAAGCAGGAATTACATCCAGTTTCTCCTTGCCTCTGAGACTGGCTCTCTATCCTTCATGCCATGCTACCTCTCACTATCTAGAATACAAGTATAAAATATTACACCCACTTTCTGTATCTGTATTCTTGTCTTTTTCTCATAGTATGGAGGGGAAGTTTCATCTTAACACTGAGTAAAAAAAAGACAGAAAAAAGAAACCATCCCAAAATAAAATGAAAGGCAACATTCAATCAAAATATAATTTATTCTTTATATCCAGGAACAATGGACATTTATAATGTCCTCACCTGGACATAAAGAAATCGAAAAAGAAATTTGTAACTCTCTATTTTGGATTCATTTCTTACTGAGGGAAAAAAATAAGTGGGTTAAAGAGATGTGTGAAAGCCTTTTTTTTTCAGACTTGCTCTGTATAATTAATGAGTCATCATCTCCCTTGGGCTGTGATTCAGGATGCTAGACTCTGCTGAGTGAGATTATTGGATCTTTAAAGTCTATGCATTTTGACCCACTATTTCCCATTTCTTTAGACCTCATTTACTTTCCTAGCATCAGGAGCACAATCTTGAAACTCAAAAAGGTCTGATATGAACTTTAAAAATCCCAAGACTATTCTTTGCCAGATTTTGTTGGATATTAAAGAGAGATGCAGGGCATCGTTTTGTACATTTCCCTAACCTCTGTTTTTGGCTGAGCTATTGGTCTGGCCTATGAATTTTGTTTAACCACACAGTCATAAAATGGTGGTAATAATAATGTTCTTTATTCCAAATGTTGAACTTTAGGGAAACAAGTTTGTTTTTATAGAAGCCAATATTGGATAAGTCAAACAAGGTGACTTCCCTTATGATTAAAAGAAAATTAATAATTGTAAGAGTCACAATATCTGTGAATATGTATTTATGTATATACATTATATACATAGTCACTTGTCATATATCACATGTCATAACCACATAATAAAGACCCATTGTAGAGAGGAATTGCAGAAATGGAAATTATGCTAAAATATTGCTATTTGTAATGTGGAATGGGGATTAGATCTATTCCAGGTAGATATAAAGACCAGACTCAGGGTATGAATCCTGGATCCCTGATTTCGAATGTAGCCTATGTTCTACAATAGCATAAGGACAAATGATCCAGAGAAGCCAAGAAAAATGAGGAATGAGGCCATTGAAATATATTATTAATAGTGATTTTCGCATAATTCTAGTAGAGTAGTAGAAATAGAAGCAAGAGTAAACTGAATTAAGTAATAGGTGGATAGTGAAAAAGTGGAGGTGAAGATGAATCAGTTCTATTCAGGAATGTTCCAGATGTTAATTTATGCCACTAAGCATGTTTTTTCTTCTTGAGAAAAGCAACACCTCTAAATGGATAGTTTCTATTAAGAAATTTAAAAAGTATAGTGTTTTAGGATTTTACTTCGTTTTACTTCAATATTTATGAAAATTATTGAGAGGTTGAGAGAAAAATAAAAGCTATTATTTGGAGCTGTTGTACTCATTTTCAGAGTCTAATGCAGATCACACGCATGTGTGAACAATCTTCCCCCCACTACACTACAAACTCTTTGAAAGTCGGTCTTATTTCATTTGTGCTTCCCTGAACATAATTTAGGACACTACAATGGAGTAGATGTTGTCCCGTATATCTTGTTTGTACATAGTTGCTTGTATATAATCTATCCCATTAGAGTGAAATACTTAAGAGCAGAAATTTATATTTATTTGTTTATTAATTCATTAACTTTTTTCTCAACACTTAGGATTATGCTTGGGATATAAAAGATAATGAATAAATGCTCACTGATTTGCATTGGATTTTTTATATGTATGTATATGATGATGTCTTTATATGTATGTATGTGATGATGTCTTTTATCTCTACTTACTGCACTTAACTTCATTATCATTTTATGCCACAGCCAACTTGCCCAAATAATCCATCTTTCCTTTGCCCTTAGGGTCATCCATAATTCTGATTCTTCTGATTATGGTTTTCCACAATCTAATCCCACAATGAGTGCATTGGTGTTGAAAAGATGAACTTTGCAAATAGGTAAGCTGAAGATGATTAAAAGTGCTGTGCGAGGCCCCAAATGCTATTCAGTAAATGTTCTCCCAATTTAATTTATTTGCAGCATTTGTCTGAGATCTATTTATGAATAAATAAATAAAATAAAAAGCCTAAGCAAAAAGTTTTCCAGGGTTAAAATGGTGGAGTATAGATGGGGACCCAGGTGAACTCTCCTAACATTCCCTTCCAAACTTTAGAATAAAGCTGCAAAGCCAATTTGGGAGCAAAGAGCCAACAAAAGATCAAAAGGAGATTTTTTTAGCTTGAAATTACTTAGGAGGTCCACAGAAGGGGTAACACCTGAGCAGGTGAATTCAAGAGCACCAGAAATGGGCCTTGGAAGTGTCCATGACAGCAATAGCAGCAACTTTGAGAGCTCTCAGCCTAGAGACAGTGAAGGAATGGGATGATTTGTCAGAAAGAGATTGCAGGAGACCACTTGCTGACATTGGGTACAGCTGTCACTGACTGGCAAATCTATTGCCCAGCTGTCACTGACTGGCAAATCTATTGCCCTAAGCAGTTCTGGGTCCTGGTTTCAGGGTGAAGAGGAACATAAGTACTTGCAGCTGTAGGCGAGCAGGGGCTCTAGTCTCAGTGCCAGAGTCAAGAGGAGGATTAATATTTGCAGATGCAGGGGAGCAGGGGCCCTTCTGGGGTAAAGACCAGAGTGCATACTAGGACAACAGTGACCACACATTACCCTGGATCACATCACCTTGGAAGCCCTGAAAGGTTGTAGACCCCCAGAACTAACTCTGAAAACAGCTACGTGAAAAAGCCTGAAGACTAGCATAATCCTCCCCAGGTAAGCATAAAACAACTTTAACATCAAACCCTGAAAATAAAGCAAATTGTTGGATTTGTCACATAACCTCCCAAGCTCACCAACCCAACCTCACAGTTGTCCCTCAACTCAATATGTCATCTTGATCCAACTGGATGGTTTCTCCACAATCTGTATGGCTGGACCCCATTTCTACTGAGACCCATGGTAACTCCCAGAACCTCCCCACCTCTCAGTTCATCCTGGGTCCACCTCTCCCCAAATTGCTATTACTGAGTCCCTGCTTAGTATCTGCCTCTGGGAACACATCTTTCACTGATGCTCGCCTTTCAGCATTAGAATCTTAGGGCTTCAACCTTATTGAAGATGGTTTGACCAATGAGATTCTCCTTGCAGCTGTTTCTACCTCTATGATCTATCTTATTAAAGCTGTCTACAAGTTTCCCATCTCTAGGTGGGCCCACTATGACCCTTCCCTCCAACATCTCACTTGTCTGTTCTCCTAGCAGACATGACAACATTTGACATCACATTTAAAATGGTTTGTTTTCCACTCCATCATGTCTTCCTTTGCAATTCCTCTCCTGGCATCTTGGCTTATATCTCCCTCACCTTTTTTACCCAGAATGCGAAAGGTTCTTTTAGAATCCATCCCTTTGGCCAAAAGGGGGAGATGTCAGGATCCCCATGCCAAGACCATCCCTCTCTTTTCACTCCTCTATTTTTACTATTAAGAGATATAACCTGTTTTAAAGAGCTAAGGTCTAGCAAATAAGCTGTGCCATGGATTTGGTAAAACAATCTTTGCACTAACTTTCTGGATAAACTCCGTTACAGCTGAATCATAGAATTGGCTCAAACCAGCCCCAGGTGGCCCCTGAGTCCAGACAAGTACCTACAGGAACCACATTTCAGTCATAAAGTCCTATGAATAGACTTGTTGCTCCTAGGCAATCATGCCTCACTCTTGCTGTTACATTTCATTGTTATGGCCTTACTTCATTGCCTGTTTCTTTGTATAGTCATGACTATGTATTAAGGCTTATCCTCACTGACCTGGGTCTCCTCTATTCTAGAGGAGACCCTAGCAGTCTAGTTTACCTCCTCCAATGGAATAAATAATGTTTTTTTTTTAAACTTACAGCCAATGCTGGCTCTCTGGTTTTATATTATTTTATTTTTCAGAGTTTAACAGTTGGTGTATTATCTCTGTTAGTACTTTGGTATTTTCAGACTTAAAAGTTGTTGTATAAACTCTGTGGCTCTTTGGTTACTAATTTTCAGGGTTTGACAAAGATAAAGTTCAAAGTGAAGAAATAGACTAAAAAATGAACAAACAAAAATAACAAAATTATTTGACCATAAAAAGTTTTATGATACTAAGACACAAACTTAGAATAAGATAGCAATGTCAAAACAGCTACCAAGATGGTGGGTAGAGCCAAGATGGAGGAGTAAAAACAAGAAATTCCATGAGCTCCTGCAAAAACCACCTTCAATACTGGTAAAATGTAACTCTAAACAAATTTTAGAGCTATAGAACCTACAAAGTGACAGAGAGAAACAAATCTCTGGCTGAAGACAGTCCGGAAGGCCAACAGGAAGGTCTACTGCACCCAGCTGGGAGCCAAGCTCAGTCCTGCATGAGCTGCACAGAACCCAGGGTAGTCCCAACCAGGGGCCCAGACTTCAGGAAAGTGAATCACCAGCAGCTATGGTGGTTTCAAGACTTCTCAATCCAAAAAAAAAAAAGACAAAGACAAAATAAAAGGTCAGTGGGGAACTCTGTTGGAACCGGGTGATGGGAGAGGGTGGTCCAGCCCCTGCCCCTGGGCCAAGAGGTGGCAGAGGCATCGAGGCTATAGCTGATGTCACGTGGATGACTTCTGGAGCTCTTGGCCTGCAGATCATAGGGGGACCAAGCCACTATTCAGAGGGCAATCGCTCTTGTGATTGCTTGGTTCTGGATCATAGTCTTGGGTGGTGGTCCTGGGGTGTGTGGCCAGTATGCCAGAGCTTGTGGTGGCTACAGAGAGGGCACCCTCCTCAGATGTCTGACAACATTTGTGAAAACCCCAGTGATTTGAGACAAAGCTCTCCACTCTGGAAGCAAAGTTCTACCATAGCAAAGAGCTCAAAGTAATTGGCTGGTAAGATGAGCAAGCAGAAGAAGCACAATTAGACCATAGAATCCTTTGCTGGGGACCAAAGGGTCAAAACATGGAATTGAAAGAAGACAAAAAAAGCAAAACTCCTGCATCAAAAGCTTCCAAGAAAAATATGAATGGGTTACAGGTCATAGGTGAGCTTAAGAAGGATTCTGAAAATGAAGTAAGAAAAGTGGAAGAAAAATTTGGGAGAGAAATGAGAATGATGCAAGAAAATCATGAAAAGTGAGTCAAAGGAGACCCCAAAAATACTGAAGAAAATAAGACCTTAAAAATAGGTTTATTCAAATGGCAAAGGAGGCCCAAAAAGCCAATGAGAAGAATGCCTTAAAAAGACAAATTGCCCAGATTGAAAAGGAATTTCAAAAACTCACTGAAGAGAATTACCCTTTCAAAATAAGTTTGACAAAAACAGAAGATAATGACTTTTTGCCCTCTGGGTCTAAAACATCAGGGCAATTTTCTTTGAGAATTTCTTTAAGGGTGATTTCTAGGTTCTTTCTTTGATCATGGCTTTCAGGTAGTCCAATAATTTTTAAATTATCTCTCCTAGATCTGTTTTCCAGGTCAGTGATTTTTCCCATGAGGTATTTCACATTGCTTTCTAATATTTCATTTGTTTGGATCTACTTAACAGCATCTTGATTTCTCATAAAGTCATTAGCTTCCATTTGCTCCAGTATAACTCTGAAGGAATGAATCTTCTCAGTGAGCTTTTGAAATCCTTTTTCCATCTGGCAAATTCAGCTTTTTAAGGCATTCTTCTCCTCATTGCCCTTTTGGGCCACCTTGGCCAGTCTATTTTCTGAGGTGTTATTTTCCTCAGTCAGGCTGTTGAACCTCATTTCATACTTTTCCTGCATCCTTCTCATTTCTCTTCCCAATTTTTCCTCCACTTCTCTTATTTGATTTTTAAAGTCCTTCTTAAGGTCCTCTATGGCCTGTAACCCACTTATTTTCCTTTGGGGCTTTTGGAGCAGGATTTCTGACCTCACAGTCCTCCTCCTCTTCCATGCTTCCATACTCTTTGCCCCCAAAATAGGAGTCTAATGTTACGTTTTTCTGTTTATTTTGTTTCCTTTGCCTAGGCATGTTGCCACTTAATTACTTGACTTTTGGGCTTTTTGCCATAGTAGTGCTCTGCCACCAGACAGCGGAGTTTCCTTCCCAAATGTTGGGGTTTTCACAACTTCCAGTTCTGGCAAGTTGGATGCCCACCCCAGACCTCTCCCCCAGATCACAATCCAGATCCAAGCAGGTTAAAGCCAGAGAGATTAACCTCCAAGACTGATTGCTGTATCTCCCTACAGTTCACAGGCCAGGGGTTGGAGCTGCCACTGAAACTTCAAAATGGCGTGTCTCCTGAGTGGCTTCCAGCCCCCAGGGGAGGAAGCCTACACGTTCCCCAAATACTGGTCCCAAAGTCCATAGGGCACTAACCTCTCACTTTGTCCTAGGCATGGCTGTGTTGATAATTTGGGAATCGCCACAGCTGCTGGTGTTCTGGGGTCCCTCTTGCTGGCTGCTGGACCAGCAGCCCTGGGGCTAAAACCTCGGCTCACTTGGGCCTGGGCTCAGCTCCCAGAGCACTATGCTGGCAGCTCCCTGCAGGGCTGCTGGGCTGTCCTCACCGGGAGGTTAGCTTCTCTGTGTTGTTCTCTGGGTGCTGGGAATCCAGAAGTTGTTCAGAGTCCCCTTTTGCATGGTTTGGAGGTGATCTGGGGGAGAGCACCTTGGACGTGCTATTTCTACTCTGCCATCCTGGCTCCCCCCCTTTTTTTGAACCTATTAAGTTAAGTAACTTGCTCAAGGTTACACAGCTAGTCATTATTTGTGTGTGCGTGCTCATTTTCTAAAGCCGGATTCGATCCCGGGTCATCCCAACTCCAAGGTTGGCACTCTTACTGCGACACCTAGCTGCCCCCACTTTCAAGCATTCTTGATGAGAAAAAAAACAGAACTGAACAGAAAATTTGACTTTCAAATACAAGAAACGAGAGAAGCATGAGAAGGTAAACAGAAAAAAGGAATCATAAGGAACGTATTAATGTTGAATTATTTACATTCCTATATCGACAAACAATAATTATAACTCATGAGACGTTTCTCAGTGTGAGGATAATTGAAGGGAATACATATATATATATATATATATATATATATATATATATATATATATATATATATATATATATATATACACATACACACACACACACATACACACACACATATATATGTTTATATAGGAGGCTTTATGTGTGTATACATATATATGTGAGTGTGTGTATATATGTATACATGTATACAAGACAAAAAGCACATCATCAGTTGAATAGGAAGGGATGATATCTAAAAAATAAAATTAAGTGGTTAGAGAGAAATATAATGAGAGGAGTTAGGGAGTGATAGAATAGGGTAAATTATCTCATATAAATGAGGCAAGAGAAAATTTTTACAATGGAGGGGAAGAGCAGGAAGATGAAAGGGAATGGGTCAATCATACTCTCATTGAATTTGTCTTAAGGAGGAAATAACATACACACTCAATTGGGTATCTTACCATACAGCAAAGTAGGGGGGAAGGGGATAAGAGGGGGGATGATAGAAGGGAGGGCAGTTTGGGGGAGACAGTATTTAGAAGCACATACTTTTGAAAAGGGACAGGTTCATTGCAGAAAATAGAATAAGTGGCGAGTGGGATAGGATGGAGGGAAATATAGTTAGTCTTTCATGATATTATCTACTGTGGAAACATTTTGCCTAATTACACATGTTCAAACTAAATTGAATTGCTTATCTTCCATGTGGGGGTGGTAGAAGTGAAAGAATATGGAAATCAAAGTTTTAAAAATAAATGTTAATTATTTTGCCATGCAACTGGGAAATATGATATACAGAGAGTGAGAGGTCTTTGGGATTGGTTGGGAGAATGTGTCAGCTTCTTTATGGACTTTGGGACTGGTTGGGAGAATGTGTCAGCTTCTTCCCCTGAGGGTGAGCAGATCCAAACAAATGAAAGAATAGAAGGCAATGTAAAATATCTCGTGGGAAAAACCACTGACCTGGAAAATAGACCTAGGAGAGACAATCTAAAAATTATTGGACTGCCTGAAAACCATGATCAAAGAAAGAATCTAGAAACCATCATTCAAGAAATTCTCAAGGAAAATTGCCCTGATGTTTTAGAACCAGAAGGCAAAATAGAGTTTGAAAAAATCGATAGATCACCTCCTGAAAAGGATCCCAAAAAGAAAACTCCTAGGAATATTACAGCCAGGTCCCAGAATTCCCAGATCAAGGAGAGAATATTACAAGCAACCAGGACGAAACAATTTCAATATTGTGGAAACACAATCAGGATAACATAGGATCTGGCAGCTTCTACACTGAAGGATTGAATGGCATGGAACATCATATTCCACAGGGCAAAGGACCTGGGATTAAAACCAAGAATCACCTACCTATCAAAACTGAGTATCATGTTTCAGGGGAAAATATGGTCATTCAGGGGAATAGAGGACTTTCAAGAATTCTTGAGGAAAAAACCAGAGTTGAATAGAAAATTTGACATTCAGATACAAAAAGCAAGAAGTGCTTGAGAAGGTAAACAGGGAAAAGAAATCACTATGAACTTAACAAAGTTGAACTATTTACATTCCTATAGGGAAAAACAATAACTGTAACTGATGAAACTTTTCTTGGTATGAAAATAGTTGAAGAAGGGTTTATGGGCATATAAACACATGTGAATGTGTTTATATATGTTTTCAGGTATACATTAATAGAGGGCACAGGTTGAATTTAGTAGGAAGTGATGATACTTAAAAGGTGAGGTTACGAGGTGAGAGAGTACTGTGGTGAGGAGGAATGGGGAGAGACAATGGGGTGAAGTGTCTTGTGTAGAGGAGGCAGGGGAAGGTGGTTGCAGAGGAGGGGAGGAACAGGAAGGCAAAAAGGCAAAACCTTATTCTCATTGAATTTTGACCAGGGAGAGAATGACATGCATACTAAATAGGGTGTCCCACCCTACAGGAGCGTGTGGGGGAAGGGTATGGGGGAAGGTGGTGGAGGGGAGGGCAGGCTGGGTGGGAGTAAAGTTGGAAGCACCCACTTTTGAAAACGGACAGGATCAAAGTGGGGGGTTGACCAGGTGGAAGGTGGGATGGGAGGGAGGGAAATATAGTCAGTCTTTTACAATATATCTACTATAGTAATGTTTTGCATAGCTACACATGTACAGCATATAATGAGTTGCTTATATTCCTTTTAAAATCAGATTTTTGAAAAATATATAAATGCTATATTTAATACTATTTTGCATATAATCGGGAGATAAGATGTGCAGGCAATGGGGCAAGAGGATTCATCTTGCCCTAATGGAAAAGTCCAAGGGGGAATGTGAGAATCTATGGGAGAAAGCAGATTGGTTGAGGGGATATCCTGTAAGACTCTTATTCTGGGGTGGTGGGTAGGGGAAAAATGGGGGAAAATTGTAACTCAAAATCTGATGGAAATGAATGATGTAAACCAGAAGTTAATAAAGCATTTGGAAAAAAAAAAACATATCTGCCAAATGATAAAACAGGCACAAAAATGGACTGAAGAGAATGCCTCTTTTAGAAGCCTTCCTGCAAGTATCCACAACCAGCAGCATCACCACCCCATCGCTTCTTCACACACTAGCAGAGTGTTCTACCTCTTTCTCTGCCCTTCACAGAAATCTTGGTAAATTTTATAGAGTAATCTTGAGGATTCAATGAAGTTCAGCTGTTTACATTCCTACATGGGAAGATGATACATTTAACTCCTAAGACCTTTATCATCATTAGGACAGTTAGAAGGAATCATTATAGACAGAAGACATGGGTGTTAATCTAGCATATTGAGATGGTCTCCAAAAAGGGAATATAGGGGAAAGAAAGAGTAATACACTGGGAGAAAGGGGAAGGGAGAAGTAGAATGGGCAAATTTTTTCACATAATGGAGGTACCTAAAGAAGAGCTTTTAAAGTAGAGCAAAAACTGGTAGGTAGGGCAATGTTTAATGTCCTTCTCATCAAAACTGCTACAAGGGGGGAATCATACATATATGCATGCATTCTCTCTCATACACACATGCATATACATACACACAAACTCATTTGGGTTATAAAAATCTATCTTATATAATAGGGAGATAAGAGATATGGTAAGGGGACGAGCAGGGCAGAATGAGGGAGACAGTCTTCAGAAGCAAGACAAACCTTTGAGGAAGGACAGGTTAAAAAAAACAGAAAGCTAAACAGAGGAAAATGGGATGAAGGGAAATGCATAGTTAATGATCATAACTGTCAAGGTGAATGGAATGAGCTAACCCTTTGAACAGAAAGAGAGAGCAGAATGGATTGGAAACCAGAATCCAACAGTAAGTAGTGTAGAAGAGTATAAGTAGTCCACAAGTTGGGACAGAAAGAAACACAGAGTTGAAATGAAGAGCTGAAGCAGTGTCTATTATATTTCAACTCAGGTGAAAAGGCAGACATGGCAATCATGATCACAGACAAAGCAAAAGGGGAAAAAATGACCTAATTGACAGAGATAATCAGGGAAAGTACAATTTGCTAAAGGTGCCATAGACAATGAAGTAATATAAAAAATTACATCAAGTTTCTTTGATAAAAGCCTCCTTTCTCAAATATATAGAGAACTTAATAAAATTTGCAAAAATAAAAGTCATTCACAATTGATAAATGGCCAATGGACATGAAGAGGCAATTTTCAAAATAAGAAATCAAAGTTTTCTATAGTCATATAAAAATGCTCTAAATCACTAAATCAAATAGGGAAAGGTAAATTAAAACAAGTCTGAGGTACACATCACACATCAGAAATGAATGATGGAGGGGATGAGGGGAAATAGGTACATTAATGAACTATTGGTGAAATAGTGAACTGGTTCAACCACACTGGCAAACAATTTAGAACTATTGCATATTCTTTGATTCAGCAACACCACTACTGTACACCAACATCTCTGTACACCAAAGAGATGACAGAAAAATTAAAAGGACTTTTTGTACCCCCCCAAAATAGTTATAGTATGTAGTTTTGTGGTGGCAAAGAGTTGTAAATTGAGGGAATCCTCATCAATTGAGTAATTTGTGCTATATGATTGTTCTGAAGTATTATTGTGGCATGAGAAATGAGAAAGAGGGTGGTTTCAGGGGAAAAAATAGGAAGATTTGTATGAACTAATACAAAGTGTAATGAGAAGAACGGGGAGATCATTGTGCATGGTCATTACAGCAACGCTGTAATGATCATCACCTGTTAAAGATATGGCAACTCTTATCAATGCAGTGATCCGAGACAACTCCAAAAGACTAATGATGAAAAAATTCTTTCCATCCCCAGAGAGAGAACTTATGTACTCCTAATACAAATTGAAGTATAATTTTCTTGCTTTTTCTTTGCCCTTTTTAATAATATGGCTAACATGGAAATATGCTTTGCATGATTTCACATGCATAATTATTATATATTATTTGCTTTCTCCATGGGTGAAGAAGGGGGTGAAAGGGAAAGGGAGAATCTGAAACCCAAAATTTAAAAAGAAAAGAATGTTTAAAATAATATAAAATTTTTTTTAAAGTTGTCCATCAAATTTCTGTTTTAATTTGGATAATTTGCATCAGTAACTTACTTGGATTTTCTTCTGTGGATTTTTAGTGTAGTGAGTGCCCTTTGGGCTCACTTTCCCAACCCCACCTTGCTTTTTAGGTTAGGTCCACAAAGGATAGCTATGACTTTTCCCCTTACAGTGAAAAGGATAACCTGAGGGATTGTAGATTTCTAGTTCTATTGTTCCCATACAGTATACTCCTCATCATTAATTGGAATTATTTGACATTAAATAACTTTTAGGAAAAGAACAATGAGAAGGCATAGCAAGTACAATAATTACAAAACAATCATTTGAAACCAGGGAGCATACTCCCCCTGAACACCCAAGGTCTTTGGGGATCATAATGCTAAAATTTAAAGTAATAAAAGTAAGGCACATGTATAGAGAACATATGCAACCAAGAGAGACCTCCCCTCACTTGGCCCCAAATTATTGTTGGGTCCTATAATGTTTTGGTGGGTCTGGTGAGTCTCACCAGTAACCTAGATGCTTCTATCTCAGGAAATCATTTAACTGATATAAAGAAAAACAACCAAAAAATAAAGAAATGGAGGCATTGTAAGCCCAAGGATACCTAGTGACTGGTTGAGTGTAAGTTCCAGCTTCCCTCTCTTACTCTACAACTCACCACAGTTATCCCAACTCAAAAACATTCATGGAGGAGAATGAAATATCAGTTGCTTGAAACTTTTTTATTCATAATCCATTCTGGTCCAGATTCTCCTCAGTCATCTTCAATCCTTTGCACTCCAAGGACAATTAAAAAGCTTTTCATCGTCACATAAGACGAACCCCGAGTCATTAGGACTGAAATCTGTCTTTTCTCTAAGTTTTCATGTACTGGATTGGAACCAGGAACAAAATATCTGTACATGTTTCAAAAAAGCTGTAAAGGCAAATCTAAGTGTGCTCTGTAGCCTGGGTCCTTATTAACCAGCCTCTCCCTTACACTAGGCTTATTTTTAAAAGTCTTTTAGGAAGCCCTATAATGTTTAGCAAGTATAATCTACAAATAGGAGAATATGGACAAACTTGCCAAATATAGGGAATCCCTTTTCCATTAGGATTTTCTGTATTTTCCCATAAATAGATGGAGTAAGTAGAAAAAAAAAGAGTGACAGGAGCCCCAGATATGGTGAGCACTGAATAACATCAGAAAAGTGGAAAATTAATATATTTTAGTAAAGTAACTGGTTGCTAATGTGAAAGTTTTATTTTATTTTATTTTTCTAAAATCTGCTCTCTTCATGGAATCAAATAATTAACCAGTTAGAGCAAATATGAAATTAAATACCAAATTCAGACAAAGACGTTAAGTTAAAACTTGACCAATTTAAACAACTTACTGACTCTGAAAAATGGGAGATAGATTAAAGCATAAGTTCCCAAAGTGGAAGATGCCATCCCTGGGGGTGCTGGAATGACCCAGTAGGACAGTACTAGCTTCAAGGGGAATTGAATAAAAATAAGGGGATGATGGAAGCAAAAGGAAAGAAGAGAAGAAAATTAAAAAAAAAAAAACGATCATACGGGGTGTGGAGCCAAGATGGCGGAGTAGAAACACAGAACGACACAGAGAAGCTAACCTCCCGCTGAGGACAGCCCACCAGCTCTGCAAGAAGGACCAGCAAAGAGCTCTGGGAACCAGCAGCTCAGAGTGCAGTGTGTGGGGAGCCGAGCACAGGTCCGCCTCAGTTGGAGTTTTAGCCCCAGGGCAGCTGGGCCAGCAGCTGGCTGGAGGGACCCCAGAACACCAGCAGCTGTGGCGATTCCAGAATTATCAACATAGACATGCCTAGGACAAAGTGAGAGGTTAGTGCCCTATGGACTTTGTGACCAGTAATTGGGGAATGTGTCGGCTTCCTCCCCTGGGGGCTAGAAGCCTCTGAGGAGACACACCATTTTGTTGTTTTCAGAGGCAGCTCCAGCTCCTGGCCTGCGAACTATAGGGAGATCTAGCAATCAGTCTTGGGGGGTAATCACTCTTGCTTTAACCTCCCTAGATCTGGATTGTGATCTGGGGTGGAGGTTGTGGGTGGGTTTCCAGCTTGCCAGAAATGGAAGTTGTCCCCCCAGATGTTCAGGATGAAAGTTCACTTGTCTGGCAGCCCAGCCATACTGTGGCAACAAGCCCAAAAGTCAAGTAATTAAGTGGCAACATGAAAAGGCAAAGGAAACAAATTAAACAGAAAAATGCAACCTTAGACTCCTATTTTGGGGGCAAAGAGGATCAAAGCATAGAACAGGGGGAGGACTGTGGGGTCAGAAATCCTGCTTGAAAAGGCCAAAAGGAAAATATGAGCAGGTTACAGGCCATAGAGGACCTTAAGAAGGACTTTAAAAATCAAATTAGAGAAGTGGAGGAAATATTGGGAAGAGAAATGAGAAGGATGCAGGAAAAGTATGAAATGAAGATCAACAGTCTGACTGAGGAAAACAACACCTTAAAAAAATAGACTAACTCAAATGGCAAAGGAGGCCCAAAAGGGCAATGAGGAGAAGAATGCCTTAAAAAGCTGAATTTGCCAGATGGAAAAAGAATCTCAAAAGTTCACTGAGGAGATTCATTCCTTCAGAGTTAGACTGGAGCAAATGGAAGCTAATGACTTTATAAGAAATCAAGATGCTGTTAAGCAGATCCAAACAAATGAAAGAATAGAAGGCAATGTGAAATATCTCATGGGAAAAACCACTAACCTGGAAAATAGATCCAGGAGAGATAATTTAAAAATTATTGGACTACCTGAAAGCCATGATCAAAGAAAGAACCTAGAAATCACCCTTCAAGAAATTCTCAAGGAAAATTGCCCTGATGTTTTACATCCAGAGGGCAAAAAGAGGTTGAAAGAATCTACAGATCACCTCCTGAAAAAGATCCCAAAAAGAAAACTCCCAGGAATATTATAGCCAGGTTCCAGAATTCCTAGATCAAGGAGAAAATACTACAAGCAACCAGGAAGAAACAATTTCAATATTGTGGAAACACAATCAGAATAGCCCAGGACCTGGCAGCTTCTACACTGAGGGATTGAAGGGCATGGATTATGATATTCCAGAGGGCAAAAGAGCTGGGAATGAATCCAAGGGTCACCTACCCAGCAAAACTGAGTATTTTGTTTCAGGGGAAAATATGGTCATTCAGTGGAATAGAGGACTATCAAGCATTCTTGAGGAAAAAACCAGAGTTGAATAGAAAATTTGACATTCAGACACAAGAAGCAAGAGATGCTTGAGAAGGTAATCAGGGAAAAGAAATCAAAAGGAACTTATCAAAGTTGAGCTATTTACATTCCTATATGGAAAAACAATAACTGTGACTGATGAAACCTTTCTCTATGAAAAATAATGGAAGAAGGGTGTATGGTCTTATGAACACATCTGTGAATGTGTGTACCTAAGTTTACAGTTATATATGGATAGAGGGCATAGGTTGAATTTGTTGGGTAGGGTGGATACTCAAGTGGTGAAATTATGAGATGAGAGAGGAAAGTGGCAAGAGGAGATGGGGGTACACAGGGTAAGGTAAACTATCTCATGTAGAAGAAGCAAGGGGAAGTGGCTGCATGGGAGGGGAAGAATAGGAAGACAAAAAGGCAAAACCACATTCTTATTGAATTTGGTTCAGGGAGAGAATGACATACATACTAAATGGGATATCTCAACCTGCAGCAGAATAGGAGGAAGGGGGGTGAGAGGGGGGGATGATGGATGGGAGGGCATTCTTTGGGGGAGGGAAGGTTGGAAGTATCCACTATAGAAAAGGGACAGGATCAAGTAGGGAATGGACTAGGTTGGGGGTGGGATGGGTAGGAGGGAATTATAAGCAGCCTTGTACAATATATCTATTATAGTAAAGTTTTGCATAGCTAGACATGTACAACATATACTGAATTACTTATCTTCCCAGAGGGAATGGGTGACAAGGGAGAAAGGGAATGGTTCTGAAATTCGAGGTCTTAAAATTAAATGTTTCAAATATATATAAATACTATTATTAATACTCTTTTGCTTGTCATGGGGAGATAAGATGTGCAGGCATTGGGGCACAGAGATTCACCTTCCTCTAATGGAAAAGTCGAAGGGGGTATGGGAGAAGATATGGGAGAGAGCAGATTGAAGGAAGCGATATCTTGTGGGACTGCTATTCTGGGAGGGCGAGTAGGGGAAAAAAAGGGGAAAAAATTGTAACTCAAAATCTGGTGGAAATGAATGATGTAAAACAGAAGTTAAAGCATTTGTTTAAAAAAACGATCGTACATATTTCATCTGTTGTGTAACAGAGTTCAACTTGTAGTGATTACATTGTTTTCCAAATCAACACACAAAATGGAAGTAATAACTGATCAGTGGTCAAGTTGGCCAACAGGTCTTAACAAGTAAGTGTTGGCAGGTGCGTGTGTCATACTTGTTGGAAAGTCCAGCATGCATTAGCAAGAATATGTGCATCTAATGTCTTGTATACAATAATACTACATGGTTATATGATAAAATATTGTGTCATCAAAATTTCATTGCAGGACAAAACCCCACAAATCTATAGTAAGTTACTAAATTTAAGATGTATCCTTTTCAATATATATCATACATTTTTTTGAAATCACACAATTATTTAAAAATACTAAACATTAACATCAAAGTAAAAATAAAAATCAAATACAAATTTTAAAATATACAAACTAAACTGCAAATGCTAAACTAAAGTAGATTTCCAGGTGGGCATAGAGTAATTTTTTTAAAGGTGCAGTAGGCCAAATAAGTTTGGAAAAATCTGGATTAAAGTAATGATCTTGATTATTACTAGTTTTTAAACAAATTTAATCAATGTAAAGTAATCAGCATAAGAAGGAAAAACAACAAAAACTGACACCCTATCTAAATTAGCCAATACCAACTATATAAGGAAAAGAAAATGGGAGGAAAAAAAAAACGATATGGAATGGTAAAGATTTTCAACATTTCTATAACAATTGCTTCTCATTACTGGTGACAGTAGTGTGACTATCTTTGAATTCTAAAACCTCATTATTTGATATTTTATATGATAGAGTGGAAATGGCCCTAAAGAAATTAAAGTCTGTTCATATTGAAGTTCATTAATTTTGAGAGATTAATGGAGACTCTTCCAAAACAAAAAATCACATACAACATTGCTGCCAAAACAAAGTGAACAAGACCTTTTGCTGCTTATGAATGTTGCCTGTCAAAATCTTTCCTGCTTCTGATTTTCTTTTACTAATCTATGGATTTAGAAAATTGATAACCAAGATTATTATATTTGTGTGCATTATTTTGTTTGTTTGGGGAACTTCCTGGTGAAGAAACTGCATAAATAAGTTCAGATTTATCGTTTCTGCAGTTCACAATCTTAGAGATTTGCCTAGAGCACAGTGGTCAGGTGACTTGTGCAAGGTCACACAGTCACTATGTGGCACAGGTGGGAATTAAGCCCAAGTCTTCTTGATTCTGAGACTGGTTCTTTATCTACTACATCATGTCCATTACTTTCTTTTTGTTATTGATCTTCTTGGGACATATGCCTCATAGCTGAATCTTCAGGTCAAACAGAGAAAAATACTCTAGTCACTCACTTCACCTAACTCTAGATTGCCTGCTAGAATGGTTATATAAATTAATAGCTCCATCAACAATGAATAAGTATGCTGGAAATGGTGGTGCATGTCTATAATCATTGGTACCTGGCTGATGCTGGTCAACTACTGGAGCTCAGGAGTTCTGACCTTCAGTAGGCTATATTGATTAGATATCCACACTAAATTGGTCATCGACATGGTGAGCTTCCATGAGCAAGGGGCAATCAAGGAAAAGCAAACCAACCCAGGTTAAAAAAAAGACAGGTAAAACTCCTTTGTTAATCAGTATGTGGGTCTGGGTCATAAATATACCTTGCATTCTAGCCTGGTAAAGATGGTGAGACCCAGTCATTAAAAAATGTATTTATCATCTTCCTATTACTCCTTGAACATGGATTATTCCCATCTTTGTAATATGGATATGAATTGAAACATGAGGGGCAGGCAGCTAGGTGGTGCAGTGAATAGAGCACTGACTCTGGAGTCAGAAGGACCTGAACTTAAATCTAACCTCAAACCCTTGACACTTAACTAGGTATGTGACCTTGGACAAGTCACTTAACCCTAATTGCCTTGCCTTTCCCCCTCCAAAAAGCCAAAACAAAACCAAGAGTTGTTTTGACTTGTAGTTCTCATTATTAGTGAAATGGAACACATTCATATGCTTGTTAATATTGTATAATTCTTCTTGTAAAAAGATTTTGTCACATACTTTGACCACCTATCTAAGCAGAAATAACTTAGTGTTTAGTTGCCTATGTTTCTTGGATGGCGCCCCCCAAAATGTAGCACTTGTTATTTGTCTTTTGTTCTTAAAGAGAACCAATGATATCATGAGTGAATTATGTCTTGACTTGAACGTGAAGTGTGTTTAAGTGAATAAACTGACTGAAGTATGGTTGGAGGAGTTCACCATGAGCATGAACTAGGATAATTAGGATAAAATTGTATATATCATTGGAATGAATAAGTTAATTTATTCCATTTCTTGTAGAAATAAGGGTTCATTAGCATTTTCTATAAAGATATTTGGTACAAAATATAAGTGATACAACATAATTGGTCAGGCATTTTGGAAAGTCCTGAAATTTACCTTAAAGCTTATCCTTAAAATCAGTATTATATTATCTGATACTCATATAAAGAATAATAATAATTAGTACTCCAATGGATCTGTGATTCATTCACTTGGACATCCCCCCAAATTCCCAACTCATCCACACCTACTCAGCATGTATGAATCTTACATGTGTCCTCCTAAGGTCAACACAGAGGCCCCCTCTGTGGTGGGGAGGAAAGGGGTTTTCTCCCTTTTGGCTGACATATTGAGTATGCCAGTGATACACTCATGCTGTCAACCTATGATCCCTCACCTTCCTTACACAGCCACCCCAGTCATTTTCATTTCCTGTCATATTTATTCTTGGTGATACCTTTGCCTTCTGTTCTTTAAAACACCTCTCTCACTATATATTGCTAGCCAACTACACCAACCATGAATCACTTCATTGACCACTGAGTGACATCCATTTTTAAATGAAAAATAAGAACTGCTATTTATCTATTATAGGAAATTTGCAAAGATTGCAGAGTACATCTCACAAACTTGTTGTTTGTCCTTTGTTCTCAAAGCGGACTATGACATCAGGAAGATGATGGTATGACTTGCTAGTGAATTGCATTTAAGTGAGGTAGGACTGTGGAAAGTCACCAGCCTCACTCTCTCCTCCTGAGCCATCTGGATTCAGAGGCAAGATATACATTAGGATAATTGGAGATGGCTCCCACATCTCACAAGACTCTTGTCAAGAAAGTCATACAAGAAATATTGCCATCATTTTATAGATGAGGAAAGAGAGCTCCAGAAAAAAATTTAATGAATTACACACTCTCACACTAGTATTCCAGAGCTAGGATAGTTGTTCACATAACTTGGCTATCTTGTGTTGTCTCATCTGCACCATGCTACCAAGTTACTAGGACCAGGCCATTTCAATGGCATTAAGTCTAGCATGAACAAATTGGAAAGGAGGTAGACTAAGAAAGTACAAAGTATAAGGAAGTAACTCCTGCTTAGCCACAGGCAATACTGAATATTCAGTGCCCTTGGTAAGCAACTTACTCTGAAATAGATTTAGAGTTTTGATGTCTTTTATGTAGTAGAAGAGATCATTATAGAAATTCAAAATACAACTCCCAGAAGAACAATTTCCCCAAAGTTATGTTACCTGGTATGAGATCATAAAAAGTGTCCAAACTCATTTTCTTTAGGCTAATCACTGGGAGGATGCCATGCAGTAAAGAACAAAAAGACTTCTTCCTTATCGAAACCTAACAATGATAAAATATTTAATCTGCCTCCTTCTATTAGGGTATATCTTCCTTGTTACCCCAAAGAGATGCCCTTAAAGGATTAACTTTGGTAGGATAAAATTGAGAGGTCAATTAAGATAAGAAAGAAAAAGAAATAGAATGCCTGTGGGATATCAGATGGTTACATGAAAGCAATAGGTTAATCCTCCTCTCTGATATTCTTGAAGTCAAAGCATATTAGACTTCCTTATCGAATAAATATTCCTTAAGATATTGAATTATGGGCAATCTAAGAAAACAACCACCAATTCTCTATTTCCACAAATGATACTACCCTGGCCACAACCCCATAACCCTGAAAGTTCTAAAACTTCCCTCTTACTTCAAATGTCCCTAAGTATATGCCATAACTGTATCACTTTTTATTTTAATTTCCTAAATGTTGCACTTTATTCCAGAGCCATATCTAATGCAGGGCAATAAAAGCCCTATGGTGTGAACATCTGGAATGATTTGTTTCCTACTTAGGGCAATCATTTTTACCCATTGGAAGACCCTCAGTGCTCCAAGGGAATTCAGTTTAGCCTCCTCCATCAGTTACTTTCAACAAAATAATGGTACTCTCTTTCAGGGCCCACCTTTCCTTCACCCTTTCTAATAATCGCAGGGTAGCAGGCTAGTCTCAGGGACCAATTGCTACTGAGCTGTCTGTGATGGTGCTATCCCCTCTGCCACTCCCCCTCTCCCACTGTACTCCTTAAACCCTCTCAGCTGAATTTGCCCCAGATGCAGTTATGACAAGTTACAACTCTACTTAGTGAAGAATTAGGGGACTATCTCCAACACGAGACTCACAAATTTTAAAGGCAACTGAATTACAACTAAGATATCCCTATCTTTCCTCATTTGCCATCTATTAAATGGGGATAGAAATGCTCATTTGCCATGTTTAGTTGTGGAAGAACATATTAAGTTTGCAAATTGCTCTGAAAAACTATGCTAAGTACAGTGCTAACTGCCTTAATATTCTTACAACAATTTCAGTCATATTAAATTTATCCTTTATAACTCCAGCCTAATGGGCACCCATCTGTTATCCATCAAGAATAATATGTTCTGCAAGTTCACTATATTCTCTTCCCCCCATACACACACACACACACACACACACACACACGTTATAAGAGTTTCATTATTATTACAGAGTAATAGCTTCTAGAATAGTCTAATATGATCTAGTTTAGTAATTGAATGATTACTTGTGAAAAAGAGTTGTATCACAAATCATTTCTTTTATTAGAGAAAGCTAGAAAGAACACATTTTTGAGAACCATTTTTGTAATTGATACAAATTTAATTTTTTTAACCAAGTTAGAAGCTAATTGTGTACTAGTTTGATAGTGCCAAGTGACAATCCAATGTGACTTAAATTTTTCTATAGCAATAAGATTTTGGCAGATAAATTACCCAATGAGAAGCAACCATTTCTATTCTTAGATGAATTTTGGATTGAACCATAAACACAAGAAGCCTAAGTGACTAGGAATACAAAAAGAAGACTGAACAGTATAATGAACCCCATCTCCATATTTGCTAAGACTACCTTAAGGCTGTAGAAGGCAGAAAAATTAAAATATGAAACAAGACAGCATAGTGCCCGTTCATAGCACAAAGTCCTTGGAAGGTAGATAGAATATGTGATTATTATTTACAGTGAATATCATTCCTAGAAATCTTATTTTCCTCACCTTCATTATGCAATGCTGTTCTTGGACCTAGAAGTCTGGAAATGTGGAAATTATAACACTTTGACACAGCATGTAAATGAGGTGTCGCTATAACATGCTACTTAAAGTTCGAAACAAACATTCAATAGGGAAGTTTGGAAAACTTATAACGAGATTACTTAGGACTTTTTCTGTTATGAGTTTTCCTGAATTTCCCCCAACTATCCCTTAATTCCAATTTAGCTCCTGAAGAGCAGAGCTACAAAATGTCTTAGATAGCACCTATCTATCCTGAGCTGCTGAACTTTTACTTTGGCTCTCAGGATTTACCTTCTTCAAATTCTGTTTGATGCTTGAGGTCTTACTTCTTGCAAATGGAAATCCCATGAATCTTTTATTCTCAGACTCAATCAACAAAATGTTATATATCCCCATTCCATGACTGGAAGCTAGTCTGACTTAGATGATTATATTCTTCCATGTTATCCTATGTTTTTATTTTTGTTTTTTTATCTAAGAAGGAGATAGAGTGAAAAGGCACTGGAATCATGACTCCTATACTTACTGGGAAATCTTGGTTGAATAATTCATTTAACCTCTTGAAAACTGGTTTCATCATCTATAAAAGAGAAGCAATAATAGTAGTATTTATTGTTACCATCATTCAGTTATTTCAGGCACATCTGACTCTTCATGATCCAATTTGGAATTTTCTTGGCAAAGATACTGGAATGGTTTGTCATTTCTTTCTCCAGCTTATTTTACAAATGAGGAACGGGGCAGGGGGGGAGTGCGGCAAAGAAGATAAAGTGACTTGCCCAGGGTCATGCAGCTAGTAAATGTCTGAGACCAGATTAGAACTCAAAAAGAGGCTTCCTGATTTCATATCTGGCACAGTATCTACTATACCAGCTGAATGACCCAATACTAAACTCAAGAATGTCCTTTTCTGATGTCTCTGATGATGTATGTTACACAAACTCTGACCTCTTCTAAGCAAGGAAAGCTTCAGTTGTCCTCTTGGCAATAGACTAACTCCTTTATGTTGTTCTTAAACTTTATCCTGATAAATGTAGGATGCTTACACTAGTCTATCAATGTTGTTTTATCACTATACCATCATATTATTCCATATATATTTCACAGTATTCCATCATTATCATACACCAGAACTTGTTGAACCATTCCTCAACTGATGGGCATCCCTGTGATTTCCAGTTCTTTGCCACCACAAAGAGAGCTGCTATAAATATTAGAACATTATAGGTTGTTTTCCTTTTCCCCTAATCATCTTTGGAAATAGACCAAGTCATGTATTGCTGGGTCAAAGAGTAGAAGCAGTTTAATTATTCTTTGGCATGCCACTATTTTGTAAAGAATTTTTTAAAATTAATATTACTCAAAGGGCAACAGAAAGGCACATGATACATAGGAGGAAGTTGCAACATATTAACATAAATCAATCAATGTTTACGAAGCGTAAATATTTATTTATTTATTATGTGCCAGGGACGTTGCTAAGCATTAAATGTACAAAAGGAAGCAAAAGACAGTCTCTACCTTCAAGAAGCCAACAATCAAATGGGGGATATAACAAAGCAAGCTATACACAGGCGACATCGGGAATAATTAAATAAAAGGAAGGCATTACAATTAAGGGGTCTGGGAAAGGCTTCCTATAAAATAGGGGATTTTATTTGGGCCTTTAGAGAAGCCAAGAGGAGTTGGTAGGTAGAGGTGAGGAGGGAGATCATTCCAGATATGGGAAACAGAGAGAGAAAATGCCCAGAGTTGAGAGTTTGAGTGTCTTGTAAGTGATGGATAGTCAGATGCCATTATTACTGGATCTAAGAGTATGTGTCAAGAAGAAAAATAAAAGAAGACTAAAAAGGTAGGAGTACTAAATTGTGAAGAGCTTCTGGTAAATGGAGCATTCTGTATTTAATTCTGAAAGCAATAGGAAGCCACTGGAGTTTATTGAGCAGGGGAGTAGTCCTCTGCTTTAGGACAATCACTTTGATGGCTGAATGGAGAATGGATTGCAGTTGGGAGAGACTTGAGGCAGAAAGACCCACCAGCAGGTTACTGCAAATGTCCTGGCATGAGGTGTGAAAGCCTGCACTAGAGTAGTTGTAGTGCCAAAGGAAAGAAGGAGATATATTTGTTAGATGTTACAAAAGTATTATCAATAGGCCCTAGCAATAGCGTCACTGTTTGAAAGGGTGAGATATAGTGAAGGAGCTAGAATGACTCCTAGGTTTTAAGTCTGAGGAACCAGGACAAAGACATTATCCTCTATAGTAACAGGAAAAGTAGGGGTGTGAGTGTATGTGTGTGTGTGTGTGTGTGTGTGTGTGTGTGTGTGTGTGTGTGTGTGTGTGTGTGTGAAGATTTAGGGGAAAAGATGAGTTCTGTTTTGGACATACTGAGTTTAAGGTGTCTACTGGACATCTAGTTAGAGATGTGAGATTGGAAATCAGTAGAGAGTTTGGGGCAGGAAACAGATTTAAGAATCAAAGCATGAAGATGGTAATTGAATCTAAGAGAGAGAGGAGAGGGCAGGAGGTAAGGGCAGGCCTAGGATAGAACACTGACATATATTGTTGTTGTTATTCAGTTGTTCAGCCATGTCCAACTTTTTGTGACCCCCATATAGGGTCTTCTTGGCAAAGATATTGAAGTGATTTGCCATTTCCTTCTCTAACAGTTTTAAGGCAAAGAGACATTAGGTGACCTCTCCAGAGTCACACAGGTAGTGAGTGTCTAAGTTCAGATTTGAACTCAGGCCTTCCTGATTCCAGACCCAGGGCTCTATCCACTAAGTCATCTAAGTGCTTCTCATTCTTACATATAAGGGACTTCAAAGAAGAACCAAACTCAAGATCATAATCAGAGTATGATGGAAAAAGAAGGTGGGATAATCACCCAGTGAGACTGCAATCTACGTACTCTACTTGTATCCTCTTGATGTCAAGGGAAACCCAGGAAGTTACCCAATTCCTTTTGTGCACTTTTTGGCAGTAAATTTAGGTAATGTGATGAGCTACAAGCTGAATAATTGGATGGAACCTCCAGATCAATGGGGTCACAGATACATTTAAGTACTGGGTACTATAAATGTCAGAGATTGGTTGGAAAGAAAGCATAGAAACACTTGCTATTTAAAAAAAATAATCTTCCTGATTTTTTGCTTATCCTGGATTTTCATAAAAGCCTTTGAAAAATACCGATTCAAAAGTTTCTCCAAGAAATGAAAATGTAAGGCACAGCTAGTTGGTGCAGTGGATAGAGCACTGGCCCTGGAGTTCAAATGTGACCTCAGACACTTACTGGCAAGTCAGTTAACCATGACGGCCTCCCCTTCATCCTTCCTCCCCCCAAAAAGAAATGAAATGAAATGAAACTACTCAATAATCAAATGAATGTAAATATGGTATAGAGAGCTGGCTTCAGTCCAAAATTATCTCTTTTGACATCCTGTCTTTGATGTATATTAAGTGGGTGATCCTGGAGAAGTCATTTCGCCTATCAGTGATTCAGGCAGCTCTCTAAAACTATAAGAAGGTGATGACCTACATTGGTAAAAGAAGGCTTATTTCCTGGAAGTTACCTAGACCAATGAAATCCGAAATTCATCCTCTATCCTTAATGAAACACTTGAGAAGCAGCTTGCTGTAGTGAGAAGAGAGTCAGCTTCTAAGTCACAAATGGCTTCAAGTGCCACTTCTAGCACATACTATCTGTGTGCCACTGGCTAAGTCACTACACCTCTTATTTCTCAGGGCAGCCCTCTAAGAGTGTAAAGTGCAGAGCAGAGGCAAACCTGAATTGGTAAAGGAAGCAATGTCATTGGAAACTCCCTATGTCAATGAAACCATAAATCCAATTTTAAAAAAAGGAAATGGCATAAATATCACTTTTTGTACTAGTTCTTCAGCTCCATAAAATTTCCCTACATGTGTAGGTGTTTATCAGTATAAGACATATAAATATTCTATATAGATATATAATAGATATAACAAAATAAACATTTGTATTATATCATTGGAATTTCTCCATTTTTTTAAAGTAAAGGAACAGACATTTGATATTTGCATGGGTCACAGCAGTAACTACCCAGCTTTGGGAGACTGGCTTCTTCATGTGGAAGCATACTCTTGTTTTATGTACGGTATAGGAAATGAATTTGACATAATTTTTCAAATAAAAGTGATGAATTTTCATTGATCCACTTAAATGCTATCCTTAATTCACCCTTCTGATCACTTCTAGTATTTGCAAGATGTCTTGCCAAAGTTAAAAGTGAAGCCAATGACCACATAATAGAACGAAAGTAACAGACTGAAATGAGGATTAAATTTGTGACCTTGATTCTGCTCTCATTTAATTGATACTCCTCTACAAGCTGAACTACAGAGCTGCAGAAGAGGAGCCCACATGCTGTATCACAATGGCAAAAACCATTTGGAGAACAAATGATCCAAGACAAATAGTTAGGTTGCCAGTTTTAATAATCAAACCAAATTTCTTTTGAACTACTCTATTCCACTAGCCTAAGGATAGATTTTATCCAAAATATTTGCTTAGTCTCCTGTATCTCAAAAGCATCCACCCAAGGGCAGTCTGGGCTATATTTCTCAAACAGTTAAAAGTTAGCAGTTCTGGGAAGTCTGAATGTTATTCTGATTCTTTTTTAATTTCCAATTCTCACATCACATTTAGTTCTCTCTCTCTCTCTCTCTCTCTCTCTCTTTTTTTTTTTTTGCTTTTAGCTATTTCAATGTTAAGTATTTAATATTCTTTACATGAATGCTTTTTGGAGGCAATGAGCTATGTAAATCTAATAGAATAAATAAAATTCCACCAAGCAGTATGCCATAGATTCAGCAAAATAGTCCAATCAGTTTCAATCCAGAGAGACCATGGCAGAGGGGGAGGGCCAGTAAAGTTAGTGTCTTGCTTGAGAAAAGCCAATGCATTCATTCAGTAACTATTTTGGTCATCCTGTATTCTAAAAATAGTCTTCTGAAGAATTGCCCAAGGAGATATCTTCCCAGGGTACTTTTGGCAGGTTTTTTTTTTCATGATGGTAGACTTTGGAGAAGGAGTAGATATTCAGAAATTACCTCGGGTTGCTAAAGAAAGCTGGCCACATACATTAATCTTGACAGATAAAACATGATAGATTAAAGATTAAATGAGTTTTGAATGATTGGCATAAAGTATTCATATCTAGGTTTAACAGTGTTCATATTTGTAGAATATACACATGAATGCTATGATATGTAAGTGCTTATCAAATAAGGTATGTGTGTATGACCTTGTAAACTTTTTTTTTAATTAATTGAACAAATGCTTTATTAACTTCTGGTTTACATCATTCATTTCCTCCAGATTATAAGTTACATTTTTCCCCCATTTTTTCCCTACCCACCACCCCAGAATAGCAGTCCCACTAGATATCCCCTCATCCAATCTGCTCTCTCCCATATTCTCTCCCATATCCCCTTCGAATTTGCCATTAGGGCAAGGTGAATCTCTGAGCCCCAATGCCTGGACATCTTATGAAACATTTAATTTTAAAACTTTGATTTTCAGATCCATTCCCTTCCTCCCTTGTCACCCACTCCCTCTGAGAAGATAAGCAATTCAGTATGTGTTGTACATGTATAGCTAGTAGATATATTGTAAAAGACTGCTTATATTTCCCTCCCATCCATCTCACCTCCCACCTGGTCCATTCCCTGCTTTGATCCTGTCCCTCTTTGATAGTGGGTACTTCCAACCTCCCCTCCCCCCAGAATGCCCTCCCCTCCATCATCCCCCCTCTCATCCCCCTTTCCCCTACTAAGGAGAGTGAATGAGGGTAAGATATTCCATTTAGTATGTATGTGATTCTCTCCTTGAGCCAATTTCAATGAGAATATGCTTTTGCCTTTTTGCCTTCCTGTTCTTCCCCGCCTCTGCAACTACTTCCCCTTGCCTCTTCTACATGAGATAGTTTACCCTACCCTGTCTCTCTCCATCTCCTCTTGCCACTTTCCTCTCTCACCTCTTGACTTCACCCCTTAAGAATCATCCCTTCCTTGGGGCGGCTAGGTGGCTCAGTGAGCAGAGAGCCAGCCCTGGAGCCAGAAGGACCCGAGCTCCGATCCGGTCCCAGACACCCAACACACAAACAAAAACCCAGCCACGTGAACCTGGGCAAGTCACCCAACCCCAATTGCCCTCCAAAACAAAAAAAGAATCATCCCTTCCCATCAAATTCAACCTGTGCCCTCTATTCACTTATACCTGTGAACATATGCCATGTACCCTTCTTCAATTATTTTCATAATGAGAAAGGTTTCATCAAACACAGTTATTGTTTTTCCATGTAGGAATGTAAATAGTCCAACTCTGATAAGTTCCTTTTGATTTCTTTTCCTTGATTACCTTCTCAAGCATCTCTTGCTTCTTGCGTCTGAATGTCAAATTTTCTATTCAACTCTGGTTTTTTCATCAAAAATGCTTGAAAGTCCTCTATTCCACTGAATGACCATATTTTCCCCTGAAACAAGATACTCAATTTTGCTGGGTAGGTGACCCTTGGCTTCAATCCCAGCTCTTTTGCCCTCTGGAATATCATATTCCATGCTCTTCAATCCCTCAGTGTAGAAGCTGTCAGGTCCTGGGCTATTCTGATTGTTTTTCCACAATATTGAAATTGTTTCTTCCTGGCTGCTTGAAGTATTTTATTCTTGATCTGGGAGTTCTGGAGTCTGGCTGTAATATTCCTAGGAGTTTTCTTTTGGGGATCTTTTTCAGGAGGTGATCTGTGGATTCTTTCAACCTCTATTTCCCCCACTGGGTCTAAAACATCAGGGCAATTTTCCTTGAGAATTTCTTTAAGGGTGATTTCTAGGTTCTTTCTTTGATCATGGCTTTCAGGTAGTCCAATAATTTTTAAATTATCTCCCCTGGATCTATTTTCCAGGTCCATGGTTTTTCCCATGAGATATTTCACATTGCCTTCTATTCTTTCATTTGTTTGGATCTGTTTAATAGTATCTTGATTTCTCATAAAGTCACTAGCTTCCATTTGCTCTAGTCTAACTCTGAAGGAATGAATCTCCTCAGTGAGCTTTTGAGATTCTTTTTCCATCTGTCAAATTCAGCTTTTTAAGGCATTCTTCTCCTCATTGCCCTTTTGGGCCTCCTTTGCCATTTGAGTTAGTCTTTTTTTTAAGGTGTTATTTTCCTCAGTCAGGCTGTTGACCCTCATTTCATACTTTTCTTGCATCTTTTTCATTTCTCTTCCCAAATTTTCCCCCACTTCTCTTATCTGCTTCTTAAGGTCCTCTATGGCCTGTAGCCAGCTTGTATTTTCATTTGGGGCTTTTGGTGTAGGAGTTCTGACCTCACAGTCCTCCTCCATGCTTTGAGCATCTTTGCCCCTAAAATAGGAGTCCAATGTTGAACTTTTCTGTTTATTTTGTTTCATTTGCCTAGGCATGTTGCTACTTAATTATTTGATTTTGGGGCTTGTTGCCACAGTAGGACTCTGCCACCAGACAGGGGAGCTTCCGCCCAAACTTGGGATCTTCACTACTTCCACCAGTTGGGTGGCCTCTGTAAAGCCTCCACCCACTCTGGCAAGTTGGATACCCACCCCAAACTTCCCCCCCAGACTACAATCCAGATCCAGGCAGTTTAAAGCAAGAGTGATTAACCCCCAGACTGATAGCTGGATCTACCTACAGTTCGCAGACCAGGAGCTAGAGCCACTACTGATGCTGCAAAATGGCTTCTGTGCAGCTGTTTCTTCAGCAGCTTTTCGCCCCCAGGGGAGGAAGCCACTTCTTCCCCAAATGCTGGTCCCAAAGTCCATAGGGCACTAACCTCTTTCTTTTTCCTAGGCATATCTGTGCTGATAATTCTGGGATCGCCACAATTGCTGGTGTTCTGGGGTCCCTCCAGCCAGCTGGAGGCCCGGCCGCCCTGGGGCTAAAACCTCGGACCTGGGCTCTGCTCTGTGAGCTGTGCTGAGGGTTCCCAGTTCGCTGTGCTGCCTGCTCTCAGAGCACTGTGCTGCCTGCTCTCAGAGCGCTGTGCTGCCTGCTCTCAGAGCGCTGAGCTCGCCGCTCCCAGCAGGGCTGCTGGGCTGTCCTCAGCAGGAGGTTAGCTTCTCTGTGCCGTTCTGTGGGTTCTGGGGCTCCAGAAGTTGTTTGGAGTCCCCTTTCACATTGTTTGAAATTTGTGTGGGGCAGAGCACATTGGAAATGCTGTTTCTACTCTGCCATCTTGGCTCCGCCCCCCCTTGTAATATTTTCATTGAAAACGCATTTCAAGGAGAAAACTATATTCTTTCCAAAAATCAGATTGGACCTCTCTGTTTCCAAGCAAAGAAGATATTAACAAAAGACAATGGCTTTTCCAACTATAACACCAGCAGAGAAAGACATGTTTGCCACTTTCACTGGCCCAAGTGTCTAAGAGTGAGGAACAGCACTTAAAGACAAGGTGTTATATCTAGGTTCAGGCCTCTATACTTGTGTGCCTGCAAGTGATTTAATAATCTTTTGCTAGTTTCCAGCAGAAGTGGTTGAAGGGAAGTCAAAGAGCACCGGATTTTATCAGAGGGGGTGAGTTAAACTGTTGTATTTTCTCAGTAGAAAGCTCATCAAATGCAAAATTAAATTTATTAGATTTATTATGCTCTTAACCAATGCTGTTTTAATTAAGCCTTACTTTTTGCTTTGTTGAACTGAATGAAGATTTCTCATACATCTAAATGAGTCATTTTTGTTCTGGTTGTATTTATTTTTAAGTACTTTATCATCTAATCTCTATTTTTGGATCCTAATCCTTTCATTTTCAATTTACTTTATTAGCCCTGTCCAAAGAAATAGTATTAGCTGAGGAGTTGTTTTTTTTTTTTTTTCCAAAATTTGAAGTAATTTTATATGAGGTAATAGTTATTTTCTACCAAGGAAATATAACCCATAGAGCTCTGCCTACAGGCTATGAATGTACATACAGAGATAATTATCACTTCCTAAACTGACCTCATCACATGAGTGTTTCATTCAATATCCCAGTATCTTGAGCCAACAAATGAGCATCTTCTTAATCAATCTGGGTAAAAATGTGAAGCCCCTGTTTTTCTAGGAATGTCAAGCTTGGAAGACCAGTGAGGGTTTCAGTTGACTTTTGGCTCACTTGAATGCTATTTATGTTTAAGGAAAACCCAGAAGAACATAGTACAAAGATTTTCACCCACTGATTAGATTTTATGGGTTCAGTGGAATGACTGAAGGATTTAATAAGAATTTGGGCTGATCTTTTGTGGCTTTTTTATAAATACAGTTCTTTTTCATGTGAAGCCACAAGTTCTGAATGCCTTTCATTTTTATTAATCTTTTGCACATGTGCACAAAAAAGCAATTTTCATATATTTAAAATCTATTTGATTACATTCATTTTTATTTTTTATGAAAATATCACACCCTTAAACAGTGTTGAACTAATTCTAATCCTTTCCATTAAAATCAGGGAAATTCTACTCCTTGAAATGGTATTCTTTTAGATTTAAAAGTATGGCAAAGTATACTGCTCCAGCCTGCGTGAGTTTCAATCTGAGGAATTTTAGATCATTGCTGGATATATATCCATATATATATCATATATATATATATATATGGATATATATATATTTCTCAGAAAATTTTTAATTAATGCATTCATTAACATTGTAATACCTATTATAACACAGTAAAGAGAGATAATTTATTGAGATATGAGATCTTTATATTACATAAATTTTTCAAATTCCACCTTACTAAAACTGGACTCTGACAAGGACTTCACTACCAGCTACCAGTCTCTCTATATAAAAGTAAATTATGAGCAATGATTAGAAATGGTAAGTCAGAAAGTATTAAAGATCATCAATAAACATCCCCCCCCTTAAATCCACTATAATAGCTACTAGTCAAAATGCTAAATTAAAGGAATAAACGGTCATGTAATAGTTCCAGGGCTAGAGTATAGCAATCATGTCTTCCACCTCAATACCATAGCACTAACTAAGCACCTTATACACCTCAGAGGAAGGAATTTTAATCTTTTTCTGCATCATGGACAGCTTTGGCAATCTGGTGAAGCCTTTTTAAGAATTTTTTAATAGGGAGAATAAAATGCATAGGCTTACAACAAACACCAATTCTACTGATATTAAGGTGGACTTTACCCCCACTGAATTTCTCTGGGTCTCTAAACCCCAGGGTAAGAATCCCTCCTTTAGAGGTTCATTACTATGTGTGCAATGATGAAGCTCTCCAAAATAGAGGAGTAGAGAAGCAGTTCCTCACAGACCAGGGTGTATATGTAACAACTGAATCAGTGTCTGTGGTTCCCACTAAGCAGGCCACCCTGTACAATAACTCCACATTCCAATTAAGTTGGGAATGCAGGAATAGGTCAGCTTTACAAGCCAGGCAGGGCATGGCCTGGCACTGCAGTGGCTGTTTTGTGAATGCTCCTTCAGGCTGGAACATAACTCTGGCTCTAGCCCCACAACATCCTGTTTAATCACAATTTCTTCATGGGTGGACCAATGAGCTGGGGGCCCCAAGAGCCAGGGCAATGGCTTGATCCCAGTTGCCAGTGTTTGAGGGTGTGATCCTGGGTGTAGCTGAGAAGTAAGCTGTCACCAGGCCCTGACCACTCTCATCAAGTCTGGGTTGTATTTGAACCTGTGCTTCTGCCCTTTGCACTTTGTCAAAGGGCCAACGGCTGGATGTAGCCCATGTCAGATCATTTGCCAATGCCTGATTTGGGTGATTCCATAGATAGATTAATAGAGGAAATATTGCAGAACTGGCTCATTTTAGTAACTTTGCCTAACAACAAATATACAAATAGATATTAGCAGCTTTTGGGGTGGGGGTGTGGCAGGGGGTGGCGGGGAGGAAAAGTCAAACTAAAGGAAAACTGGAGGAAACGAAGGATTTAACAGATGTTTTGCCTTTATTCAGGATTCATTTTTCAGGTTACGTTTCAAGTAAAAAAAATGTATTGTACTTTACATTCATTTAATCTGAAGTCCCACTTCACTTCTGGTACTATCCATTAAATATCATGGTAAGCTCATAAAATATACTACTGATTTATGGTCTAGCACTGGAAATAAAAAACAATCACAACAACAATAACAACAAAACAAAATTCTCCCCTCTCCCTTCCAAGAGCAATGGGTTACAGACTCAAGTTTGTTTTAAAGTAGCAGCAAGGGCCTGCTGACAAGATATTTTGGAACAACTTGCTATTAGGAAGGAAGTATGAGTGGGAGGATGAGAAATAGCTCATGCCCATATGACACACACACGTTGTGAATGTGTTAGAAGTCCATGATGTAGAACATAAAAGGGTGTAACAATTTCTCTTGGTGACACAAAGAGACCTATTCTAATCTTTTGTTTTTACAGCTCTATTCTGGATTAGGTTGCACATCTCTCATTCTCCTCGAGAGATTTATATGCTGGTGATTACAAACACCATAATTTATACCAGCGTAAGGAAGAGTAGAACCACCAAAATAGCTGTTAAGCAGGAACAGGCTTCGTGGACATCACCTTTCAGCACTGTTTAAACTCCTTCCCCTCTAGGATTAGGGCAAAATAATTTCTGCCCAAAATATTTATTGATATTGGCTTTTTTCTTGATATATTTTCTAAAGAATGTTATCTGAAATTACCAAAACTAGTTGTATTCAAATCTTCACTGCATTTAAAAGAAATTAGAAGAATGTATGATCTAATCCAATCCAATGGTCATTTGGAAGTACCTAATACATGTAAGGAACAGTGCTAGGTACTCTCATACAAAGACAAACTTTTCCTAAGGGACACAGAATTTAAAGAATTAAGTATACGCATGAAATTAAAACAGGTCAAGAAGAAGGATGGAGGAGGATGGGTTGAGTGCCATCCACTAAGAGAAACAATGTCATCATCATCATCATCATCAAGTCATAAAATGACTATAAATGGTGTCCAAGGGTAATGCCATTCATCCAGTGATTGTCTTCTACAAAGATACTGTTCTAGCCTCTCATAATTGTGTCAAAAATAATAGACTTTGTGTAATTCGATTAAATACATTGAGAAATGGAAATGGAGATTTATAGAACACAGTGTTCCATGTAGTAGTAGAGAAGCTATTGCATAAGAATGGCACAGATAATATTGCATAATAGTTGACTCAGCAAAGCCTACACCTTGTCCTTCTCCCAGAAAGGAAAAAGACGACATCCTTTTATTCTTTTCTTTTCAACTCAATGTCAATGCTAGTAATGTCTCTGTTGATAGTGCCTTTGTCCAAATTGTCTTTCAAATTTAATGTTGTCTATCAGAAAGAAAAAGGAAAGAAAGATAGAAGGAAGGAAGGAAGGAAGGAAGGAAGGAAGGAAGGAAGGAAGGAAGGAAGGAAGGAAAGAAGAAGAGAGGGAGGTAGGAAAGGAGGGATGAAGGAAGGAAGGAAGGAAGGAAGGAAGGAAGGAAGGAAGGAAGGAAGGAAGGAAGGAAGGAGAGAGGAAAAGATGAGGAAGAAGGGAGGTAAGAATGGAGGAACCTCTTTTGTTGTTTAATTAATAGGGCTATAGGATTTAGAGTTGGGCAAAAAAATTAATGATCAGCTAGGTCAGTTCCATTATTTGATAGATAATGAAATTGAAACACAGAAGGCTAACATTAATTACCCAAGGTCATGTAGGGGTAAGTATCAGAGTCAGAATTTCAACCCACTTCATCTTACTCAAAATCCAGTGTTCTTTCCTTGTTACCTTTTAATGCCAGTGTTGCACCTCAAAAAGATCTTAAGATTTAGAATTACAAAAGACCTTAAAGATCACATAATCTGTCTCCCAAATATTATACATGAGAAAATTGCTATAGAGATTTAATGTGATTTGCCTATTCTATATAGGAAATTGTGCTAGAAAATAATAATATAGATGTGGATAGCTATTTAAAATCTGATATTCTGTCAAACTACTTTCAATAGGGAAAGATCAACAGGTAGGTTTCAAAGTAAATATCATAGGCTTCTAAATTAATGGAAATTACACCCTGAATGTAGAACCAATGTCTCTTCTTTAATGATGTTCTCTTTAGTAAGAGAAGTTAATGTTTATTTACTAGTCTGAAGCTTTGTCTGCCAAAACTCTAGGTGGAAAAGTTGCTACCATTCAGAATTATCTGTGTGCCCATGCCACATACACAGACACAGACACTGTACCCACATACACAGAAGGTTTGGAGTAGGGTGAATGAATTCAGTCAACCAACTAATTATTTAAAAGGGTTTAATAGATTTAATACATATTGTTTCCCTGAATATAAACATTCTGGTTGAATATAGTCATTTAATTTTCTTTCTTTACAGTGTATAGACCCATACTGTACAAGGTAATACTGGATTCCAGGGTTGTAGTAAGGCATTTTCAAATCCCAGGTCTGTATCTTTTGAAAGTGTGTGTGTGTGTGTGTGTGTGTGTGTGTGTGTGTGTGTGTGTGTGTGTGTAGAAAATATTATTGCATTCTTGTTAAAGGCAAAGAGGAACACTTGTGCAGGGGAAATGAGGAAGGAAATGATTGTTATGTGGGCAAGACTACTTTGCCTATGGTTCTGTTTCTAGTGGGTGTAATGTTAAAATATGAAAACACGAAGAGGAAGCTTTCTTTAACAAGACAGGTTAAAGATTATTTTACTCTGCTGAAGATATTTCAACTGACAGAATAGCATGGCCGGGGCACCTCAATCCTTATCATTGCTTTACCCAAATAGAGGGAAAATAAACTTCCAGGACATAATGACTAAAGTATGTAAGCCCAATGGTGAGAATTATGGAAGGTCTATTCTTTCAAAACAAAGTGACCAATAACTAAAACAAGTGAATAATGACTTATTTTAGTAGTACCAATATTGACACAACAACTTACTTTCTCCCATAACTATTACTCATATTTATATATGGCTATAAAATCTGCAAAGCCCTTTTCTATACAAACCTATGTCATAGGAACAGAAAGTCCTGTTCCTCTCATTTGATAGATGAGAAAATGGAGATTCTGAGAAATTAAGTGAACTGTCTAAGATCATACTGCTGGTAAACATCTGGAGCAATAAGTCTCTTGACTCTATACCGGACACACAATACTTCATTGTCTCCATAAAGGTAATGATATCTTTATACTAATTTCTTTGATATCTAGGACAAACACTAGTTCTTGTACAATATTTTATTTTTTCTATTATTTCTTTGAGTGGTGATACTTGGATGAGTGTTTCCTGGAGAGTATTCATGTACTTTCTAGTTGGAGCATATTGGATGAAGACATAGATTTTCCAAATGCCAGCAATTAGTTTAGAAAATAGCCCCCACCCTCAACATAGTATTTCAGATTCATTCAAGAAGTAGCAATATCAATGAGCTATCTGTTCAATTAATGAAAAGAAAGCTGGCTCTTGGAATAGATAAAACCAGCCACATTAATTAGCCTGGCTTTATGTGACCAGGGCTTAAACAATATCAGACAGAAGGCTTAAAAGCAATTGAATAAGCTCTCAGACTGTATTTAGATGATGGAAGTAAGTGGAAGCCAATGCAGCCAGTCTGGCAATTTAGCCATGTTAAAAATCAAATTGAATTGACTATATGGCTGATCCAATGACTATACAGATCTCAACTATTAATATGGGAGGGATATGAAATTAAATACAAATTGGTCACTTTAATCACTGAGTTGAAATATATTTTGGATATCATTTTGGCTTCCATTGTAAAAAGTTTTCTTTTGCATTTTTGTTAAAGAATTTTATTTGGCTACAAATCCATTGATAAACAGTTCAATAGAAGGTTAAGAATTATGTAATTAAATATGCAGAATCTTTGGCTTGATCAAAGCATTTTGGATTCCAATGACAAAGATAAGCCATGTTCTATCAAGAAGTTTGGAAATAAAGATAAAAACAACACGTACTTGATATCAATTCTTTGCTCCTAAAAGGTTCTTAGATATGAATTTTCATAGCATTTTTTTTTCCTTTTTCAACAAAAAACAGAATCAAAAATCAGGGACTTCTATTTTGTAGTCAACATATAGCATCAACAGCAAAAAGTAAAAGGAAAGAAATCTAAAGGTAAAGGATACCTTTCTGTCATTTTTCAAGTTATTCTTTCAATGAGTATATACTGAGTGCTTTTGTCCTGAATACAACTATGCTCTCACAATGAGAGAAATAAAACCATATAAAATATGATGACAACTCCCCAGCTCACATATATAGCCTACTAGGAAAGACAGCTTGTGCACATGTGAAATTATTAAATTACGTTAGAATTATCAGACGGCACATTCCAGCGATGTTTGACCTATATGCCTTATATTACCTCTATTTTCTTCCTTACAGAGCAAACGTACAAGATGGCATCTTCACACATGGAGTAAAATTTCTCTCTTATTTTTTGAATTAAGTGGCACTTTTCAGTAATGTGATAATTATAAAGTAATAATAATATAATTCCCATTTTATATCTCCATAAACTTCATAAAATGTTTTCCACACAGAAGACTTGTGAGGAAAGAAGTATAACACATAAGGAAATTTAGGTTCAGAGACATAAAATGCACATAATAACATGTGTGTACACAGAGATAGCTATTTAATTTTGGAAAAGGCCCATGATTTCATTGATATAAAGAATATCCAATAAGGAAACTAGCTCTATGGATATAGATTGGTAGCTCTGGCATTTTTACTTTTAGAGATCTGTCAATTGCAATTTAAATGCTAAATGATTTGCCCCAGGTCAATCAGTCAGTATATGCCAGAGGAAGGCATTCCTGATTCCATTATTGGCATAATATCTATTACATCAAACACTGCCTCCCATATATGTGCTTATATCTCTATCTGTATTTAAATCGCATATTTATATAGCCATTGAATGCAATTTTATATAATGCAAAATTCTATTTAATCTGAATTATAAAATAATACCAGGTCACATTTAATGTGAGCCAAAATTCCATTAATGCAATGTGTATGAGCTGGTTAAAGGCATTAACACACTGTTATCATTCGTCTGTGTCTGCCTATGCCACTTGTGGATCTAACGTGCTGCCACATATGCATTACCAACAAGAGCCTTTAGTTCTTTTGGTTTTTTGTATAGTTCCCTTAAAAATGGAGAAAAAGAAAGAACCTTTAGGTGGAAACATTGCTACAGCAAAAAAAATAAAAAAGGATTGTAATTTCTTTAGCTAAAAAAATTTAATATAATTGAGAGTTATTAACAGGAGCAGAGTAATTAAAATAGGGGAAGATGTTGGAATGTCATATCTAAAGTACAGATTATTACAAAAGTATGCAAGCAAAGAAAAATAAAAAGACAAAGTTTCATTAGGTTTTGGGTTTGGTTTTCTCGGTCTTTGTATGTGTTTGTGTGTGTGTGTGTGTGTGTGTGTGTGTTAGAAACAACTACAAATAGTAGAAGTATTACACTGATAAAAATGGAGCAGTTTTTAGTTGAATGGATTGAAGACTGCAATATCCCTTTTAGCAGAGCCATTCAGACAAAAACTTCAAGTATATTTAAGGTGGTGAAAGAAAATGGAAATGAAGTAGATAGTGAAGAAATTTTTATTACAATTGTTGGTTGACTTGGTCACTTTAAAATCTAATTAAATTGTGTAATGCTGAAATTTCAGTTTGGATAAGAAAATGACAGCTAAATTTCTTGACATTTTGAAGTAAAGGTAGATACACAAATCATCAAATTTTTGTGTGAACAAATAGGTTTATTCTGAAAAGACATGGAAAAGAAAAAGAGGCAGTTAGGTAGAACAGTGGATAAAGCACCAGAACTACAGTCAGGAAAAATGTTTGTGAATTCAAATCTGAACTCAGACATTTGTAAATTGTTTTACCCTGGGCCAGTCACTTAACTCTATCTGCCTCAGTCCCTCATCTATAAAATGAACTGAACAAGATAATAGAAAACTATGCCAGAATCTTTGCCAAGAAAACCCCAATTGGAGTCATGAAGAGTCAGACACAACAGAAATCAAATGAACAGCAACAAGATCAAAGGAAAAAAAAAAACTTAACCTGGATTGAAAGTGTCTAAAAAACCCCTAATACTTTTATTGGGAGGAAATGCAGAAGGGGATTTTAAATTAAAACCAGTATTTGTTCATCAGTCTTGAAATCATTGAGCTCTGAAAAGCTCCAACTACCAAACTCTACTTGTTCTTTTGTTGTGAAATAAGAAAGTCTGGGCGATTTAAGCAGTTTTCAAAGACTGGTTTTCATGTAATTTTGGTTCAGTTGTTGAAATATATTGTAAGAACAGCAATATTACAATTAAAAGCATTGTCGATTTTAGTTAATGCCCTAGGTCAGCTACCTAGTCTGGTTCATTGTGTGAGAATTTGAACATGCAAATGCTCTAAGAGGTAAAAAAAGCTTTCTGCACTTACCAGCTTATTTATGAAGATTTAAAGAAAGAAAAAACAGTTCAGTCTATGCTGCTAAAATATTTTAAGAGATAATAACTAGGTTTTTGTTATATTAGGTGTAGGCTTACCTTTATGTATGACATTTATTTTGTTTTTTTTTAATTTTTGCTTTCCGGAACTAGTTTATTGCTTTGTAACAAATTAAATAGAAATACTTTTTCTTATTTGCTGTTATATAAATATTTTTAAAATTATATTTTTAGAATTTTTCATCGCATATTTCCACTAGACTAGAACCAATTATGAGATAGATAATTATAACTCTGAACAGTGTGAATTTGAATAATGACAACACTTTATAAAATTTATTATTCATAGTAGTTGGGAAGTAGCTCTATCTAAACCTTTATATATATATATATATATATATATATATATATATATATATATACCTATACAAATTATATGTGTGTGTTTGTGTCTCTGTATACTTGTATAGGTATAGAGAATATCTGTGCTATATTCCCTAGATAAGATATTCACACTTAATATAAAAGTATATGTGCATAAATTACATATGCTATTTTTCTTCTACACAGTGCATTAACATCAAAATTCTACAATGGCTTTTGATTTTTAAGCTAACAGTTGGTTAAGAAGATGATTCCTGAGAGGGAGATTTATTATTATTATTATTATTATTATTATTATTATTGTAAATCTTAAACCAGAGGAGGGATAGATTGCTGGCTAAGAATGAAGTACACTTAATTGATAAATATATATTTTTCTATAGTTTTGAATTACAGAATCCTTTTAATCAAATGATTTTAAATTGTAAAATAGGTTTTGGGGGCAGATAGGTGGCTCAGTGAGTAGAGCGTCAGCCCTGGAGTCAGGAGGTCCTGAGTTCGGATCTGTCCTCAGACACTTAACACACACACACACACACACACACACACACACACACACACACACCTAGGAGTGTGATCTTGGGCAATTTACTTAACCCCAATTGCCCTCCAAAAAGCAAAAAAAAAAATAGGTTGAAGTGGGGTGATATTGCCTACTTTTATATATCGGCCTACAGATTACAAACAGTAACTACCTGTGGAGTAGAATTGTAGTAGAGATGATCAGAAACTCAAAGGAGACAAAATGCAAGAATGAGACCAGAAATGAAACCACAGGCCAGATATATTTTTATCCTAAAGCAGGGCTTCTTAAACTTTTTCCATTCTTCACCCCTTTTTGCCTGATAAATTTTTACTGACCCCAGGTATATAGGTATGTAAAATAGGTGTACAAACAAAATGTTTACTGATAATAAATCATAAATAAATTTATTTTAAAACAATTCTTTGATATACATATTATTTTACCACTTATTAAAGATAAAAGCAAATTCACATATTAACATCCGTGCTTGTTTATTTTTTAATAAATAATTAAATCTTGGTGGAATATTTAACACTGCAGAACACAGAGCATCTTCAACATTTTTCAGAGTTGATAGATATTTTGATTTTATAATCATCAATGCTGTGTTTAGAATCAAGACTACAGTAAAGTCACAAGTGCTTTCAAACCAGGCAAGCACTGCCAGACCTTTGACCAAGACTGCTTGACCTTTGGGCTTGTTGCCACAGCAGGACTCCGCCACCAGACAGGGGATCCTGTCATCATCCCGAACATTGGGGTCTTCACAGCTTTCTAGCAAGCTGGATGCCCACCCAAGATCTCCCCCCCAGATCACAATCCAGATTCAGGGAGGTTAAAGCAAGAGTGATTACCCCCAAGACCCCACAAGACTGATTGCTGGATCTCCCTACAGTTTGCAGGCCAGGAGCTGGAGCTGCCACTGAAAACTACAAAATGGCATTTCTCCTCAGAGGCTTCTCGCCCCCAGGGGAGGAAGCAGACAAGTTCCCCAAATACTGGTCCCAAAGTCCATAGGGCACTAACCTCTCACTTTGTCCTAGGCATATCTGGGTTGATAATTCTGGAATCGCCACAGCTGCTGGTGTTCTAGGGTCCCTCCAGCAGGCTGCTTGCCCAGCCACCCTGGGGCTAAAACCGCAACTCACAGGGACCTGGCCTCGGCTCTCAGTGCACTGCAGGCTGCACTGCCGGCTCCCAGAGCGCTGCACTGGTCCTTACACATTTGATTTTTAATTAATTTTTAGTCATTATGCCTTCAGAAATCTTTTACTGTTGTCAAATTTTTTGTAACCCCTACATTCAGTCAGGTGGCCCCATAGTTAAAGAAGCAATGTTCTGAGGCACAAAGTATGAACATTAAGCAAGTTCAATGAACTTATAGTACCAAAGACACAATATTGAACTCAGAATCACACTGAGACTTTGTGAAGTGGAATTTACTGTTAGAATATGGAAGAGTATACCTTATGTAAAAGGAAACAGATAGGTAAAAACCAGGGAAAGTGTACTAAAGCATACTAAAAATTCTAATAACTATAGGGAATAAAAATGTATTTAATTTATGATCATCATGAAGAAATGTGTGCAAAGATTTGGCAAAGGAAGAAATAGCAAAAAATTCTCAGCAGGGTGTACTGGAGACCACCTGAACAGAAAAAAGAAATAGATGAAAAGTTCGCAAAACACATCATAACCCTTACCAGTTATGCAAAGTGATCATGGGACAACTAATTTATTCAGTCTCTCTGTCTCTCTCTTTGTGTCTCTCTCCTCCTCCTCCTCCTCCTCCTCCTCCTCCTCCTTCTTCTCCTTCTTCTTCTCCTTCTTCTTCTTCTTCTTCCTCCTCCTCCTCCTCCTCTTCTTCTTCTTCTTCTTCTTCTTCTTCTTCTTCTTCTTCTTCTTCTTCTTCTTCTTCTCCTTCTTCTTCTCCTTCTCCTTCTTCTTCTCCTTCTTCTTTCTTCTTCTCTCACTTGCTCTTTGTCTTTCTTGCTCTCTTGATTTTATTCTCTCTCTTCCTTCCCCTCCTTCTACCAATAGCAAAGGAGATAATTATTATTTCTTCCCTCATTTTAACAATTTAATTCTTCAAAAGTTGGAAAAAGCAACAAGGAATACTACTATTATAGACAAGATTTTCATTGTCATGAAATTCATATTAGAAGGCATAGATAAAGTGGTGTCTCAGTTTATTTTGGGAAAGGGTTAACTGATAATGTTGCCCTGTCTCTGTCTAAAATTAATGAAATATCTTGAAGAATGGGAGAGGTCCTATTCCATTACCTTTTTTTGAAACACATGTTAGACCAGTAAGTTGAGAGAATTCTGGAGAAACAGTTGATCTTAATTTCATTAATTTCATGAAAAAATCTCTTATGTTCTCCTTGTGGACAAGATGGGAAAAGGAGAGCCATGTGATCATATAATTATATGGGTCTAGAATGGATTTAATGACTAGCCAGTGCATGTAGCAGTCAACCTGTTGAATTCCTACTGAAATGCCATCTCTTCCATACACCCTTAGCTTATCCAATAAGGCAATGATTACTTTCCTCTTTCTGGACTTCATATGACACTTTACTTGAACTAGTCACTTACCATTAAATATATAATAGCTATAAGTGTGTCATTCCCCTACTAGACTAAGTTGCATGGCAATTTCTTACCAAATTTTATATATCTTCTCATGCTCTACATACACTAGATATTATCCTACATCCAATAAATGCATATAGCATTTAATAGAATAGTAGGAGCAAGTTGGGTTCTTTTGGAAACTGGGAATGCCAATGTTCAGTTTCAAGCAACATGCTGCTTGATAATATTTTAGCAAAATTATTTCATCCATTGAATTTTTTAGTCATTTCTCTGTGCAATATTCCTTAGACCACTGAAGTACCTTGATGAAATAGGTGTTACATAAGTATTTCAAGGCTTTTTAAAAAATAGTTTCATTGCTTTCAATACTAATTTCATTGATATTTGAGAAAGGAAAAAATAACTAGAAAAAAAGATATAAAAACAACTAGTACAGAGAAATGATATATGTGACAAATAAAGAGGAAAATAATATAAAATCTAAAAAGAGAGTGTAGCAGAAAAAGAGGATTGGAATACATAGAATTTACATTTATATACCAATATAATAAACATCACATGGATAATAATCAAAGTTAATTTTTATTTTTAATACAAGGAATTATAAACTAATTGTGTATATGTCAGTAAGACTTGGTCAGATGGAATTCATGCTTAGAATATTGAATGGAAGGGTAAGTTGTTCAAAAGAGCATAGAGAGGATTTTGGAAGTAGAATCATATTTCAAGAGAAATATATTTGTATGGAGATTCAGTTGGGTCTATCTCAGTCTCTATCTACTGATAAAGAGTCAGAAAGAATTAAGTTTAAATCTTACTTCTGTCACAAAGTTGCTATTGCCTTGGACAAGTCATTATACCTTAGGTAAACAAATAATGGATGATACATATATAGAGCATTTGCTAAGCACTTATTACATGCCAGGAACTGTGATATACCCTGGAGATACAAATGCAAGAAAAATAGCAGCTACCCTTAAGGAGCTTAAACTATAAAGTGGAAAAAGTATATGTAAAAGGGAGTTGGAATCAGGGGTGGGCTGGGGCAGCATGGTATAGAAAGAACCATTGGAGGCCTGTACAAGATAAGGCAAAGTGTGACTTATCAGATCAGAGGGACCCAGGGAGCAGAGTCAACTTTACCTGTGGAGAGAAGTTTAATATTGTGATTCTTGTTGTAAAGCTAAGTGAATATAAAAGGTGACATTGTTTTTAGTACTGTACAACAGACCATTTGGCCAGGCAGAATCTATGAGTAATGATGTTCTAATATGAAAATCAAAAGTATAGAAGAAACCTAGTTGTATTTTAAAAGATAAAAAGAACCTGGGGATGTGGTAAAGAGACTATTGTCAATCACATTTGAAATATTATGCAGAAGAAGTTCCAGAAGATAAGAGATAGATAAAGATGGTCCCAATTTTAAAAAAGGAAGTGGGACACATATTTCAAAATCCATAGACATAAACTCATCATAAATCTCCTACAAAGTTCTAAAACAGTTTATAAAATGATGCTTTATAAATGTTTCAAAAAGTAATGATCATTAATGCCAACTTGCATTTACAAAAAAAAGTTGTCAAACTAAACTCATATACTTTTATGACAGGGTTATTAAACTGGCAAATCAGGGGACTATGGTAGACATAATGAATCTTAATTTCGACAAGGCATTTGACAAGCTTTTTCACAATATCCTGATAGACAAGATGGGAAAATATGGGCTGAATAATAGCACCGACAGGTGGATTTCCAGATGGTTGAACAACTGTACTCAAAGAGTACTGATTAATGGATCTATGCCAATCTGAACAGAGGTCCCCAAAGTGATGCTGCATGACTCTGAACATGCCCCTGACCAGCTGAACATTTTTATCAATGACTTGAATGAAGTCATGCTTACGAAGTTTGCATATAAAACAAAACTGAGAGAGATAACTACATTAGCTGGCAGAATAAAGACTCAAAAGGATTGCCATAAAGATCTAAAAGAATGAGTTAAACCAAGATGATGCCTACCAAGGACTCTTGAGGGAAAAATAAAGCAAACTTAATTTACCTAAATAGTATAGGAAAGATAGGTTAGCCCTAGTTCATATGCAAGAGAACTATCATTTCGTTGGTGATATGCTCAATATGAGCTAATAATAAAATATTAATAAATATTAATATAAAATATTAATAAAATAAATAAAATATTAATAAAATATTAATATTAAATAAATTACTACAAAATATTAATAAAAACTTTAGCTGCTTTTTGAGGAATATACTCTCAAGGTATTTTTTTTGTAAGTTCTAAGCATATTAAAGGAGAAAGATGGACAAATTGAAATTTGTTCATAAGAATGTGTAAAACCAAGCATGAGCAGCTTTCCAGAAAAATGCTACTGTGAACAGCTTTCAAGATTATGATTACATAGTATAGTGAACACTCTATTTATTCAATAACAAATCAGAGCAAAATATTCACAGTAAATTGATGTACAACATTCACAATATTACAACTTATCACAGAAAATCAAAACACAGCATTCACAACAACTTATCACAGAAATGGCCACATAGTTTTCACCACAGTGGTCACATGGTTCTGAACAAAGTACAATTATTTAGTCAATCAATCACTTAGTAACTCAATAATTCAATCAACTCAATCATTCAATCATCCTTAAGGAGGCTTGTCTCCTTAAGGGACACAAAATACAAAAGTTAAAGTACTCCACCCCTGCTTAGTACATTCATTTGGTTAATCACAGAGTCCTTAATTCAATAACAAAGTACAATCACAAATAAATTACACAATTCAGCACACTGGGCTTCCAGCTGTCTGACCATTATACCCATACCTAGTTAGTTACCAGAGAGGAAAGCACCAACGTCTGGGTTTTCAAAGCTGGGGGCTCAATGGTTGCCCCAATGGTTGCTCTCATCTGGACAAATTACACAACTCTTCCCAAAGTGAGGCCCAAAGCAAAACCTCTTATCAGGGTCAGTCACTACTCAGTATTCCCAGAGAGGTCTTTCCATTTTGACCCGAGGTAGACTCTCAGATTCCCTGGATCCACTTCCATGGTCCCAGATCCTACCTGGATTCACCAAACTGTCACCTGAATTCAATGGCAGACAGCTCCCAGTTCCTTGTCCAGCTCTCCATGGGGTTCCTGTACCACACTGAAGCTCACAGCATCTAGTCCATGATAAATCCTTCACACTCTCTGTTCCTAGAAAGTCAAGGCTTAAGAAAGCTACAAAATGGTTTATACAAAGTATCACCATCACAGTCATACTTTCTCAGTCTTTGGCAGCTCCAGGTGGTCCTTGGAAAATTTTAGCAGTTCCCAGGAGAAGCTGGTAGCTCCCCAGCAGAAGTTCTAGCTGGTTCTCAAAATCAAAATCATTCTCTCCAGCCTGGGCCCTTCCTCCTCAGCCTCCCCGGAAGTAGCTGCTTCTGCCTCCATGAAGCTTATCCCAAGAAGTTCTGACTCTCCTTCTCTGGGGATTTTCTTATATGTAGTATTGCTCCTCCCTTTTCAGCCCCTTTCTGTTACATCAGCAACAGGAGCTCATACCTCCTGTTTCTTTAACAGAGGCTTAATTTGAACTAGGTCCTAAGTAATTCTCAGCTTAGAAATACAAAAGGAACTTCAAATTTCATCACTATTACAGAATGTTACAAGGATAGAAAATATAGAAACCGTATTACATAGGAAATAAATTAATGAGGGGCATTTAACCTTGAAACAATTCAGGGGAATAATATAGCTCTCTTCAAATCTGTAGGGTTGAGAAGATCATATGGAGGTAGAAGACTTTGGTTTAAATACCGAGTCTGCCAATTACTGTCTGTGTGACCTTAGGCAAATCATTTATTAGCAGTGTTGGAGTAGATGGCCTCTTCCAACTCTAATTCTAAGAGCCTATGACCCTAGGTGGAACAAAACAAAAAGTTTAACTTTGATGTGTGTGTATATGTGTGTGCTCACATGTGTATGTGTGCATGCATACATGTATGTATGTGTATGTGTCCAAAAAAAAAAAAACAAGTAGTCCAGTGAATGAAATTTAGTGGTAAATATTTTAATTCAATGTAAAGGAGAACTTTTGAAAAATTAAAACCCTCCATAAATGCAATGGGCTACATTAAAAGGTACATATTTTCCTATTATAGAAGGTTTTTGTTCAGGTCCCAGATGAAGAGACCCAATAAACAGAATTCCTAACTTGAAAAAGACATTTGGCTAAACAATCTTCTAGCACTGAAGAGAAACCAGGAATCAAAGGCAAGACTGAGAAGAACTTGACCTTCCCAGCGGACCTAGAGATCTTATTGGTTTGCTCTGATAGTCCAACAGAAGAAGAGGATTTGATAGCCCTGCCTCCAAAAGAGAATGGATATATTAAGCCCTATCTTTATCCCTAGGGATCTATTCTAATGGGTAAAAGTTATGAACCGCAACTTGGACAGTATTTCACCCCATGCCTTCATTCTTTTCAGCTCTTAACAATGTTAAGAAGTCTTAACTACTTACATTTTTGTTTTGTGGGACAAAAGGCTAACACCAAAGATAGTTCAGGAAAATGAAATAGAATATAAAGTACTAACTGGGCTTCCAACCAAATTGTTACAGACTTAACATTTTGAATTTATGATAGTCTAAAGAACACAACTTACTTGAAAATTAGTATGTTGACTCCATTTTTAAATAGAAGAAATTCTAAAAAAAAATTTCTTTCAGTTTTTACTTGGCATTATTCAACCAATGTATTAATTAATTGGAAGAACAAGCTATCTGGCTACCATCAGACTCTCCAGGAGATCTGAGTGGTGTTCACACCACCTGAGAATAAATTCCAAGCTCATCATCCAGGGCACTGCTAGAGGTAATTATGAGCTCTTAAATGGGATTTAAAGAATCTTTTCTAGAAAAAAAAGAAAATATTCCTTTTTATTCTTTTAAAAAAATAAATGCAATCTGAAGGCAGTGAATTTTGAATGAAGCTTTTTGAAAACCAAGTTTCCATCTTTAATTGTCCAAGTTTGACTAAGTATGAAGTATGGAATTTTAAAAGGTCTGTTATTGTTACCATGGGGGCTTTTAAACAAACACAGAAGAGGGTAAATTGATTTTACCAAATATATAGTTTATGACCTATTGAACAATCTCTATGAGCAAATCAGAGCTTCAGTTTACCTTGATTAACAAAAAATCAGAGGAGGGAAAAACGTGAAACACCGCTGACCTATGCACTATCAATTAAGTCAATGGTATAATGAATATATATCCCAATTTGGAAAGCTAAAATCTGTTTTACATTTTGTGTATAGGCTCAGTGACTTCATCCCTGGGTCCTTCACTTTACATTCTATCATTTTTCAGCACTGAGTTTGGGTAATGCTCCCTTATTTTCTGCTTGTGTACTCACTTTCATAAAATAATAACATTACAGAATAGCCAGAGGTCAGAGTTCTAAAGATGTGATTCTCTGAAGTCACCATAGGTTAGTGAATCAGAGAATCAAAAGCAGCTCTTTCCTTCTAAAATCCACCTTGTTTCATTTTATTCCTCTCTCTCTCTCTCTCTCTCTCTCTCTCTCTCTCTCTCTCTCTCTCTGTTTATTCAACCACTACATTCTCAGTATCAGAACAGAAGTATACACATGGTACCTAGCTTTGGCAAAGTTACAATCTAATTGGGAGTTCACACTTAAATACAAAAAGGATGAAAAGATGAATTGCTTATCAGTAAACAAGTTCGGTGTATTGTCGGATCATTCTAGCACTTTTAATAATACCCTGATGTTTATTTTCTTTCCTTCACATACCCTTTTCATGATGCTAATGGTGGTCAGAGGGGGATGACTTCAGGTGCCCGTGGACTTTGAAGATGAAAGACTATTGCTATCAATAGTATATGTTTAACAATCAGTTGGAACCAATTGGGCTTTAGTCTCTGAGGCATTTAAGCAGTACTTGTTTTAGTTTGGAAATGAAGAGAAAAATAAGAGCATGAGTTAACCCTAGAACAGAGTTTTGGAACTCTGATAGAAAATAGATCCCAAGATCCTGGAAGAGTATTGTTCATCTTTGCCCATGTAACTATAAACATAAAAATCATGTAAATCTCTGCATTGTTATCTAATCTATTCATGGGTTAACCACCTTGTTCAATATCTATTTCATGGGGAGACATGAGGTCTAATAAGAGACAGAATTTCTGGGTTGGATATTTTTATTGCTATGATGCTATGGTTAAAAGATTAAAGAGAGGAAATGGGGAAGTGAAGATGGAGGAGTAGAGAAGGACTCAGATGTCTTCCTAATTCCAAACAACTCAAAAGAATGGCTCAAAATGAATTCTGGAATGGCAGATCTAAAAAAAAGTCAGGTGAAAAAAATTTCCAGCCCTAGATAACTTAGGAGGTTGACAATAATGGTCTGTCCCATTGGGGAGGTAGTCTGACAGGCCCAAGTCACAGGGCAGACTTGCAGTATAAGTCATGCCACAGAAAGCCAGCAGCAGACCTTAGAGGTGGCTCCATTAGCAGCAGTAACAGCTTCAGGATCTCTCAATCCATGGACTGTTTGGGGATAAAAGGGGGGAATTTGATAACTTGCAAAGGTGATCACAAAGTACCATTAGGTTCTGGGGCAGAGAGAACGGCTTGTGGTTGTTCATGGAAGAGTAGGGGCCCTAGTTTCAATTCCAAGCCAGAGAGAACTAGTAATTGAGGTTGCAGGAGGTGAGCGGGGGGATTTGGTCACAGTCACAGGGTCAAGAAGACTGCTAGAACTGGCGACTACAAGGGAAAAGGTCCCTTCCTGGGCAAAGATCAGAGTGTGGACCAGGAAAATGGAGACCATACCTCTTATTTTTTGATCATGCTACTTTGGAAGCATCAAAAATTTACAGTCCCCCAGAGCTAGTTCTGAAAACAGCAGAATGAAAGGAGAAGGTTGGGACAGTATCCTCTCTAACCTAGGAACAGAACCCAACTTTAACATAAAGTTAAAGTTAAAATATAGGCTGTAAAAATGAGCAAACAGGGGGCGGCTAGGTGGCGCAGTGAATAGAGCGCCGGCCCTGGAATCAGAAGGACCTGAGTTCGGAGCCGGCCTCCGACACTTAATCCGCACAAACAAAAACCTAGCCGTGTAACCTTGGGCAAGTTACTTAACCCCAATTGCCCTAAAGGGGCGACTAGGTGGAGCAGTGAGTAAGAGTGCCGGCCTCGGAGTTTGGATGACCCGAGATCAGATCCGGCCTCAGAAAATGAGCACCCATGCATAAATAATGACTAGCCGTGTAACCTTGAGCAAGTTACTTAACCCCAATTGCTTTAAAAAAAAAAAAAAAGAAAAGAAAAGAAAAGAAAATGAGCAAATAACAAAAAATGGACGTAATAAAAGTTATTATGGTGACAGGGAAGATCAAGACACAAACTAAGAAGGCAACAAGGTCAAAACAGATACATGAATTGGTCAGAGACCAGAAAACAATTCCTAGAAGAGCCCCACCAAAAAATTTAAAAATCAAATAGGAGAGATAGAGAAAAAAAATAGGAAAAGAAATGAGAGTGAGGCAAAAAAATATATAGAAAGAGAGTCATTACTGTAGCTCATTCTTCATTTTCTGAGAGGACCAGTGCAATCAAGGGGTAATGTCTTGATTTGCATGTGAATTGGATTTAAGAGAGGCAGAGTTGCACAAGGCATCAGCCTCACTCTTTCTTCCAGTCTTCAAAATCCAGAATCAGGACAAATGTCAAGATAACTGATGATGGCCTGGGATACAGTGGATGACTTTGTCATCTTTGATGCCTGACCAAGATGTTAAATGTTCACAGCACTTGCTTCAATTACTTGCATGGCCATTGGAACAAATTCTTCTCATCTACCTGTTAGGAAAAAAGTCTACACAGACTTGGAGTAGATATTGCTCTAACTTGCCAGTAGGTTTGAGTCCTGTTGTTTCCCTACAACCTGGGTTAGTCTGTCTGCTGAGATAGCTTTACCAGGGTGTGACCACCATACATGTCACAGACCCCCATAGAAAAAGTTTTATCTCACTTTAGTAAAAGAGGACCATAGCTAAGAACAGGCAGTGTGGGGGAAAGCTAGCGGGCAGATCTTAGGCACAGCACAAAGAAACAATCAAGATCCTGCACTTTTGACTCAGGAGGCAGTGGCACAGCCAGTCATTTGTGAGGCCTCCAGCCCCAGCACAGTAGGCAAACTGCCAACCCTGAAACCCAGGGCACAACAGATGTGACTAGGCAGGGCCATCCTAGAGCAGTGGAAAAGCCACTAGTCCTGGAGGCCCCTGTATAGAAAGCCAGTGATGTTGATTCTGGTCTTCAGTGCTAAAACCTTCAGACAGTGCACCCTGTACCAGAATAGAAGAGCTCAACTATTTAAAATGAGCAAAAAGCATAAAAGAGCCCTGACCATAGAAAGCTACTATGGAGTCAGGAAATATCAAAACACAAACTCAGAAAAGGAGAACAATGCCAAAATGCCTACCTGCAAAGTCTGAAAGTGCAATATAGATTGGTCTCAAGTCCATAAAGCCCTTTTTGAAGAGCTCAAAAAGGATTTTAAAAACCAAGTAAGAGAGGTAGAAGAAAATTTAGGAATAGAATTGAGTCTTATGTAAGAGAATTATGAAAAAGAAAGAAACAACATCTTGGAAGAGGAATCCCTAAAAGTGACTGAAAAAAATAGCTCCTTAAAATAGAAAAGGATGTGCAAAAGCTAACTGGAGAAAATAATTTCTTAAAAATTAGAATTAGGCAAGTTGAAGCTAATCACTCTATGAGACATCAAGAATTAGTCCAAAAAATCAAAAGAATTAAAAAATAGAAAAAATGTAAGCTATCCCTTTAGAAAAACAACTGACCTGGAAAATATATCCAGAAGAGATAATTTAAGAACTACTGAACTATAAACTATCAAGGAAAACTGTCCTGTTATCCTAGAACCAAAGGGTAAAACAGGCATTGAAAGAATCCACCAATCACCTCCTGAAACAGATCCAAAAATGAAAAGTCCAAAAAATATTGTAGCCAAATTTCAGAACTATCAGGTCAAAGAGAAAATAATTCATAAATAATTCAAATATCAAGGAGCCATGGTCAAGATAACTCAAGACTTAGCACCTTCTACATTAGAGGACTTAGGGGCTTGAAATATGATATTCCAGAAGGCAAAGGAGCTTGGATTACAACCAAGAATCAACTATCCAGCAAAGCTAAGCACAATCCTTTAGGGGAAAGGATAGACACCCAATGAAATGGGGGACTTTCATACTTTCCTGATGAAAATAACAGAGCTGAACAGAAAATTTGATATTCAAATACAAGATTTAAGAGAAGAATGAAAATATGGACAGGAAAGAAAGAAAGTCGTGGTATTCAATAAGGTTAAACTGTCTACATCCCTATATGGGAAGATGTTGCTTGTACCTCTTAAAAACTGTATCTCTATTAGGACAGTTAGAAGGGTGAGGGTTTGGGTATAAATTGACTGATGTAATGACAAAAAAATCAATTGAGAGGTGATAAAAATGATTGTAAATGGATAAGAGGAAAGGGTGAGGCAGAATGGGATAAATTATATCACATGAAGAGGCATGAAAGACCTATCATAATAGAGGGAAATAAGGGAGGTAGTGAGCATTGTTTGAACCTTGAATTGGCTCAAAGAGGTAAAACATACAAAATCATTTCTGTAAACAAGTCTACCTTACCCTATACAAAAAGTAGGGAGGTATGATGGGAAGGGGGAATAAAAGGGGGAGACTGATAGAAGTGAGGGGATATTGAGGGAGGCAGTGGTCAAAAGCAAAACACTGAAGAGGAAGGACAGGGTGAAAAAAGAAAGAGAAAAGTATAAACATGGGGGAAATGGAATGGAGTAAAATACACAGTTAGTAATTATAACTGTGAATGATACAGTTGAACTCTCCCATACTACTTGAAATTATAATGTTAGCAAAGTTGCAAGATGCAAAATAAACCCACACAAATCATCACCATGTCTATATATTACCAAAAAGCTCAGCAGCAAGAGATAAAAAGAGAAATTTCATTTAAAATTGTTGCAGAAAATATAAAGTACTTGGGAGTCTACATGCCAAGACAAACCCAGAAACTGTATGAACACAATTACAAAAGACTTTTCACAAAAATGAAGTCACATCTAAACAATTGGAAAAATACCAATGGTTCATGTATGGGCCAAGATAATACAAAAAAAATAATGATTCTACCTAAATTAATTTACTTATTCTGCACCATGCCAATCACTGAACCAAAACTTCTTTTATAGAGTGAGAAAAAATAATGACAAAATTCATCTGGAAGAAGAAAAGGTCAACAATATTAAGGGAATTAATGGAAAAAAAAGGCAAAGGGAGGTGACCTGACTATACTAGATATAACACTAAACCAGTAATCATCAAAATTATTTGGTATGGGGTAAGAAATTGAGTGAAGGCAGAGCCAAGATGGCAGAGTAGAAACAGCACTTCCACAGCACTCCAGCCCACACCACTACAAAATTATGAAAAAGGGGACTCTGAACAACCTCTGGAGCTCCAGAACCCAGCAAATGACAAAGAGAAGCTAACCTCCCACTGAGGACAGCCTGGCAGTGCGGCAGGGAGCAGCCAGCACAGTGCTCTGGGAGCCAAGCCCAGGGCTGCTGTGAGTCAGAGGTTTTAGCCCTGGGGCAGCTGGACCAGCAGCTGACTGGAGGGACCCAAGAACACCAGCAGCTGTGGCATTTCCAGAATTATCAATACATAGATACCTAGGACAAAGTGAGAGGTTGATTCCCTATGGTTTTTAGGACCAGTATTTGGGAAAGTCTCAGCTTCTTCCCCTGGGGGCAAGAAACCACTGAGGAGCTGCGACACAGCTGCAATTTTGCAGCTTCAGCTCCTGGCATACAGACTGTAGGGGGGTCTGGCAATCAGATTAGGGGGTAATCGCTCTTGCTTTAACCTCCCTGAATCTGGATTGCGGTCTGGGGTGGATGTCTTGGGGTATGTGTCCAGCTTGCCAGAGTGTGTGGGGGCTTGAGGGAGGGCACCCAACTAGTACCTCTGGCAGTTGTGGAGACCCCAATGTTTGGGACGAAAGCTCTCCTGTCTGGTGGCAGAGTCCTACTGTGGCAACAAGCCCAAAAGTCAAGTAATTAAGTGGCAACATACCTAGGCAAAGGAAACAAAATAAACAGAAAAATTGAACACTAAACTCCTATTTGGGGGGCAAAGAGGATATAAAGCATTGGACTGGAGGAGGACTGGGAAGTTAGACCTCCTGCAATAAAAGCCCCAAATGAAAATATGAGTGGGTTACTGGCCATAGACACGGTAAGAAGGATTTTAAAAACCAAATAAGAGAAGTGGAGGAAAAACTGGGAAGAGAAATGAAAAGAATGCAGGAAAAGTATGAAATGAGAGTCAACAGCCTGACTGAGGAAAATAACACCTTAAAAAATAGACTAACTCAAATGGCAAAAGAGGCTCAAAAAGACAATGGGGAGAAGAATGCCTTAAAAAGCCAAATTTCTTCTATGGGAAAAGAATCTCAAAAGCTCACTAAGGAGATTCATTCCTTCAGAATTAGACTGGAGCAAATGGAAGCTAGTGACTTTATGAGAAATGAAGATGCTGTTAAACAGGTCCAAGCAATTGAAAAAATAGAAGGCAATGTGAAATATCTCATGGGAAAAAACACTGACCTGGAAAATAGATCCAGGAGAGACAATTTAAAAATTATTGGACTACCTGAAAGTCATGATCAAAGAAAGAACCTAGAAATCATCCTTCAAGAAATTCTCAAGGAAAATTGCCCTGATGTTTTAGGCCCAGAGGGCAAAATAGAGGTTGAGAGAATCCACAGATCACCTCCTGAAAAAGATCCCAAAAAGAAAACTCCTAGGAATATTATAGCCAGATTCCAGAATTACCAGATCAAGGAGAAAATACTACAAGCAGCCAGGAAGAAAAAAATTCAGTATTGTGGAAACACAATCAGAATAGCGCAGGACCAGAGCTTCTACACTGAGGGATTGAAAGGCAGGGAATATGATATTCTGGAGGGCAAAGTACCTGGGATTGAAGCCAAGTGTCATCTACCCGGGAAACTGAGTATCTTGTTTCAGGGGAAAATATGATCATTCAGTGGAATAGAGGACTTTCAAGCATTCTTGAGGAAAAAACCAGAGTTGAATAGAAAATTCGACATTCAGACAAAAAAAAGCAAGAGATGCTTGAGAAGGTAATCAGGGAAAAGAAATCAAAAGGAACTTATCAAAGTTGAACTATTTACATTCCTACATGGAAAAACAATAACTGTGACTGATGAAACCTTTCTCAGTATGAAAATAATTGAAGAAGGGTATATTGACATATGAATACATATATGAATGTGTGTATATATGTTTACAGGTATAGATGGATAGAGGGCACAGGTCGAATTTGGTAGGAAGGCATGATACCTAAGGGGTGAAATTAAGAGGTGAGAGAGGAATGTGGCAAGAGGAGATGGGGAGAGAGAGGGTGGGGTAAACTATCTCATGTAGAAAAGGCAAGGGGAAGTGGTTGCAGAGTAGGGAAAGAACAGGAAGGCAAAAAGGCAACCATATTCTCATTGAATTTAGCTCAAGGAGAGAATGACATACATACTAAATGGGATATCGCACCCTGCAGGAGAGTAGGGGGGAGGAGAATGAGAGGGGGGATGATGGAGGGGAGGGCATGCTGGGGGGAGGGGAGGTTGGAGGCACCCACTTTTGAAGCAGGACAGGATCACAGTAGGGAATGGGCCAGGTGAGGGGTGGGATAGGTGGGAGGGAGATATAGCCAGTCTTTTACAATAAATCTACTATGATAATGTTTTGCATAGCTATACATGTACAACATATACTGAATTGCTTATCTTCCCAGCTGGAGTGGGTGACAAGGGACGAAGGGAATAGATCTGGGATTTGAAGTTTTAAAATGAAATATTTCAAATATATATAAATACTATTATTAATACTATTTTGCATGTAAGTGGGAGATATGATGTGCAGGCATTGGGGCACAGAGATTCACCTTGCCCTAATGGCAGAGTCAAAGGGGATATGGGAGAAGATATGGGAGAGAGCAGATTGGATGAGGGGATATCTTGTGGGACTGCTATTCTGGGGTGGTGGGTAGGGGGAAAATGGGGAAATAATTGTAACTCAAAATCTGGCATAAATGAATGATGTAAACCAGAAGTTAACAAAGCATTTGGAAAAAAATTGAGTGGAAGATTAGTGGAATAAATTAGGTACACAACACATGGTAGCAAATGCCTGTAGTAATCTACTCTTTAATAAATCCAAAGACTCCAACTTCTAGCATGAGAACTCACTATTTGACAAAAACTGCTGGGAGGACTGTAAAATAATATGACAGAGAGTAGGCATAGACCAGCATTTCATACTGTATACCAAGATAAGGTCAAAATAGGTAAATGATTTAGACATAAAAGGTGATACCATAATCAAATTAGGGGAGCAAGAAATAGTTTACCTATCATGTATGGAGAAGCGAAGAATTAATGACCAATAAGAAATAGAGAACATTATGAAATTCCAAAAGAATAATTTTGATTACTTTAAATTAAAAAGGTTTAGCACAAACAAAACCAGCACAACATAGATTGGAAGAAAAAGAGAAAGATGGGAAACATTTTTTTTACTACCAGTGTTTCTAATAAAGGTAATACTTTTAAAAAAGTAATTGGGGTTAAGTAACTTGCTCAAGGTTATGTGGCTAATTATTTATGTGTGGGTGCTAATTTTCTGAGGCTGGAACCCATCCTGGTCCTCCTGACTCCAGGGCTAGCACTATTACTCACTGTGCCACCTAGCCACCCCTAAAGGTAACATTTTCCAAATGTGAAGAGAACTGAATCAAATTTATAAGAATACAAGTCATTCTCCAATGAATAAATGGTCAAAGTATACAAATAGGCAGTTTTCAGATAAAGAAATCAAAGCTATTTTTCATCATATGAAAAAATGTTCTAAATCACTACTGAGTAGAGAAATGCCAATTAAAACAACTCTAAGATACCACCTCACAGAAATCAGATCTATCAGATCTACTAATATGACAGAATAGGAAAATGATAAATGTTAGAGAAGATATGAAAAATTTGGGACACTAATGCATGCTTAGTGGAGTTGTTAACTAATCTAACCATTCCAGAGAGCAATTTGGAGCTATGCTCAAATAGCAAACTATGCCTACCCAGCAATATCACTACTAGATCTCTATCCCAAAGAAATCATAAAAAAGGGAAAATGACCTACAGAAATATTTTTGGCAGTCCTTTTTATTGTGGTAAGGAACTGGAAATTGAGGGAATGCCCATTACTGGACAAGTCATAGTATATGAATGTAATGGAATGCTATTGTGCTATAAGAAATGATAAGCCAGTGGATTTTTAGAAAAACCTGGAAAGAGTGAAATGAACTGATGCAAAGTGAAATGAACAGAACTGGGAGAACACAGAACCAACAACACTGTGTGATGATCAACTCCGATAAACTTAGTTCTTCTCAGTAATACAATGATCCAAGACAATTCCAAAAGAATTATAAAAGAAAATGCTATCCATATCCAGAGAAAGAACTATGGAGTCTGAATGCAGATCAAACTATACTATTTTTTACTTTGTGTATGTGTGTGTTTTGTGATTTTTTTGTTTTGTTTCTTGTTTCACAATATGACAAATGTGGAAATAGGTTAACATGATTACACATATGTAACCTATGTCAAATTATTTGCTATCTTGGGGATGGGAGATGTGAGGGAAAGAAAAGAAAATGGAAATCAAAATCTTATAAAAATGAATGTTGAAAACTATCTTTACATGCTATTGGAAAAAATAAAATACTTTTACACATATATATGTATATGTGTGTATATATCTATAACAGATATGGATATGGACATGGATATTCATATAGATATAGATGATATAGATGTATAGATGTAGACATAGATGTAGAAATAGACATAGACATAGGCATAGACATAGATATAGGTATAAACCTAGACAGCTAGGTGGCACAGTGGATAGAGTGCTGGGTTTGGAATTAGAAGGACCTGAACTCACATCTGGCCTCAAACATTTATTAGCTATGTGACCCTGGTCAAGTCACTTAACTCTGCTTCTAAAAAAAAGAAAATAACATACAATATATTTATAATTATATCACATAATGTTTTCTAATACAGATGATATCATGTTATTTATAATCATTGGTATAATACTATAAATTGTAATTTTATATATAAATATAAATATAATGTAATTATATACATAAGCTAATGATTAAAAAGAAAGAGGAAAACCAAATCTCAATGAACAGAACATGAAATAGATAATTTAAACAATATATTGATTTATTTCATTAAAGTTTTTGGTTTTGTTCTCACATAGTTGGACAAAATTATTTCTAATATTATTCTTTATTTTTTCTTTATTTGTTGTGAATGCTTTTTTTTCCTTTTTGGTACTGATGATTTAGTTTTCCTTTTTCCTTTTAATTGTTAGATAATAGTTTATTTTTAAAGCTCCTAATTTTGCTTATCAGTTTAATGTTTTCTAAATTTTGTTAATTTCTTTAATTTTTAGAATTCATATTTTGATATTTAATTGAAGATTTAAATTTGTTAATTCTCTAGTATTTTAAATTTATCCCCAATTTGCTGGTCTGTTTTTTTTTCCTCTCTTTTTCATTAAAGGATTTAGAGGATTTTTTAAAATTAACTGTAGGCGGAAATGGCAAGTCACTCTAGTATCTTTGTCAAGATAACCCCATATGGGATCACAGAGTCAGACACAACTGAAAACCAGTGAACAACAACAAATTCTTTTTTTGCCTAGGTCAAAAGTACATCGGCCACTTATTGGCCCAATCCAACGACTAATCAATATGGAAGCTATGACCTGCTCTGTTTCTAATCTGGGCCAATTCCCCTCTCCTTAGGTAGCCTGGTGGCTCCTCACAAGGAAGGGCTAACATTATTATTATTATTGTTGTTGTCTGATAGGCCAGCCTATCAGAGTTTTAATCTCTGCAGAAGAATTTGAATGCTTGGCAGTTTAACTCAAGAAAGGACCTCAGTGTCTGGTACTTAATCTTCAGAATCTTCCTAAGACAATTCAAATGGAAGCAATTCAATTTCCTGGAATGGTGCTGGTAGACTATTCAGGTTTCACAGGCATTTTGTTGTTGTTGTTGTTGTTGTTCATAGCTAGCATTTATATAGTGCTTTAAGATTTGGAAGCACTTTATAAATATAATCTTAATTTATTCTCACAACCTTGGGAGGTATGTGCTATCATTCTTATGTTAGCTATGAGGAAACTGAGGTAGCTATAGCTTAAGTGACTGACTTAGTCCTACTATAACTCAGACTACCTGAGTTCAAGTGATACTCAGCTTCTCCATTATTAAGGACTGAAGGCCTGTTCTACCATGGAAAGCCATGCTTGAATCCAAAATGGTGTGGCATAAATTGATTGACCTGACAGAAATGGAGGTTTCAAGATAACTTTATTTTACTTGTAAGGATATATTTGTCAAAGAAAACAATTAAGGATGCTGCCCTTTGCCTATGTCACAATTTTCCTCCTTGCGAGACCCACTTTGGTGATGACATTTTCAACCTAAAAGAATGAGAAATTGGGCTAATCTAAGGAAGCATCAAATCTCCCATGCCAGGTGCTTGTACATGTCCATGGGGCTGGCTATAGGCTACATCACCAATGCTGAATCAATCCTTGTGTTTGAATCAAAGACAAGTTTGTGCTTTGGCTGCCTAAATGGTAATGGGCAGTCCAGCAGTATTACCTGGTTCCTTATTAGCTTGAATTTCATGTTCATGTGTGTAGCCAAGGACTTTCACCTTTTGAAATTCTGTCTATATTTCAAGATCTGTTCAAATACAGGTAATGGAGCAATCTTGGTCAAAGGTCATTACTATCATCTTATCTATATTTCTAATTAACAATATGTGACAGGCATTGACCTGGGAGAGTGGCATGATATAGAAGATAGAAAGGCCAGAGCTCTATTGTAGAGGTCTTTTTTGACAGTAAGGAAGTTTCTCTCTGGATGAGGGTCTCCCAACATTTATGGTATTTGAAATATGGGTCTCTAAAGACAATAAATAACCCAAGAAGAGTGGAAACCTTGGTCACCCTTCACCATTGCCTGTTAGCATTACATTTTTATTAACAAAAGCTTTGTACCTCTCCTCTCTAAAGCAGGAATTCTTACCCTGGGGTTTGTGAACCTTTTAAATTTTTTGATCATTGAATACAATTGATCTCCTTTGTAATCCTATTTATTTTATTTTTTGTATTTAAAAACATTATTCTGAGAAGAGGTACATAGGCTTCATCTAACTGCCAAAAGTGTCCATGATGCCCCCCTCCCCAGAAAAAGTTAAAACAAAACCAAAACTTTGAGCATAAAAGGTCTTGACCAGTTTCACCAATTTATAAAATCGTAAACGTCACAGCAACTAAGTTGTGCAAATTCCAATTACATTGACCTGTCGTACCTGAGGGGTTTTTTTGTTTTTGTTTTTAGCCTGGGAAGAAACATTACCTTTAATACTCAACATTGTCATCTCCTGTTAATTTTCTTTTCTCCCTTAAAATGGCTGCAAGAATCAAAATGCAATCTAAGAAAAATGGTTGCTTTGCCCGAAGTTGAAACATTTGGTAACTGAGTTATAAAATGACAGTTAATATCAGTTACATGATTTCCTTTCGTTTCTTAGTTCCAGCTGAGAGTGGCCTATGCACTAACCCTCAGTAATGTAGAAACATGACAAATGTTTTTATTTTATCTGCATTTCTCCATATAAAATTAATTTCTTTAATATATGGTATTCTCTGTAGCAAATGATAAAAAGATGTAAACATAAAATATTGCATGTCATTGATTGTAGAAAGGGGAAACACAGTGGCATATAAATATAAAGAAATATATTCTGGTATCATGACTTTCCTTTTTTCTGAAAGAGGACCAATATGATATCACTATGTTGGAGTCCAGATTCATTGTATCTGACCATGGCTAATCAGAGCAATTCTAGCTTGGAGGCTCTACCACAGGTTGGGCACAAATAGTCAAGTGAACATTTAGAGTGGAGATGTCTCTAAATTTGGGCAGTTCATGTTTCCTTTGAGTTACTCCCAATTCTTCATAGCTCACAGAATACTGTGTCTTCTTTGATGCAGGCATGCCATGCTAGATGGTCTTGTGCCAGCATCTTCCATGTCTTACAGTCTATTCTAAAGTTCTTCAGAGAGCCTTCATATCACTTCTCACCTCCATGTGAGTGCCTGCCACATGTGAATTCTCTGTAAAATAATCTTTTAAGCAAATGTATGTTTGGCATTCAAACAACATGGCCAGCCTATCAGAGTTGTATTCTCTGCAGAAGAGTTTGAATGCTTGGCAGTTTAACTCAAGAAAGGACCTCTGTGGGGGGTTGAGCCAAGATGGCAGAGTAGAAACAGCACTTCCAAGGTTCTCTGCCCTGCAAAACTTCAAAACAATGTAAAAGGGGACTCTGAACAACTTCTGGAGCCCCAGCACCCACAGAACTACACAGAGAAACTAACCTCCCGCTGAAGAGAACCCAGCAGCCCTGCAGGGAGCGGGCTCTGAGAGCAGGCAGCACAACGAGCTGGGAACCAACAGCGAAGTGCTCTAGGAGCTGAGCCCAGGCCCACGTGAGCTGCAGTTTTAGCCCTAGGGCGGCTGGGCCAGCAGCCCACTGGAGGGACACCAGAACACCAGCAGCTGTGGCGATTCCAGAATTATCAGCACAGATATGCCTAGGACAAAGTGAGAGGTTAGTGCCCTATAACTTAGGGACCAGTATTTGGGGAATTCTCAGCTTCCTTCCCTGGGGGTGAAAAGCTGCTGAAGAAATGAGGCACAGAAGCCATTTTGCAGCATCAGTGGCGGCTCTAGCTCCTGGTCTTTGAACTGTAGGGAGATCCAGCTATCAGTCTGGGGGTTAATCACTCTTGCTTTAAACTGCCTGGATCTGGATTGTGGTCTGGGGGGGAAGTTTGAGGTGGGTATCCAATTTGCCAGAGCAGGTGGAGGCTTTACAGAGGCCACCCAACGGGTGGAAGTTATGAAGACCCCACGTTTGGGACAGAAGCTCTTCTGTCTGGTGGCAGAGTCCCACTGTGGCAACAAGCCCAAAAATCAAGTAAATAAGTGGCAACAGGCCTAGGCAAAAGAAACAAAATAAACAGAAAAATTCAACATTGGACTCCTATTTTAGGGGCAAAGAGGATCAAAGCATGGAGGAGGACTGTGAGGTCAGAACTCCTACACCAAAAGCCCCAAATGAAAATACAAGCTGGCTACAGGCCATAGAGGACCTTAAGAAGCAGATAAGAGAAGTGGGGGGAAATTTGGGAAGAGAAATGAAAAAGATGCAAGAAAAGTATGAAATGACAGTCAACAGCCTGACTGAGGAAAATAACACCTTAAAAGATAGACTAACTCAAATGGCAAAAGAGGATCAGAAAGGCAATGAGGGGAAGAATGCCTTAAAAAGTCAAATTTGCCAGATGGAAAAAGAATCTCAAAAGCTCACTGAGGAGATTCATTCCTTCAGGGTTAGACTGGAGCAAATGGAAGCTAGTGACTTTATGAGAAATGAAGATGCTGTTAAACAGATCCAAACAAATGAAAGAATAGAAGGCAATGTGAAATATCTCATGGGAAAAACCACTGACCTGGAAAATAGATCCAGGACAGATAATTTAAAAATTATTGGACTACCTGAAAGTCATGATCAAAAAAGAACCTAGAAATCATCCTTCAAGAAATTCTCAGGAAAATTGCCCTGATGTTTTAGATCCAGAGGGGTAAATAGAGGTTGAAAGAATCCACAGACCGCCTCCTGAAAAAGATCCCAAAAAGAACACTCCTAGGAATATTATAGCCAGGTTCCAGAATTCCCAGATCAAGGAGAAAATACTACAAGCAGCCAGGAACAAACAATTTCAATACTGTGGAAACACAATCAGAATAGCACAGGACCTGGCAGCTTCTACACTGAGGGATCGAAGGGCATGGAATATGATATTCCAGAGGGCAAAAGAACTGGGATTGAAGCCAAGGGTCACCTACCCAGCAAAACTGAGTATCTTGTTTCAGGGGGAAATATGGTCATTCAGTGGAATAGAGGACTTTCAAGCATTCTTGAGGAAAAATCCAGAGTTGAATAAAAAATTTGACATTCAGACACAAGAAGCAAGAGATGCTTGAGAAGGTAATCAAGGAAATGAAATCAAAAGGAACTTATCAAAGTTGAACTATTTACATTCCTACATGGAAAAACAATAACTGTGTCTGATGAAACCTTTCTCATTATGAAAATAATTGAAGAAGGGTATATGGGCATATGTTTACAGGTTTACATGGATAGAGGGCACAGGCTGAATTTGATGGGAAGGGATGATTCTTAAGCGGTGAAGTCAAGAGGTGAGAGAGGAAAGTGGCAAGAAGAGATGGGGAGAGACAGGGTAGGGTAAACTATCTCATGTAGAAGAGGCAAGGGGAAGTAGTTGCAGGGGAGGGGAAGAACAGGAAGGCAAAAAGGCAAAACCATATTCTCATTGAAGTTGGCTCAAGGAGAGAATCACATACATACTAAATGGGATATCTCACCCTGCAGGAGAGAAGTGGAAAGGGGGATGAGAGTGGGGAGGATGGAGGGGAGGGCATTCTGGGGGGAGGGGAGGTTGGAAGTACCCACTATCAAAGAGGGACAGGATCAAAGTAGGGAATGGACCAGGTGGGAGGTGAGATGGGTGGGAGGGAAATATAAGCAGTTTTTTACAAAATATCTACTATGGTAATGTTTTGCATAGCTATACATGTACAACACATACTGAATTGCTTGTCTTCTCAGAAGGAGTGGGTGACAAGGGAGTAAGGGAATTGATCTGAAAATCGAAGTTTTAAAATTAAATGTTTCACAAGATATCCAGGCATTGGGGCTCAGAGATTCACTTTGCCCTAATGGCAAAGTCGAGGGGAATATGGGACAGGATGTGGGGGAGAGTGGATATCTAGTGGGACTGCTATTCTGTGGTGGTGGGTAGGGAAAAATTGGGGGAAAATTGTAACTCAAAATTTGGTGGAAATGAATTATGTAAACCAGAAGTTAATAAAGCATTTGCTTAATAATAAAAAAAAAAGAATACAACACACACACATACACACAAAGTGTTTAGATCAAACCATCCATTATTAAAAAAAAAAAGAAAGGACCTCCGTGCCTGGTACTTAATCTTGCCAGGGGATCTTCAGAATCTTCCTAAGACAATTCAAATGGAAGTAATTCCATTTCCTGGCATGGTGCTGGTAGACCATCCAGGTTTCACAGGCACGCAACAATGAGGTGAGCACAACAGTCTCTAAACCTTCAGTTTGTTAGGCAGTCTAATACCTCTTTTCTCCCACTTTCCTTTGAAGCCTCTGAAACACCTACCTAGCTCTGGCACTGCATGTGTCAACCTCATAATTTGTGTATCCCTGGAAAGTGTATTGCAAAGGCAAATAAACTTGTCCACAGTATTAATGATTTCTACAATTGCTATAACTTGTACCATGGTGTGACACTGGCTGGTGAAGAACTTGTGTTTTCTTGCTGTTAATCCTTGGGCCAAAATTAGCAGAAGTAGCAGCAAATCAATCCATAGCTTGTTGCATCGCAGACTCATACGATGCTCTGAGTACACAAGTCATCCACAAACAAAATGTCACAAGCAAAATCTCCCTCCATTTTAGTCTTGACTTGTAGCCTTTTTGAGTTAAATAAAGTCATTTTATATACTGAGTTATAATCAGTGAGTTAAGTGACCTACATGCCTTTTCTATCCTCACTGAAAGAGTCCAGCCACATCAAAGAAAACCTCATGCCAAAAAGCATGGGAGTAAGCACACAGTCCCACTTCACTCCACTGGTGAGTATGGAAGGACAAGAGTATTTTCCATTATCCATAAGCCATGTCGAGCATGAAACTGATATACAATACTAATGAGCTTATATAGGCAACCAAATTTTGCCATCAAAAGCACTCTTGACTGACAGTATCAAAGGCCTTGGGCAGATCAACAAATGTTGTGCACAGACTCTGTTCTGCTCCTGGTATTTCTCTTGGAGTTATTGAGTTCAAATGCTGTAATGACCAGTCCTTGACCGTTTCAGAAGCCACTCTGGTCCTATGGTAGATCAACTGATTAAGGAGGATTCTCCCAAGAATCTTTCCAGTAATGACTGAGGGAGACCTCCCTGTGATTGTCACGGGACAATTTATTTCATTTTCAGACAATAGAAATGCTTGGAGAACAATTTCCTCTTGCCATAAAACCAAGAAAATTTCAGTCAGCTTTTGTATGATTGTAGTGCCAGTGCAAAGTCCCATTACAATGATGAATGTTCCCCTTGCCTTGTTGTACTAGACCAGGGGTAGGGAACCTGTGGCCTGAAGGCCACATGTGCTAGACCGTGACAATCCAAATAGAAAAATCTGATTACCCCTGCCCTAAAACAACTAATTTTCTAATAAGGAGTTATAGAACCTATAAGTATATGGTGGTTGAGGAAGGTATTTGGGGTCTTTGGGTCTTGGGCATCACAAGGACTGGGGGCAGTTAATTGTCCTTTCCAGTAGCAATGATGAAAAAGGAAAATCAAGTGTTCATCAATTAAAGGTGATATCACTAGAACACTATCAGCAAGTTATCTTTTGTAGCAATTATAATGATGTGTGCTTAATCATCCATGCCTGTGGTCACTGTCTCATCTTTTCAAGAAAGCTGGTCAGATTTAAAAATTAGATTTTAGAATTAAGATGCACTTAACCAGTTTATAAGTACATTCCCTTTACTTTATAACCAAGGAAGCTGAAGTCAAGAAAAGTGCAGTGCCTGACTCCATATCACACAACCAATAAGTAAGGTAGTGGGATTCACCCCCCAGCCCCATGCTATAGTCACTACAGCTTAGTCTGAGGCTATGGGACAGATATTTTTGTGGTTGTTCATTCATTTCAGCAGTGCCTGAATCTTCATGATCACATTTGGTGCTTTCTTGGCAAAGATACTCGAGTGGTTTACCATTTCTTTCTCCAATTCATTTTTACAGATGAGTAAACTGAGGCAAACAGGGTTAAGAGACTTGCCCGTGGTCACACAGCTAGTAAGTGTATGAAGCTGGATTTGAACTGGGGCAGATGAGTTTTTCTGACAGCAGGTTGAGTGCTCTACCCATTACACTACCTAGATGTCCCATTTTTTCCCTTTATACAGAATCAAAATGTCCTATGAAAGACACATGCTTCCTTTCATCTAACCAGGTGAGATAACTGGGACAGACACAAGTAGAACCAGGTCAGAGTCCATTTTTACCTGGAATTCAGTACACAATACAACTGGTCCCATAAGAGGGAAATTAACATCTATGAATGGCTCATTTGAAAACGTTATGCTATCTTTTGTCTTCTCCCATGTTTTAGAGGAATGAATAGATGTATATTTCTTAGTTATGCTTTCCAAATTTAGTATTCCAGGTGTGGCTCATTCAACACTTTCAGTTTCATTAAAAGCAGTGACTTGTCAGCTCATTTTATTCTTAATTATATCTTACACTCCACCTAGATATTCAGTTTTTCACATTCAGGATAAGACTCTTAGATTCTTTTGTAGCCCCTAGTTCTGACTAGCTCTAGAAACTTCTTAGATTCAGAACTACAAAAACTTGTTCAGAGAGGTATAAACTAGTTAAAGAGAAAAGGGGGTGGGGTGTTAGAAGTAGAGACAGTATTTCCCTAACTGAAATAATGAGCTATCAAAGTACATCAAAGAATATACTCTTCATGGTGAAATGAAATCTAGGGAACGTGTCACTCATATTCTATAAAGGACATAAATGTAATGTCTTACTCTCTTTCATCTTGGCAGTATCTGAAAGATCCATCAAGCTTCCCAAGGTGGCCTTGTCTCCATTCAATAGGAAGAGAGCTGAAGAATAGGGGAGGAGTTTGGTCCAGGCCAGCAGGAATCTAGGACATTGCCTATTCAAGATTCTTATTGCATCCAAGACAAAAGGGAAAGAATGGTAAGCACAGGGAAAGACTCTTCCCTTAAGGCCATCCCACTAACTGTACTGGCAATAAACAGTGAGGAGAAGCTGAGATCCTAGTCAATTCAACCTATAGGCATATGCACTGATTGAGAGGAGAAACTTAGATGTCCCATTTAAAGACCAAGTAATAAATAAGGAAAAATATGGAATAGTAATTAATACCTGGTCCTGAGTTCTCTCAATATACTGTTGGGAAGTAGAGGAGAGCGGGAAAGAGAGAGAGGGAGAGGAAGAGAGAGAGAGAGAGAGAGAGAGACAGAGAGAGAGAGAGAGAGAGAGAGAGAGAGAGAGAGAGAGAGAGAGAGAGAGAGAGAGAATATTCATTAAGCACTTACTATGTGTAAGGAACAGGCAAGTAATACAGTGAATAGAGTGCTAGACCTGAAGGTGGGAAGATTCATCTTCCAGCTCCCATAGTTCAGTTCTGCCCTCAGACACTTACTGTGTAACCCTGGACAAGCCACGTGGCCCTGTTTTAGCTGGAGAAGGAAATCATAAACCACTCCAGTAACTCTGTCAAGAAAACCTCAAATAGAGTCACAAAAAATCAGACATGACTGAAACAACTGAACAACATGTGCCAGGCACTGTGCTAAATGTTGGGGATATAGAAAACAAGACAGTCCCTAGCCTCAAGGAGTTTCTACTCTGATAGGAGAAGACAAAACCTAAAGAGGACCCAGAGAAGGGAAGGGGATATAGAAAGAAGGAATCCCACTGGGGACCAGGCAGCTGGTGTAGGGGCAGAGGAGCCTGGAGGAGAATGAGGGTCATGTGGCTGGGCAGTGGGTGAAGAGGGTGGTTACATTCTCTGAGCCAGGAGAAGGCTATATAATCCCTGATTTGAGGCTTTTGCTTTGGGGCTCATTTTGAGAAGTGTTGTGTGATTTGACCAGATGAGACTCTGGGCAGCTGCTGAGAGCCCCCCGGCTTTGAAAACCCAGATGTTGATGCTTCCCTTTCTGGTAACTGTGATTTGGTATTGATGTAATGGTTGGACAGTTTGGAAGCCTGTCTGTTTGTTTCTCTGTTTTGAAACTACTGTCCGTATATTCTGAAGTTTGGGGTGCTGACCTTTCCCCCTGAACCAGGTAAATGATATATGTTTGTTTGATTAAAGTGAGCTTGTTAACCCATTTTGATTTGCTTTCCTTTACAAAAGCAGATCTAAGAACCTGTGTTGGCAGTCACCCTGGGGATATTGGGGTGCTTGCTATTACAAAGGTGAGATTCACAAATCACGGGGTTGACCTCAGGGTGGAGTGGAAAATCAGTTATATATTTCTCTCTCCCAGTGGGAACAGTTATGGGAAGTGGAGATCTGAATCTAATTACCTGAAGCATGTCCAGAAATTCCTCCATGTTCCCATAGACTGGTTAAGGCTAGCCTACAGCTCACATGGAAGTAGTTTTCATATATTTTATCTTATTCCTTTGGGTTCTATTGAAGAAGGGGCCATTGCATTCTTTGATAATAATGAAATAGTGGATTTGGGATAAGATAAGATAAGATAATCCTTCTGACAAAGCCTGGAATGAGAGAGATGAAATGAAAAGTCAGCATTTTTATATCTCCTACTATGTGCAGGGCACTTTCCTAAGCACTTTAAAGATAGACTCAAAACAGAGCTATGAGGTAGATGTTTTATTTTAAATTCAAATTACAGTTGAGGAAACTGAGGCAGAAGGAGGTTAAGCAATTTGCCCTGGATCATACATTTTAACTTGGGTCTTTCTAAATGCAGGTCTGAGTTTTATCCACTGGCTTAAGGCACTAAAAACCCCAAGAGCTGTATTTCTTCCAAGTCTGGGAAGAGAAATCAATCCTTCATCATGACTGGAGGGCAAGGTTTTCCTATACTAAGAGAACCTCGTAGGAAACCGGAGAGAAGAGACAGACCTAGACATCCAGAGACTGAAGGGTGGCTTTCTCCATACATAGAGGGATTCATTTTGGAAGTTAGTAGAAGTGAGGTCTGCAATGGTCTTCTTCAAACTTGAGCCTCCAAGGGATAGTCAAAGGGAGTTCTAAAGGCATTAGTAGGGAGGATTGCAAGCTCACCACTCAGGTGGCTGGATCACTGAGGAAAAAACTCTCTCTCCCTCCCTCTCTCCCTTTCTCTCTCTCTCTCTCTCTCTCTCTCTTCTCTCCTCTCTTCTCTCTCTCCACATATATAAATGTGTTTTGTGTGTGTATATATAGATATATCTATATATAGATATTTCTATATCTGTATATAAACATACTCCCTAATTGTGAGTACTCTTTTCCTCAAAATTATCTTGTATTTGCATATGCATATATAGACACATACACACAAAACCACACACATACACAAGCATGGGTATAGGGGGAAGATATCTCCCCCTAGAAAATTCGTGCTTCTTGAGTTGGTGGATTATTTCATTTGTATCGTTTTTTTTTTTTTTTGTATCTCCAGCACCTAGCACAGTGACTTACATATAGTAGGTCCCTAATGAATGTGAATTTAATCATTACCTTGCATTTTTTGTTACCATCTTCTTGCATTGGTCCTTCATGCTCGCATTGTAATTTAACTTTAAGTTGTATCTTGTCTTTGCAATTAGACTGAAAGCTTTTTGAGAGCAGGGGCCATTGTATATTATAATTCATTAGCTATCCCAGCTACTGAAGACATGAAAAATAAAGAACTCACCCAAGTTCTTAGCACTATGCAATGGTTCAGCTAAAGAAATGAATGATATAATTGATGGAAATAACATTAAAGAAAATGTAGTGCCATGTGCTTTGCTACTGAGCCCTAAGGATTCCTAGACTCTGTATTTCAGCTGAAACCTACTCAGTGTGAAACCACCCTCTCATCATTACAATGTGAGCTCCTAGAGAGCAATGACTATGTTGCATTTCTCTTTGTATTTCCAATACTTGGTACAAAGGCATTTACCTTTTTGTGTATTCATTCATTCATCATTTTAATTAACAAAATATAGTATTCTCTTCCTGAGGCTATCAAGGCACTCTTCCCAAAATTGCCTAGTAAAAAGGTTCATAATCTTATTGTTACAGAATGAAAAATATAGACAAAAGAATAGCGTCAGAGGATAGGTTGGGGCTAAATCTGAGAACTGGTGCTCAGTACAAGTTAGTCAATGAGGAGAGCAGACATGGCTATTTCATCTCTGCCCGAATCCATCCCATTATCCCCTTACCCATAGTACCATGTTCACCAAGTCATGGATGGCAGTTCCAGTCTCAGAATGAAGGGCTGACTTAACTTGCCTAATTGTTGTACATAATCAGAATATTTTGAGGGACAAGATGCAAGATGGAAAGAAAATATTTGGCCATATTCATTCCTATGTATTTCGAAGATTTCTTTCAGGACCTCTTCTCTATATTTTGAGCATATTTTCTTGAATGTGTATCTAACAGATATTGAAATTATTTGGTCTTCCCTCCTCCCCCTCTTTACCCTTTCATAAAACTTAGGATACAGTCTTGTGTAATTTGACACACTGGGACTTCAAACAGACTTGGTATCTTTTGGGCCTTCTAGCTATCATCAATTCACATAGTGTGCAGTAAATCCAGCTCAAAATAAACAACACAGATGGAAATGGAGCTTATAGTACAATGTCAGCAGTATCCACAGATTGACAGAGCTAGTTATGATGCCAGATGCACAGAATGTTGTTCGAGCTACTTGTTCTTTATAACTGGACTTGATGGAGTACATCAGTGTCAAACTCCTTGCTGGTTTCCACACGCACACGCATAAGCACGCACCCGCATAAACACGCACATTCCTGTGCTCTATATCAACCATGCCATCTGCTCTCTGCTTTACATGTGATAGCTAACTAACTATCCTACTGTGCCTGAGTATCATTGACTGCTTTCTCGGGAAACAAATGACAACAGGTTTTATCTTGTGCCCTCCTTGGCATTATAAAATAAGGCTCTTAACATTTCCATGCACATACATTCTACATGCATTTTAAAAATTTTCTTCTCTTTGATTTCTGAGTTTCCTAGAGAACTACAAAATCTCTCTCTCTCTCTCTCTCTCTCTCTCTCTCTCTCTCTCTCTCTCTCTCTCTTCTCTTCTCTCATCTCCTTTCCTTTCTCTCTCTCTCTCTCTCTCTCTCTCTCTCTCTCTCTCTCTCTCTCTCTCTTTCTCTGTCCCTCTCTCTCTCTCTCTCCCTCTCCTCTTCTCTTCTCCTCTTGTCTCCTCTCCCTGTCTCTCTCTTGCTCTCTCTGTCTGTCTCAACCATGACTTTCATAGCAAGCCCCCCTCTTCTGATTCAGTCAAGTCTTTTAAAAATTGTTTTATTGATACTTTTTGTATTATATTGCATTGATTTCTGAATATGCCCTTCTGACTCCCTTGCCCAATGAGCTTTCTCCTATCACAAAGATTTCAAACAATAAAAACAATCACTTCAGTCAAATCAGCTGCTATATCAAGCATGTCCGACAGCATGCACAACATTCCATCCCGATAGGCTCTCATCTCTTTAGTGGGAGTTGGGATACACCTTTTCTTAATGTCTTTTGAAACCACTTGGTCATTAAAATTACAGTTTAAGATTATTTTTTAGTTGTCCTATCCTTTTCCACATGGTAGTGTTGTATGTATTATCTTCCTGATTTTGATTACTTCCTTCTGTTGTTCTAGTGTTCCACTCTGTGTGATCCCATCTGGGCTTTGGCCATTGTCTTTTGCCATTTCCTTCTCTAGCTCATTTTACAGATGAGGAAACTGAAGTAAATAGGGTGAAGTGATTTGCCCAGGGTCACACAACTGGTAATTGTCTGAGGCCAGATTTGAACTCAGGAAGATGAGTCTTCCTGACTCCAGGCCTGGCATGCTATCCACTGCACCACCTCTTTGCCCCTCTACTTTACTCTAGATCACTTCATCTAGATCTTCCCATGTTTCTCTGAATGCATCACACCCATCACTTCTTGTGGCACAATAAAATTACATTATATTCATGTTCCATTATTTACTTAACCAATTTCAAATTTGTAGGCATTTGCTTCTTTCTCTAGTTCTTTGCTAATGAGAAAAGTGCTACCAGGATTATATTGCTCTATGTGTACCCCTTCTTTCTGACTTTAATCTCCTTGGAGATCCAGGGATATGCTGGATATAGCTCTAACTGCTTCAGGAGAGTTGATTGTTAAATTTTCACTGTAAGCATTTACACCTTAGAAATGAACAAATGCTAAAAACCAAGGCTTAATCTACTGTTTTGTTGTTTACCTAGACTTAAGAAAGTGATGGAGAAAATTCTAATAATGCAGATTAAGCTTAAAATGTATGGTTGGTGCAAGTTTTTTCTGGAGATCGAATTCTTAAATATTTACCTGCACACTCCTGGATATAGCAGCCACAGGATATCTGTGTCAAAAGACATGAATATGTTAATCACTTTGTTTTCATATTTCTAAGTTATTTTTCAGAATTGTTGGATCATTTTACAGCTTTACTCACTAATTCAGACATTTTTGAGTGATTTTCATAAAAATAATATGCCTCAGAATAATTTTCCTGTCTCCAAACAAATGTGTGGGATGCCAAATGCTGTTTTCCAAGTGAGAGTAGAGGCAGAGTTTCAGAAGCTGAGAGGTTTCCCTCTGTAATTCTAGACCATTTCCCCTGGTACTGCTGTCCAGTCCACACAGACTTCTATTGCTCAGAACTTAAGGAAGAAGGAATCATACAAATATGAAGTGTCATTTCTCATACAAAATTGTCTTGTTTGCAGCAGGTAACATGTATTATTTTGTTTCCAGAGCTAGAAAAGAACCTTGACCGCTTTACCATCTCAAGTGAGCTCGAAACATGTTATAGTGTAAAGACTGGGGTGATGAGTTGTTGTTTTTTTTTCCAAGATGCCCAAACTCAATTGGAAAGTCTATTCAAAAGCCATACTTCTACATTAACTCTAGATGTGAAATGTCATAAGAAGGATGTACAGCTGGAATGGAAGAAAGCTGACCCAGCTTTTGCCCATGCCAAACGTCTCTTTCTGACCCATTTCCATGCCTGGCACCTGTCATTATGACAATCTCCCCAAAAGATCTACGGAAATTACACTTACCCTCTGGTAACTAGGTAACATAATCTCCCGGAGGCTAGCTAATTGCAGCCCATGATAACCTCACATACAGTAACTGTTAAATTTTTCATTTCTTTCAAATTATTATGGATCAGTGGAGAGGGTATTGATTTGATTCATTAACTGATTCCCAGTCTGTTCCAAGGTTAATGATTACATGTATCTCAATTACATCCTTAACAGGTTATACTATATGATTTGTTTCAACTGCATTGTACATTACGCATCTACTGCAGCTGAAAGGCTTCTTTGCACTTGATGATTTAATAGGTTCCCTTTTTCCCCCATTACAGTGAACATGCCTAGAAGGTACAAGTCCATTTGGGACAACAAGGACAAGAAAGCTTTTTCCCAGGTTTCTCAAAGGAGCACGTGGCTACCAGTCCCTGAGATTCTTTTAGGTTTAAAAGACTAATTTCCAGTATCAGTAATCACAAAATAATAGTTCTTAATATAGAAAAGGCTTCAAAGACCATCTAGTTCAAGCCTCTTATTTTCCAGAAGAGGAAACTGAGGACCTGGGAGGTGCCCAAGGTCACAGAGGTAATGTCAGAGATGATATTTGAAACCAGTTTTTCTGGGAATGCCAAGTCTCTCAGTATTATTATTTTTCCTTGTCTGCCAACTATAGTTGAATTGTAAGTAACATTTATAGTACACTTTCAGGTTTTGAAAGCACTTCACATGTACTATCCCATTAGATCCTCACAACAATAGGCATTCCATTGTTGTGGAATGAGAAAATGTGGAATGAGGAATATAATACTGGATGAGTTTAAATGACATGCCCAGGTAGGATTTGAATTCAGGTATTTTTTAATCCAAATCTACTCTATTCATGGTACTACCTAGCTATTTAGACTCCTCTGAAAAGTCATAGATCAGTGAGAGAAATTCCTTTATAAAAAAGTAAAATAAAATGTCTGGGACTGGTGGGGGGGAGGGTGTCTTCTAAGGAATATTTAGAAAGTGGTAAATCATTGGTTCACATATAACCTGGCTATCCTGGCAGTCTGAAATCAAGCAGGGGGGGAGAAGTGGTCAATGGGAGGTTTCTCTGGGGCATAGATTTATTTCTATATAAATTACTTTGTTTAAATCCCAGAACTATTTCACAAGGATGATTTTTCTTCCAAGTCCTACCCGACCCTCAGATGCACATTTATTCCTGTATGTCCCATCCAAAGGAAACTCAATCCTGAACCTGGGAATAAAGTCCATTTTCTGATATAGGAACCTTTTTATTCAGACAAACAAATCCTGTTTCTTGCACATATCTCTGTAACAATATTAGCATTTAGTGGAATGTAAAGGAGCACAATTTTTCTTTCAAAAAAATTTTCCTTAGTATTCACTCGCCTTCTGCCTATGTAAAGGACATCTCCCTTGTTTTCTTTGGAACCCCAAGATCAGACAGAGTTTAGAAACCCAGAAGCCAAATGGGTATAGTCAGGAGGAGAGACTTCAGTTATACAATCCATTAAATAAAACAATAGAGCCTGCAGCTGAGCTATTAAAAAGAGTACAGCAATTTTTATTTCAATGGCTACATTTTATTTCCTCTTCTGAGTGACTGCTAACAAAGGGCCGCTGAAAGGACTGGATAAAAAGCAGGCGTCAGATGCAGGATCCATGAGTTAAACAACATTATTAGATACAATTTCATAAAATCTAGTTGCTTTTCTGCTACTAGAAATCATGTCCTTTTGTCAACTTGTGGTCACATCAGCACTTCTGCTGATATAATTTGCTCCAGCTGCAGAGCGTCTCTGGCCTGCAAATCAAGAACTAGAATGGGGACAGTCAGGAATAACTCAATAGCTTGGATAATGTGCAAATCACTACACATCTCGCTATTAGTCTACTTTTTTTTCAGAATATTTGGAACAGGAAAAATTTATCTTTAGCAAAATAGCAGATCTGCCACCATGCCAGGACTTCGTTTGTCTGGCTATCTTCTGAAACCATTTCTGGCCATCCCTCATTTCATGGGGTAGTTATTTAAGTATTCTTTACTGGGTAAAAGGGCAGCTAGGTGGTACAGTGGATAGAGTGCTGGACCTGAAGTCAGGAAGACTCATCTTCCTGAGTTCAAATCTGGCCTCAGACATTTACTAGCTGTGTGACCCTGGGCAAGTCACTTAACCCTGTTTGCCTCAGTTTCCTCATCTGTAAAGTGAGCTGGAGAAGGAAATGACAAACCACTCCAGTATCTTTGCCAAGAAAGCCACAAATGGGGTCATGACGAATCTGACATGACTGAACAACAACAACATTACTTATTTGAATTAGAAGAATTATTTGAATTAGAAGAGCTATTTGAAATAGCTCTAGAGCACATAAGGTCCTACTTTATGTCAAGTTCTTCAATAATGCAGTCTCTACCCACGCTGTTGGAAAGTTGTCAATATCAATTATATCCCTCACTTGCAACCTTCAATGGACTTTTGTTTTACCATAAATATATAGTTCTGGGGAGGGGGGAAGTAGGAAACTTTGTTGTTCAGGGGTGTTAGAGATATTTTCAGGTCCTATGTTCTTCATATAAAGGAACCAGTCAAAGATGAATGGATATTTCTCATGGACTTGTACACATGCAAAAATCATGAAGAAAGTGAAATATTCATTGAGCCCTCAACTTCAGATCTGATATGAAAACCTAATGATTCACATTAAAAGCACTTAGAATTGAGTTTCAACCAATCTAAATTCTGCCTAAATGTGGTACCGAACAATCCCTCACAGTGTGAGAAGGGGGAAAACAGTTTCTAAATAGAAAACCAAAGCCCAAGCACACTTGCAGAGCTGAGAAAATCTTTACATATGGTGCTTAGGAAAGAGAAAGAAAACAATAGCATATACAGCTGCAGGATCTGAAACAACTTCCCTGATACAAGAGCAGCTAATCAAGTGTGCAAATGCTGGAGAAAGACCGTCTTTCACCAGTGCAACGAAGCTACAGACTCTCTCTTCGTGGGATGGCTGCCTAACAGGGCCAGGTATAATTGGAAGTGCAAACTCATTGCTTGACCTAGAACTCTCTGGAATCCCTCAGTGCAGCAGGTCTCCAAGCCTTATGGTGGGATTGTTTGCTTTTGTCTCATTCTTTTTTAAAATGCCTCAGGGAATTTTACAACTCCCAAATATATTTGTAAATATAATTGTTTTAATGAGACCAAAGAAAAACTTGTATTCCCAGGTAGAATACACAATGTACCCTGCCTGTGTGGTTCAATACTCACTCTTCCCTTTGGGAGCTTTGCACAATTATTTAGGGACCAGTTTTCTAACCTTGCTCTCGCCTTTCACTGTATCCTGATGTACAGTTCAGTTTAGGTACAGATTTCAAAATACAGGCTAGCTGGCATCATGGCCCAATTAGGAGTATTTGCCCCTTACCTGTATTAGACACTACTGGCTGCAGGACAATAAAAAGCCCTGATCCTTTAGAAGGAAATCACATTTGGGATTCATTTGTGCTTGCTCTTTAATGCTTTGTCATTTGACAACCAGTTTCATATTAAAACAGTATTCTTCTCAAGGTAAAAGTAGGATTTTTCTAAAATATTTTAAGATTCTGGCACTTCTCAGATCAATCACACCAATGTGTCACAAAATCTGTTTTATCAGTGGATCAGACAATGCAAATGTCCCTTTCCTCTCCCTATCCCCCTCTTCCCCAAAAAAGAAAGAGCATGAAGAATAAAATTTATATGTATATATATATATATATATATATATATATATGTACATATATATGTTATTTTTGCTAATTTTCCTAAAGGTTAACATGCAACTGTCACCAAAAGTTACAGAAAGAAACACATTTGTGAAATGGTAACTTTTCATGTTGTCCTTGTTTTTACATCCCCAATGTAAATATACATAGTATACATGGCCAATATGCATACATAAGTGGCCAGTTCAGAAAGGTAAGGTATAAAACTATCTTTCTTAAAGAAGAGGAACATATAATTTCTGAAGTGATTCTCAAATGGGAGCCAATTACATTCATTTTGCTTATATAGCTCTATATTGTTCACCCCCAGACTGAGCCCTTGCTTTATTATCCTTAAACTATTAACTGGTTAAGCCAGTCAGTATAAAGTGTGAGGTTCATTTTAAATGATAGTGCAAACAAAAATACTTGCTTTGGAGGCCACCAAATTACTAAGTCTCTGTCAGCTCTTAAATGATTATCTATTATTTTCAATTTAGTCTATGTCTAGACAGGGAACAGCAAGCAGAGGATGGTGTATCCACTTTCCACTTTGCTTCTAAAGGGAAAATACTTTTATTCTGTCCCCATTGGGCTGGAAACAAAGACCCTCTCTTCCCCTTTACAGTGCCCCAGAATTGCCAAGAGCCAGGCTAGGGAAGGTGTGTGATGTTGAATGAAGGCCTAATCTATTCATCTCAGACTTTGCTTAACAATCCTGTTTCTATAATGCTGAACGAGGGAGTGCCATCATCTACACAATATACAAAGACTCTTTTTGAACACTGAATAAACTATTACTCGCTTTCATTTCATGAGGTGTTAACCCAGTACAGAGAAGATAAATTAAAGCTTTTCCATCACACCAAAAATCAAAAACCCTTAGTCCGAACATTAAGAATCAACACCTTGCCAGTTTATGCGCTATTTTGCCAGTGAGGAAATGCTTTTGTTGGCAGGAGGCCTTTCTTGTAAAAAGATAATGCTTTCTACACCAACTATTCCTCCCCTAAAAAAAAGCTTTTTCATAAATTTTCATTTTATTGCATTTCCTTCCTGCTTCCTATAAGCCTATAATATTCTATTAGTGATGCCCATGTACCATAAGAAGATGATGGGGAAGGGATGTCTGTACAGGAATATTTTTTGAGGTACAGAGATAGTTAACTTTATTTTTTTTTAAACAAATGCTTTATTAACTTCTGTTTTACATCATTCATTTCCACCAGATTTTGAGTTACAATCATTTTCCCCCCATTATTCCCCTACCCAACCTCCCAGAATAGCAGTCCCACAAGATATCGTGTCCTCCAATCTGCTCTCTCCCATACCTTCTCCCATACCCCCTTCGACTTTTCCATTAGAGGAAGGTGAATCTTTGTGTCCCAATGCCTGCACATCTTATCTCCCTATTACAAGCAAAAGAGTATTAATAATAGTATTTATATATATTTGAAATATTTAATGTTACAACCTCGAATTTCAGATACATTTCCTTCCTCCCTTGTCACCCATTCCTTCTTGGGAGATAAGTAATTCAGTATATGTTGTACACGTCTAGCTATGCAAAACATTATCATAGTAGATATATTGTACAAGGCTGCTTATAGTTCCCTCCCACTCATCCCACCCCCCACCCGGTCCATTCCCTACATGATCCTGTCCCTCTTCTATAGAGGGTACTTCCAACCTCCCCTCACCCCAAGGATGCCTTCCCATCCATCATCCCTCCTCTCATCCCCCTTCCTCCTATCCTGCTGCAGGTTGAGATATCCCATTTAGTATGTATGTCATTTTCTCCCTGAAACACATTCAATGTGAATGTGGTTTTGCCTTTTTAGCCTTCCTTATTCTCCCCCTCCTTTGCAACCACTTCCCCTTGCTTCTTCTACATGGAATAGTTTACCCTACCCTGTCTCTCCCCATCTCCTCTTGCCACTTTCCTCTCTCACCTCATAATTTCATCCTTTGAGTATTCTCCCTTCCCAACAAATTCAACCTATACCCTCTATCCATATATAACTGTAACCATATACACACACATTCACATATGTATTCAGATGACCACACACCCTTCTTCCATTATTTTTATAGTGAGAAAGATATCATCAGTCACAGTTATTGCTTTTCCATATAGGAATGTAAATAGTTCAACTTTGATAAGTTCCCCTTGATCTCTCTTCCCCAATTACCTTCTCAGGCATCTCTTCCTTCCTGTGTCTGGATGTCAAATTTTTTATTCAATTCTGGTTTTTTCCTCAAGAATGCTTGAAAGTCCTCTATTCCACTGAATGACCATATTTTCCCCTGAAACAAGATACTCAGTTTTGCTGGGTACGTGACCCTTGGGTTCATTCCCAGCTCTTTTGCCCTCTGGAATATCATATTCCATGCCCTTCTATCCCTCAATGTAGAAGCTGCCAGGTCCTGTGCTATTCTGATTGTGTTTCCACAATATTGAAATTGTTTCTTCCTGGCTGCTTGTAGTATTTTCTCCTTGAGCTGGGGATTCTGGAACCTGGCTATAATATTCCTGGGAGTTTTCTTTTTGGGATCTTTTTCAGGAGGTGATCTGTGGATTCTTTCAGCCTCTATTTTGCCCTCTGGATCTAAAACATCAGGGCAGTTTTCCTTGAGAATTTCTTGAAGGGTGATTTCTAGGTTCTTTCCTTGATCATGGCTTTCAGGTAGTCCAATAATTTTTAAATTTTCTCTCCTGGATCTATTTTCCAGGTCAGTGGTTTTTCCATGAGATATTTCACATTGCCTTCTAATCTTTCATTTGTTTGGATCTGCTTAACAGCATCTTGATTTCTCATAAAATCATTAGCTTCCATTTGCTCCAGTCTAGCTCTGAAGGAATGAATCTCCTCAGTGAACTTTTGAGATTCTTTTCCATCTGGCAAATTCGACTTTTTAAGGCATTCTTCTCCTCATTGCCCTTTTGGGCCTCCTTTGCCATTTGAGCTCGTCTATTTTTTAAGGTGTTGTTTTCCTCAGTCAGGCTGTTGACCCTCATTTCATACTTTTCCTGCATCCTTCTCATTTCTCTTTCTAATTTTTCCTCCACTTCTCTCATTTGATTTTTAAAGTCCTTCTTAAGGTCCTCTATGGCCTGCAATCCGCTCATGTTTTCCCCTGGGGCTTTTGGAGCAGGACTTCTGACCTCACAGTCCTTTTCCCGCTCTATGCCCCCAAAATAGGAGTCTAGGGTTGCATTTTTCTATTTCCTTTGCCTTGGCATGTTGCCACTTAATTGCTTGACTTTTGGGCTTGTTGCCACACTATGGCTTTAAGGCCAGATAGAGGAAATTTCGTCCCGAACGTGTGGGGGGCAACTTCCGTTTCTGGCAAGCTATAAACCCACCCACAACTTCCACCCTAGATCACAATCCAGATCCAGGGAGGTTAAAGCAAGAGCGATTACCCCCCAAGACTGATCGCTGGATCTCCCCACGATTTGTAGGCTGGGAGCCGGAGTTGCCTCTGAAAACTACAAAATGGCGTGTCTCCTCAGGGGCTTCTAGCCCCCAGGGGAGGGAGCTGACGCATTCCCCAAATACAGGTCCCAAAGTCCATAGGACACTAACCTCTTACTTTGTCCTAGGCATGTCTATGTTGATAATTCTGGAGTCGCCACAGCTCCTGGTGTTCTGGGGTTCCTCCAGCCGGCTGCTGGCCCTGCCGCCCTGGGGCTAAAACCTCGGCTCACACGGGCCTGGGCTCAGCTTGGCTCCTGTGCTCTGCACTCTGCGCAATGCCAGGTCCCAGACCGCTGCGCTGGTCCTTCCTGCAGGGCTGCTGGGCTGTCCTCAGTGGGAGGTTAGCTTCTCTGTGTCGTTCTGTGGGTGCTGGGGCTCCAGAAGTTGTTCAGAGTCCCCTTTTACATAGTTTGGGGGGAACCTGCGGGGAGAGAGGCTTGGACGAGCTGTTTCTACTCCGCCATCTTGGCTCCGCCCATGATAGTTAACTTTAATATACCACAAAACTCTTGAGGACAAATATAATAGTAGAAGTAAAGCTAAAAGGGTTAGGAAAAAAAGAAGAAGACACTTGGAATACTTTTTTGCTATTTCAACAACTGTTTTGTCTGCTTTAAATAGCTTAGTGGATCATTGTCTTTTTGTTTTGCTTTGCAGAAGGATCTGTTGTTTTCGAATTGCACTTAGAAAATATATACATTAGTAGCACCAATACAGGTCTGAAGGGAAAATATTTAAAGCACATGTTATGGATCAGGAACAAGAAAAGCCAAAAGTCTCTTCCTTATTCAGGTCAGGGATATTCATATCCTTAGCCTTCTTCATTTCCTGAACAAAGTCAGTGATTTGGAGACATGCACTGGTTGGTGTGGCTTGTAACTTGGCACAACCAGTGTCTGTAATTTACACAAGTATCTCACACAGGTAGATATTTTAAAATTAGTATCATATGCATCTCATAGAGGAAACATGGAAAGGGCCCAGGACTTAAACAGAGAAGACCTTGGGTAAGTTACAGGATCCTAGGATTAGAACTGTTGAAGTGAAGCTCAAATGAGTGAATATGAAGGAGGAGAAGGACAAGGAGGAGGAAGAAGAAAGAAAGAAAGGAAGGAAGGAAGGAAGGAAGGAAGGAAGGAAGGAAGGAAGGAAGGAAGGAAGGAAGGAAAGAAGAAAGAGAGAGAGAGAGAGAGAAAGAAAGAAAGAAAGAAAGAAAGAAAGAAAGAAAGAAAGAGAGAAAGAAAGGAGGACAAGACCTTAGGCCCAGAGTTGACATGACTTTCCCAAATATTAAGCAACAGAACCAGGATTCAGATTCAGATTTTCTGACTTCCAGTCCAGTGTTCTTTCTAGTATACCAGTGGCTTCCTTTTCCCTGATACATAAAATGTGTTTGAGGTCACTTATAAATGTAAAAATAAAACCATTAAACTCCCATATGATAATATTTGTATAATTGCTATCTAGAGACCAGGACAATACATAGTAACACTAGCATAGTAACTATATGTATATAAATATACATATATGTGTACGTCTATAAGTGTGTGCATATATATATATATATGTATACACACACACAGAATCTTAATGTTTACAAAATGCTTACATATGTTATCAAATTTGATCCACACAATAACCCTTTGAAGCAGGTACTATTATTATCCCCATTGTACATTTGAAGAACTGAGATCTAAAAAGGTTTAATTGGCTTGTCCAGGGTCACATGCCTAATAAGTATATAAGGCAGGATTTGAACTCAGGTTTGCCTGATTCCAAGGCCAGCACTATACCCACTCTGCTATCTAATTGCCTAATAACTCCTAACTGCTTACAAATCTCCTCTGCATTTACCAATATTTGCAATGTATTTGCAATCTACGCATCACAGCAGTATCTGCATACATTTGGAAAGTAGCAAAATGTGTGTGTATGTGAGAGTATATGTGTTTTTGTGTACATATAAAACATCCTGTTTATTTAATCTACAATATGTATGTTTACTCATTTATGGATTCATGTAAGGGTTTCTTGACTCTCCTTAGGGGTTAAAGATTTATAGGTTGGGGGGCACTATGTGGCACAGTAAATAGAGCACCAGCCTTGAAGGCAGGAGGATTCAACCTGAGTTGAAATCCGGCCTCAGAAACTTGACACATTTACTAGCCATGTGACTTTGGGCAAGTCACTTAACCCTAACTGCCTTCCAAAAAAAAAAAAAGATGCATAGGTTGGGAACCAATGAATTTATACTACATCCGTAGATTTGTTGTGAAGAAAATACAATTTAAATGTTAAAGCCCTACATAAGTATGAGTTACTGTTATTATCATTGTCATTTAAAATTATATTTATAAATGCTTGAAGAAAAAAATAATTTGCCTATAGCCTGCTGTCTTGTGTGGTGAATGCTTCTCCTAGACCACTATTCCAAGAAAACCCCACATACCATGATCCATCTTCGCTATCTTCTCACCAATTGCATTGCCAGATATGTAGCTTTTCCTCTACCCCTCCCCTCCTGTTGTTTAATATTTGAACTTCAACTCTGGGTTTCAGTTTCTTTCTTTCTCCCTCCCTTCCTCCTCCTATTCCTCCTCCTACTCCTCCTTCCTCTACAATTAACTATGATCAAATCAGCCTGGCCATTGTACCCAGATGAGGTTGGTGATCTATTCCCTTAACTCCTTACTAAGTATCTCATAGCCTTCTGGACCAAAATACCTCTGGTAAACATCACTATTTGTATGTTTTCTCCTCCATTATACTGTAAGTTCTTGAGGTCATGGAATCTTTTTGCTCTCACATTTTTTCTTCCAGTACTTAGCATAGTACTTGGTACACTGCAAACAATTGGTAAATACTTTTTTTAAATCATTCATCTGGTCTAAAGTTACTAATTAGTTGTTCAATATAACTAAATCCATCAGCACAATGTAACCATGCCCTTTTCCTTATCAAAAACTCCCGTTCACATTTCTACATGTTGACTTCATAGCAGGAGGAGTTATTAAAATTTCATTTTACCTGGTCTCTGTTGGGATTCGTGGTTTATAGGATAATAAGATCATAGACTTAGAGTAAGAATGGAACACAGAAATCACCTAGTCCACATCTACCCTCATTTTACTGACAAAGCTAAAGCATAGAGAAATTAAGTGACTTGCCAAAGGACACACAGATAATCAATTGTAAAGCTGAGATATGAACCCAAACCTTCTTGACTCTAATTGTAACATTACTCCCACTACACCACAATTTTATGTGTTGTGCTTGTAATGTATTTATCCCATGATTTATGTGATACTAGTTGATGTTTGTGCTATTAAATGTTTTTTTCAACAAGACCTTCTGTTCTCACACTAAAATTATTTTTGAAAAAAAGTCATTTAATTTTGGCAAAAAGTACCACCTTCTTGAGTGCTTGGATGTTTAGGAAATTCTATTGGCAGTAGTATCTAGAGGCAGTTTGATAAACTACTTCCATTGCCCTACTCAATATCTCCATAGCTTCCTAGATTTCCTTGGCAATTACTCCCATTTGTATATTTCCTCATGTATAAGACTATATGCTCAATGACATTAGAAGAGCACTTCATCATCATATTATACAAATCATGGACAAATTCTAAACAGCAAAAATTACTAAGCAACCTGATTCAGTCTTGAGACCATCTTTCCAAGGAATATAAATAAGGTTGAGACCATATCCTGATGACAGAAAACACAAGAAAAAAAAGTTTTGCCTGGACCTCCCAGCTATCTCATCATACATTTAAGTTGATGTAAGTCACAGAGGCAATTCTAAGAATTCTGTGCCTTAGAAATCAAGCAGAGGAACTGTTCGTTCCAAATAAAGATTCAAAAGTAAAAAAAAAAAAAAAAGAAATCAAGCAGAGTCCCCTCCCCAGCTCAAGGTGCTGCACACAAAACATATAGATGCACAGGTAATGACTTATATGAAAGGTATTGTTCTAATTGTCCAAATTATGCATTCATTGTGTAGTAGCTTAAGTCAGAATGCTGGGATTTGAGTTTCAATGTTGCTTTTTACTGTGTCTATGATTTTAACCTCAGTAAGTCAATTCCTTCATCAGAAACAATCTAATTTAAAGAAAAATTTCAAGAAATTTAAAGAAAAGTTCTTGGTAAATGTAAGAATGTAGCAAATATATTCATACATCAATCTTTTCTTTTCTCCAAAGCCAGCAATAATGGCAGAACATTAGGCTTTTATTGTGATATAAAAGGTATTGGACTTGGAGTTAGAAGACCCTGGGTGGAGTTCCAACCCTACCATTTCATGACTATGTGTACTAGGGCAAGTCAACCTCAAAAAGCTTCAGTGTACTTAACCTGTAAAATGTGGAGAATGGTATTTGCACTACCTTGCTGATGACAAAGGTTTGTTATGAACAAAATACTTTCTAGATTTCATTGCATAGATATTAGCTATTAGCTATTGTATATTGATATTAATATCCCCAAATCATGACACATATCACTTCCTAGAATATCTTATTTTTCTCCATAAAAAAGGAATGCCATCAATCAGGAATCAGAATATCAACAAATCAGTAAATAATAATTTATTAAATGACTACACTTTTCTAGGCATTTGCTAAAGTACTTGCTACAAAGTAAGGTTTAGAGAGCACCTACCCCAGTGGAAAGGGAACAGTTTCCCAGTGATCATGGGATAACAGAATTAGAGGGAGAAAGAGCGTTAGAAATCACTTAGTTCAGTTTACTTAAAAAGATACTAAGCCTTGGGAAGTAAAGTGACTTGCCCAATTTTACAGTTTTGGGGCAGTTAAGTGAAACAGTGGATAAAATAGTGGACCCGAAGTCAGGAAGAATCATCTTCCTGAGTTCAAATGTATACTGAGACTCTTATGGGAAGTCACTTAATCCTGTTTACCTCAGTTGTTCATCTATAAAATGAGCTAAAGGAGTTAGAAAAAATTCTAAATGAGGTCAAAAAAGTTGTCTATAATTGAGTCAGCTGAAAAATGATTTAAGTAGAAAAGCCAAGATTTGAACCAAGTAATCTGACTCCAAATGCAGTTTTCTCTCCAATACACCAGTTGACAGGTAGACACTGGAGAAATTCTGATAATGACAAAGGTGATGGAAAAACAAATCATCATTGTATTAGTTACGTAGAGATAAATTACTGAAAGCAGATATTTCTGCTTTTTATAGCATAGTCTGAGAATTCTATATACATTTTGGAGGGGAGTTATGCAGGAGGAGCAAGGCTTGGCTGCCCCTCTGAAGCTCCAGCTCACATCCACACATTCTTGCCCAGCCTATTTTGTCTTAGTCTGGCTTCAGGCAGCCCAGCAGCCAGAATGGTGCTCTCAGTCAGACCATACTCTCCTGAGAAGTAAGGAGGGGACCCAGGTTGACCAGTCATTTAGCCCCCTTAATAAATACTATTGAACATCTTTCCTTGCATATGAAAACCATAATGACTTCAACAGTAACTTTTGAGAAAACTTTTATTTTCCCTTGAGCACTTCTGATTTGATCATTAACACTCACTGCCCAGAACAGCATGTACTCTTTTATTTCTATTCAAACGCACTCTTTCCCATTGTGTAAATATGTAGTAAATGATTAATTTCCAAGTGCCTGGACTAACTGCGGTGGTGAGTACATAAATTGAAGATTAAGGAGGTTTGAGGAGACCTTTTGAAAAATTATAAAAGTTATTTAAAATCTGGAGTTGATTTTGTAGGGGTGAGTGCAGAATATATAAGAGATCCACAGATGGGGGAACTGAGAACCTTTGCTAGTACATCCTACTGAAGATCCTTGAGCTACTAAATGTCTATATGTGAAACAGAAGAGATGAAACTGGGAGTAGACCAAGAGGAGGGAAGTGATACAGGGGCTACTCAGTCTTCCCAGGACTGGGTTATGGAAGACGATGACATAGGAAAGGAGACTCTTGACAAGGTTCTAAATCTACTCAGACTTAGGCAAGCACTAGGACAAGCCTCTCAGATGCTTAGGGTTGTGGTACAATCAAAGACAATGGCCTGTCCCTAAGCACTCAGGATCCTCCTCAGAACTCCCTATCTCTGAAACTTGTTGACTATACACTGTGGATAGTGGTTAGAGCACTGAAGTTGGTCAGATAAACCTGTGTTCAAATCTGCCTTAAATACTTATGAAATATGTGACCATGGGCAACTGACTTAATCTCTCTCAGCTTCATGTATATACCTATATAGGTGTGTGTGTGTGTGTGTGTGTGTGTGTAATCACTTTGAAAACCTGCTACTTATCATTAATTGGTGTCCCAGGGCTAATCTGTGTCATATCTTAGTATGTATTTTAAAGTTACCTGATAGTCAACCTACAAGACAGCCAAATAATTGAAAACCTAGCATAATATAGTATAGAGAGGGAAATATTTAGTTTCAGAGGGTCCCTTTGACCTTTTACACTTTAATTTTCAATTTCTAAAATTCAAGGGGTTGGATTAGATGATCTCTAAAACTCTCTACAGCTTCAAATCTATGGCCCTCTCATCCTATATGCCCCAAGTTCCATTAGGAATCAGATGAAATGAATTTTAAATAACTGCTCTGTCAAATGGTCAGTATGGAGTTTAACATGAGATGAGCAGATATAGAAGAGATTGGATAGGGACAGCTTACCGGTTCTGCTCAATCTACCCTAGTAACTTAAGAATATCTAGTTTGTTCAGAAGGTAAGCCTGATGCAGGTAAGTTTTGAGATTTGGCAAGAGCAAAGCTGCATTATCTGGAATATCCAAGAATTTTTTTTCCTAACTGATGTGACCATGTCTTCATTCCTCTATCTCAGGACACTGAGGAAATATGTTATCTCTTTGTGTCCCTTCCCCAAGTGTCTTGTGTCCTGTGGCAACATATGATACCTCCTTGCAGAATGGGGCTTCAATGTTATGCTAACAATAGAGTAGATGATGCTAAAACTATTAAGAGATAGCCACTGGCAGGACCTTTGATATGACAACTGTAGGGGACTCTGGTCCATCACCTTTGAGTCAAGTTTGAAAAGCTAGGTATAATACTAGTATAAGCCAGCCAGAAAAGTCATCCTAATACTATTAAAAGTATATTACCATGTATCCACAGTCTTTGTGGGATTGACTAACTAAACTGGATTATGACTGATTCCATTGCATGGTTGCTCTAATACATGCATTACAGCTAGCTAGCACAAAAAATAATTAGAGAATCCACATTAAGGAGTGGGAACCAAGTACATAATGGCCAAGGAGTAGAATCAGGGACCTGAGAATGTTGAGATGTGCCTGGGAAAAACTCACCAAACTGAAGTAATATGATCTGAAATAAACTTCTCAACTGCTATTTCCTTAGCTGTAAAATGAGAATAATTTCTCATTACATAACAGGCATGCTGCTTGATTAAATGAGAAAATGTTTGTAAACTACCTGGTAAAACTCTCAGAATCCTAGGATCATATACTTAGTACTAGAAGAGACCTCAGAGGCCATCTAGACCAACCCCCTCTTTTTGCAGATGAGAAATTAAGGCACAGAGAAGTTATATTACTTGTCCATGGCTGCATAAGTAGTAAGTAGAAGAGCCAGGATTCAAACCCATGTCTTCTGATTCTAAATCCAGCATTCTTTCCATTGTAACATGTTGCCTTCTAAATTGTCTCCCTAAACACTATTTGAAATATATCAAATATGGGTCAGCTATTAAACCAGAGAATGTGTGCATATAAATATTCCAGTATTCAAGACCTCCCTGATCTCATCAGTCTAAGTTTTCTCACCTATCATGGTAGATATTATAACCATCCATGTCCAGCCATCCTGTACAAATTTTGTCCATGTCATTTTATATTTTCCTTACAGGAAATACACCCAATAATCTTCAGGATCTTTCTTGTATTCTTTTCACATCTCAAGGATACCAACATATATATAGACTATCCATCAGTTATATCATCACCTTACCAGATGGTAAAATATAAAATACCTATACCGTAATCTTGCTAAATTCATCATATTCAGGTGTTTAAGTTCAACTTTGTGGGAGAATATAGTAGTAGTTATATTGCTGCTGCTTAAGTTTTTTTTTTAAGTTTTTATTGCTGTGTTCAATAAATACTTATGGGACTAGAGTATGTTGAACATTTATTTTTTGTGAAGAAAATATTCATCAGAGGCAGAACCAACATGGTAAAGTAAAGGCAAAGCGTCACCTGAGCTCACTGTCAAACTCTCCAAATCCCTTCAAATAATGACCCTAAACAAATTCTACAATGGCAGAACCCACCAATTTTCCAGCTCAAGACAACTTTAAAGATCAGCAGAAAAGGTCTGTTGCACCAGGATGAGAAAGGAAAACTGTTCAGTAAAGGCCACACCAGCAAAGACTGGGCCCCAGAAAACCCAGAGCTGGCTGCAGGGCAACTGAATCAGTGGAAGCGGTGGTGGTTTCCATATCTCTCAGTCCACAGATGCCACATACAACTTAGGAGATAAGCAAGAAAGGTCTGTTTCACCAAGATGAGAGTGAATTACTGTCCAGCACAGGTGGCACCAGCACAGTCCCTGCCCTAGCAACACTCTGGAGCAGACTTTGGAATTCACAGCTACAGTGGCTCTGGCCAGAGCTCTGAGCCCAGACAGAAAGGGGGTTAAAAAACTGGTCAGAAGGAGACTACAGGGACGGCTAGGTGGTGCAGTGAATAGAGCACCAGCCCTGGAGTCAGGAAGACCTGAGTTCAAATCCGGGCTAAGGCACTTAATACAAAAACTAGCTGTGTGAAATTGGGCAAGTCACAACCGCAATCGCCCTCCAAAAAGCAAACAAAAAACCAAAACCAAAAAAACAAAAATTAAAAAAAAGAAGGAGACTACAAGGGTCATTTTGTTAGCACTGAGTCAGGTCTCTGTTGCTTTGCCCATATTCAGATCTGGGTCTCAGTCTTTGGTGGCAGATTCAGGGTGAGGAAGAGTACTAGCACACCAGAGCTTATAGTTCTAGGGCAGAAAAGAGTGCTTGTGGTCTCTTACAGACCAGGGCATAGGCCTGAAGGGTAGTAAACTCCTCTCCTTGGATCATACCACCTTGGAAGAACCGAAAACATACAGGTCACTAGAAGAATCTCTGAGGAAAAAAAAACTGCACAAAACCCCTGAAGCTTGCAACAGCACTCTTTACTCTGGGAGCAAAGCCCTACTTTAACAAAGTGTTAAAAGTCAAATAATACACTGGGAAAATGAGCAAACAACAGAAAAAAAAACCCACTGACTACAGAAAGTTACTATGGTGACAAGGAAGATCAAAACACAGAGACAGAAGCAAACAAAGTCAAAACTGCCACATCCTAAGCCTCCAAGAAAAATATGAATTGCTCTCAGGCCACAGAAGAGCTCAAAAAGGATTTTGAAAATCAAGTAAGAGGGGCAGCTAGGTGGCACAGTGAATAGAGTGCTGGTCCTGGAGTCAGAAGGACCTGAGTTCAGACCTGACCCCAGACACTTATCACACACATGCTAAAACTTAGGTGTGTGACCTTGGGCAAGTTACTTAACCTCAGTTGACCTCCAAAAATAACAAAAAAAAATATAGAAAATCAAGTAAGAAAAGCAGAGGAAAAATTGGGAAGAGAAATGAGAATAATGCAAGAAAATCATGAAAAACAAGTCAACAGCTTGGTAAAAGAGATACAAAAAAAATGCTGAAGGAAATAACTCCCTAAAAAATAAACTAAGCCAAACAGTAAAAGAGGTACAAAAAGTCAATAAGGAGAATACCTTGAAAAGTAGAATTGGACAAATGGAAAAAGAAGTACAAAAATTCACTTAAATAAAAGACACTCAAACAGTAGAATTGGCAAAAGGGAAAAGGATGTACAAAAGCTCACTGAAAAAAATAACTCCTTAAAAATTAGAATTGAGCAAATGGAACTTAATGACATTATTAGAAATCAAGAAGCAACACAACAAAACACAACGAATGAAAAAAAATGGAAAACAATGTGAAATATCTCATAGGAAAAACAATTGACCTGGGAAATAGATTCAGGACAGATAATTTAAAAATTATTGGACTACCTGGGAGTGATGTTAAAAAAAAATAGAGCCTAGAATTCATCCTTCAAGAATTATCAAGCAAAACTGCCCTGATATACTAGAACCAAAGGGCAAAACAGAAATTGAAAGATTCTACTGATCACTTCCTGAAAGAAATCCCAAAATGAAAACACCCAGGAATAGTACAGTCAAATTCCAGAGCTCTCAGGTCAAGAAGAAAATATTTCAAGCAATCAGAAAGAAAAAGATCAGGTATCATGGAGTCACAGGTAGGATAACACAGAATTTAGCAGCATCTACACTAAATGATCAGATGGCTTGGAATATATTTCAGAGCGCAAAGGAGCTAGAATTTCAACCAAAAATCACCTACCCAGCAAAGCTGAGTATAAGCCTTCAGGGGAAAAAAGGGACAGTCGATGAAATAGAGGACTTTTGAACATTCCTGAGGAAAAGACCAGAGCTAAATAAAAATTTGACTTTCAAATACAAGGCTCAAGAGAAACATAAAAAGGTAAACAGGAAAGGGAAATCTTAAGGGACTTAAGGTTAAACTGTTTACATTCCTACATCAGAAAATGATACTTGTAACTAATAAGAACGTTGTCAATATTAGGGCAGTTAACAGGAGTATATGTAGACAGAGGGCATAGGTGTGAGTTGAATATGAAGAGATGATATCTAAAAAATAAAATTAAGGGGTAAGAGAGGAATATGCTGGAAGAAATGGAAAGGGAGGGCTAGAATTGTAAATCATATCACATAAAAGAGGCAAGAGAAAGCTTTTTAAAATTTTTTTATTTTAACAAATGCTTTATTAACTTCTTGTTTACATCAGTCATTTCCACCATATTTTGCATTACAATTTCTCCCCATTTCCCCTACCCACCACCCCAGAATAGCAGTCCCACAAGATATCCCTTCATCCAATCTGCTCTCTCCCATATCTTCTCCCATACCCCCTTTGACTTTGCCATTAGGGCAAGGTGAATCTCTGTGCCCCAATGCCTGCACATCTTATCTCCCACTTATATGCAAAATAGTATTGATAATAGTATTTATATACATTTGAAAGATTTAATTTTAAAAGTTCAAATTTCAGGTCCATTCCCTTCCTCCCTTGTCACCCACCCCCTCTGGGAAGATAAGCAATTCAGTATGTGTTGTACATGTATAGCTATGCAAAACATTACCATAGTAGATATATTGTAAAAGACTGCTTATATTTCCCTCCCACCCATCCCACCCCCTAGCTGGTCCATTCCCTACTTTGATCCTGTCCCTCTTTGATAGTGGGTACTTCCAACCTCCCCTCCCCCCAGAATGTCCTCCCTTCCATCATCTCCCCTCTCGTTCCCCTTCCCCCTACTCTCCTGCAGGGTTCGATATCCCATTTAGTATGCATGTGATTCTCTCCCTGAGCCAAATTCAATGAGAATATGGTTTTGCCTTTTTGCCATCCTGTTCTTCCCCTACTCTGCAACTACTTCCCCTTGTCTCTTCTACATGAGATAGTTTACCCTACCTTGTCTCTCCCAATCTCCTCTTGCCAATTTCCTTTCTCACCTCTTAACTTCACCCTTTAAGTATCATCCCTTCCCACCAAATTCAACCTGTGCCCTCTATCCATGTATACCTGTAAACATATATACACACATTCGCATATGTATTCATATGTCCATATAACCTTCTCCAATTATTTTCATAGAGAGAAATGTTTCATCAGTCACAGTTATTGTTTTTCCATGTAGGAATGTAAATAATTCAAATTTGATAAGTTACTTTTGATTTCTTTTCCCTGACTACCTTCTCAAGCATCTCTTGCTTCTTGTGTCTGAATGTCAAATTTTCTATTCAACTCTGGTTTTTTCCTCAAGAATGTTTAAAAGTCCTCTATTCCACTGAATGACCATATCTTCCCTTGAAACAAAATACTCAGTTTTGCTGGGTAGGTGATTCTTGGTTTTAATCCCAGCTCTTTTGCCCTCTGGAATATCATATTCCATGCCCTTCAATCCCTCAGTATAGAAGCTGCCAGGTCGTGTGCTATTCTGATTGTGTTTCCACAGTATTGAAATTGTTTCTTCCTGGCTACTTGTAGTATTTTCTCCTTGATCTGGGAATTCTGGAACCTGGCTATAATATTCCTAGGAGTTTTCTTTTTGGGATCTTTTTCAGGAGGTGATCTGTGGATTCTTTCAACCTCTATTTCCCCCTCTGGGTCTAAAACATCAGGGCAATTTTCCTTGAGAATTTCTTGAAGGATGATTTCTAGGTTTTTTCTTTGATCATGGTTTTCAGGTAGTCCAATAATTTTTAAATTGTCTCTCCTGGATCTATTCTCCAGGTCAGTGGTTTTTCCCATGAGATATTTCACATTGCCTTCTATTCTTTCATTGGTTTGAATCTGTTTAACAGCATCTTGCTTTCTCATAAAGTCACTAGCTTCCATTTGCTCCAGTCTAACTGTGAAGGAATGAATCTCCTCAGTGAGCTTTTGAGATTCTTTTTCCATCTGGCAAAGTTGGCCTTTTAAGGCATTCTTCTCCTCATTGCCCTTTTGAGCCTCCTTTGCCATTAGAGTTAGTCTATTTTTAAGGTGTTATTTTCCTCAGTCAGGCTGTTGACTCTCATTTTATACTTTTCCTGCATCCTTCTCATTTATCTTCCCAATTTGTCCTCCACTTCTCTTATTTGGTTTTTAAAATCCTTCTTCAGGTCCTCTATGGCCTGTAACCTGCTCATATTTCCATTTGGGACTTTTGGTGCAGAATTTCTGATCTCACTGTCCTCCTCCTCTTCCATGCTTCGATCTTCTTTGCCCACCAAATAGGAATCTGATGTTGCATTTTTCTGTTTATTTTGTTTCCTTTGCCTAGGCATGTTGCCACTTAATTACTTGACTTTTGGGCTTCTTGCCACAGTAGGACTCTGCCACCAGACAGGAGAGCTTTTGTCCCAAACTTTGGGGTCTCCACAACTGCCAGAGGTAGTAGGTGGGTGGCCTCTGTAAAGCCTCCACAGGCTCTGGCAAGCTGGATACCCACCCTAGACCCCCCTCCCCCAGACCACAATCCAGATCCAAGCAGGTTAAAGCAAGAGCGATTTACCCCCAGACTGATTGCTGGATCTCCCTACAGTTCGCATACCAGGAGCTGAAGCTGCCACTGAAGCTGCAAAATGGCTTCTGTTTCCCAGCTTCTCAGCTGCTTCTTGCCCCCAGGGGAAGAAGCCGATGCATTCCCCAAATACTGGTCCCAAAGTCCATAGGGCACTAACCTCTCACTTTGTCCTAGGCATATCTGTGTTGATAATTCTGGAATCACCACAGCTGCTGGTGTTCTTGGGTCCCTACAGCTGGCTGCTAGCCCAGCTGCCCTGTGGCTAAAACTGCAGCTCATGGGGGTCTGGGCTCAGCTCCCTGAGAGTTGAGCTTGGCTCCCAGAGAGTTGTGCTGTGCTGGGCTGGCCACTCTGTGCAGAGCTGCTGGGCTGTCCTCAGTGGGAGGTTAGCTTCTCTGTGTCATTCTGTGGGTGCTGGGGCTCCGGAAGTTGTTCAGAGTCCACCTTTTACATTGTTTGGAAGTGGTGTGTGGCAGAGCACCTGTAGCAGCAAGCACCCCAATATCCCCAGGGTGACTGCCAACACAGGTTCTTAGATCTGCCTTTCAAAAGGAAAGCAACTCAAAATGGGTTAACAAGCTTACTTTAATCAAACAAACACACATTACCTAGTTCAGGGGAAAAAGGTCAGCACCCCAAACTTCAGAGTTACAGAACTTACAGATCAAACAGACAGGCTTCCAAACTGTCCAACCATTATATCAATACCAAATCACAGTTACCAGAGAGGGAAGCATCAACATCTGGGTTTTCAAAGCCGGGGGGCTCTCAACAACGGCTTCCCAGAGTCTCATCTGGTCAAATCACACAACACTTCTCAAAGTGAACCCCAAAGCAAAGCCTCTCCTCAGGGCTTATATAGCCTTCTCTTGGCTCAGAGAATGTAACAACCTCCTTGACCCACTGCCCAATCACAAAGTATCAAGGTGTGGGCTTTCCTGAAAAACAAGCCTCCCACCACAGGCTCCAGGTGCACTTAAGCTAGGGGCAGGGAAGATCTTTAAATCTGCATTTCCATTACAGCACCTTGGAGGTGCTATTTCTACTCCACCATCTTGGCTCTGCCCCAAGAGAAAGCTTTTATAGTGGAGTGAAAGAGGGGGGAAGAGAAGGGGAGTGAGCAGACCTTACTATAATCAGAATTGGTTCAAAGAAGGAATAACATACACACTGAACTGGGTATAGAAATCTATCTTACCCTACAGGAAAGTAGAAGGGAAGGGGATAAGGTGGGGATATGATGGAAGGGAGGGCAGACTGGGGGAGGGGATAGACAGAAGCAAAACACTTTTGAAGAGGGACAAGGGAAAGGATGGAGTAGAATAAGCGGGGGTGGGGATAGGTTGGAGAAAACACAGTGAGCAATGATAACTAAAAAAATTGAAGTTTCTCTGACATACACCTCACTCCTCAAACATATAAAGAACTGAGTCAAATTTATAAAAAATAAGAGTCATTCCTCATTTGATAAATGATCAAAAGATATAATCAGTTTTCAGATGAAGTAAAGTTTTCTATAGCTATATGAAAAATATGTACTAATTCACCATTGATTGGAGAAATGCAAAGTAAAACAATACTGAGATACTACCTCAGACCTATTAAATTTGCTGATAGGACAGAAAAGGGAAAATTGTGGAGTGGATGTGGGAAAAAGGAGATATTAATGCACTGTTGGTGGAGGTGTGAGTTGATTCAACCATTCTGTATAACAATTTTGAACTATACCTAAAGGGCTATAAAATCAGTTATACCCTTTGACCTACTAAGTTTACAACCCAAAAGAGATTTTTTAAAAAGAGGTAAAGGATCAATATGAACAAAAATATTCATAGAAGTTCCTTTTCTGGGGGCAAAGAATTGGTAACTGAGGTGATGCCTTTCAATTAGGGAATAGCTGAACAAATTATGGCATGTGATTATGATGGAATATTATTGTGTTATAAGAAATGATGGGCAGGATGCTCTCAGAAAAACCTAGAAAGACTTACATGAGCTGATGTGAAGTGAAATGTAATGTGAACAAAATAATAGCAATATTGTGTGATGATCAGCTGTGAATGACTTAGCTATTCTCAGCAATACGATTATCCAAGACAATTCTGAAAGACGTTTAATGAAAAATGCTATACATTCCCAGAGAAGTACTTGATAATGTATGAATACAGATGGAAACATAGATTTTTGAACATTTTTGAGATATTTTTGTCTAAGTTTTCTTTTACAACATGACTTTATAGAAATGTTATATGTGACTACGCATGTATAGCCTACATCAAATTGCTTGCCTTCTCAATGGGGGAGGGATGAGAAGGGGAGGAAGAGAATTTGCAACTCAGTTTTAAAAATGAATGTTAAAAAATTGTTTTTACACTTACCTGAGGAAAAATAAAATGCTAAATAAGTTTAAAAGAAAATATTCATCAACCAATAAACATTTATTGAGTACTTACTACGTGCCAGGCACTATACCAAGCATTGGCAATGCAAAAAGAAGGAAAACATAGCTCCACCCACCCTCAAGGAGCATACAATCTTAATGATGAATACAACATGCAAACAAAAATATACAAAGCAAATTATATATAGGATAAAAAGGACATAATTAATTGAGGGAAGGCCTTATTATTAAGAAAGGTTAGAGATGGTTAAACAAAAGATGAAGCAAGCCAGAGAAGTCAGAGTTGAGGAGGGAGGGCATTCTGGGCATGAAGGTTAGCTAGAGAAAATACTTAGGGCCAACAGATGGGGTAACCTTTTCATCAAATAGCTCGAAGGTCAATGTCACTGCACTGAAGAGTATATGTTAAAGAGTAATGCATAAAAAGACTGGGAAAGTAGGAGGGAGCTAGGTTGTTAAAAGCTTTGAACAGCAGTCAGAGCATTTTGTATTTGATCCTGGAGTCACTAGGGAACCACTAAAGTTTAGTGGTGTGTGAGTGTGTGTGTCGTGGTAACATGATTGGATGCTACACTTAAGGAAAATCATTTTAGAGGTTGAATATTTGGAAGATGAATCAGAACTAGGAGAGACTTAAGGCAGGTGGATAGACCAGCAGGCTATCGTAGCAATCTAAGCATGAGTTAAGGAGTGCCTGCCCTTCCAGACGACAGAAGGAGACTTATTCAAGAGATGTTGCAAAGGTGAAATCAATAGGTTTTGCAATAGCATGGATATGAGGGATGAGAGATTGTGAGGAATTGGTGATGACCCCTAGGTTGTGAGTATGAAGACCCAGGAGGATGTTATTGTACTTTACAGTAATAGGCAAGTTGGGTGAGGGAGGCATTAAAGTTTGGAAGGAAAGATAATGAGTTCGATTTCCAATGTATTGAGTTTAAGATGTCTTCTGGACATCCAGTATGAGATATCTGGATGTGTAGAAGTCAGTAGAGAATTTGGTCAGCAGAGAGTAGGTAGATTGAGAATCATTAGCATAGAGATAGCCATGGGAGCTGATGAGGTCACCAAGTAAAGTAGTATAAAGGGAGAAGAGAAGAGGGCTTAGGACAGAACCCTGAGGTACACCTATGGTTAGAGGGCATGATCTGGAGGAGGATCTGGCAAAGGAAAAAGAGAAGGAGCAGTTAGACTAATAAAAGGAAAACCAGAAGTGAATGGAGTCCTGAAAAACCAGAAAGAAGAGAATAGCAAGAAGAAAGTGATCAACAGTGTCAAAGCATGCAGAGAAGTCTAGGAAAAGGAAGATTCAGAAAAAAAAAAAGATTGGATTTGGTAGCTAAATTCGTTAGCAACATTGGAGAGAACAGTTTCAGTTGAATGATAAGATTAGAAGTCAGATTATATGGGGTTAAGAAGTGATTAAGAGGAGAGAAAGAAGAGGAGGCATTTATAGATTGCCTTTTCAAGGATTTTAGCTAGGAAAGGCAGAAGAAATGTAGGATGATAGCAAAGATGTAAGGATCAAGTGAGGGTTTTTTTTCAGTTGAGGAAGAAATGGCATGCTTGTAGGCAGTAGGGAATGAGTCAGTAGACAGGGAACGCTTGAAAATAAGTGACAGAGTGGCAATGAGATAAGGGGCAATCTGTTGGAGGAGACAGGATGGAATGGGATGACTCAGACAGGGAGAAGGGTTAGCCTTGGTAAGATGAGTAAGGCCATTCATCATGTGAGATAGGGGTGAAGGAGGTGATAGTGGCAGAAGGCATTTGAGTGAGAAGAGATATGAGGAAGAGGGAGATCATGGAAAATGGCCCACGTTTTTCCAGGAACATATAAAGGAAAGTCCTCTACTGGGAAAGTGAGGGAAGGGGAGCCATGAGAAGTTTGAGGAAGGATGAAAAGGATTGGAAGAGCCACTATGGAGAGAGGGTAGTGAATTGATTGGAGAGGTATAGCAGAATTTCCTGACAGCAGTGTAGTACCAATTTAGCTTATATAATATAAATTTTTAGGGTAAATAAATAGCTTTCCTATGGCTGGTTAATATTATATAATGAAAAATTTTCTACTTCCCACTTTTTGGGGAGATCTTAGACATTGGCCAAACATAAACTATAAATAAGTATCCCAAAGGCTCCAGGGTAGGAGTATAAAGAGCCAAAGAATCCAAGCAAAAGACTGGCACATCTTTTAGTTGATTAGACCTCCTTAGATCTGAACCTGGTTCAGACATGTGATAGACCATTAATGGAGATGGAGAGAGGGCACAATGGCCTGACCCCACACTCCCTGGGCCCAGCAGCAGTTTTCTGTTATTACATAGATATGTATATATATATATATATATATATATATATATATATATATACATATATATATATATATATATATAGTTGTTGTTGTTCAGTTGTGTCTGACTTTTTGTGATCTCGTTTGGGTTTTTTTTCAAAGATGGAGTGCTTTGCCATCCTCCAGTTCATTTTAGAGATGAAGAAACTGAGGCAAACAAGGTTAAATGACTTGCCCTGGATCATGCAGCTAATAAGTGTCTGAGGTCAGACTTGAATTTGGGTTCTCCTGAGTTCAGGCCCAGCACGCTATCCACTGTGCCGCCTAGCTGCCCCTGTGTATGTACATGCATGTGTATATGTACACATGCATGTATATGAACACATACATACATGTGTGTGGATATGCATATATTTAAGTACGTGTATATAATAATAATATTGCAAATAGTGTTATATTACCATTTACTTGGGTTTCCATTGTAAATCCTCTTCAAGTACCCTCTCTATCCTTGAGTAATGATCAATGTCCTTTATGTTCCAAATGTTTTTGAAAGCCTCTAAACTTTATCTTCATGTAATTCTTATGTGACCAATAAGTATTAAATCAATATTGGTTGATTATAATGATTTTACATGCCAAAATGGCATGCTCTATAAATTTAGATAGACTGGGAAAAGAATGAGAGAAAAATCACTCTCTGTAGACCAAGATGAAATATGAAATGGATTTCGGCAGGGTTTACAATATTACAGATGGACAAATGCCATTGTGTGGAATGAATTCTGCTGGCTTAGTTTTCCAAGCATTTTTCAAGACAATATTCACATTTTCCACGACGTGTAGACTATTAGGTGTTAATCTGACCATTTGGAGGGATAACACTTCTGTCTAGAAGCTTAAAGCTTGATTTAGAATGACATTTCTGACAATCAGTACCTTGAAAGAAGAGCTTTGGAATGGGATTCAAGAGACACAGATTTTAGCTCTACCTTTGATATCACCTTCTGTGTGACCACAGTTAAATCACGTAATCTCTTGTGGTCTCAATTTCCCCATCTATAAAATAAAGAGGTCAGAATAAATGGTCTCAAGGTCTTTTTCAACTATTCTACGAACACCCCCTAAAACATTTCTAAAGAAAATTGAACTTTAATTAGGAGCAATTAGGCATGCTGAAAATCAAGAGAAACAGAGAAATAAGGCCCTAGCAATCAATCAACAAATAGTTATAAGTGCCAACTATGTCCCAGGTACTGTGTTAAGCACTGGAGATAAAAAGTCAAAAGTGAATCAGCTCCTATCCTCAAGATCCTTGTTACAAACTCTGCTACAACAGGGATTTTCCATAGGGAAATATTAGGGACATTTGGAACGAATGCTTTGACCCTCAGCAATAAAACATATGTAAAGGTCAGATATGCTATAATGGGATTCCACTATACTTTTATTTCTCTTGTCTCCATGAGAATGTAGGGTCTAGGATCTTTTAATTTTGAATTTATTTGCCACACCCAGGTCAATGCTCAGCACCCAGTGGACACACAATAATGGGCTTTGATTGACAGAGAGATATATGCTCATCTGGAACTAGAGTTTCAGGAGTTAGTAATGGTCTAGGTGAGAGAGAGAGGAGATGAGCTATTATTTGCTTTGATGCATTTTCCATTGGAAAGAGCCAACCTTAGTCAGTGAACCCATAATTTTAACCTTGTGCTCCTAACTATGAAATTCACTCATATGTGGCACTCATCACTTAATCAAATTGATGAGCTATTTCTTTCATAGTATATATTTGAAGTTATGAGTTATGCTAATTTATTCATTGCATTATTAAATGGTATCAGTATTTTACTTCACTGGTCTGCAGTTCTATTTTTGTCCTCAATTACAGATTTGAAGCATTTTCTTCTTAAGGGGGGTGGGGAGCTGAGTCATCCTTTTGTTATCCCACTAAAGATTCTCAACCTGAACTATTGTGAAAAATGTTAGTCAGTTTCACTACTATTTTTGCTAGAAAAAAGCAGCAGATTCAACACATGGGCAGACTGTCTGTAACCCTTTCTCATGCGCAGTGAAGCCACAGTTACAATACTATAGCTTAAAGAAATAACAACCTAAAGAATTTTAGGTCCAATACACCTTGGACTTGTATTTTGTTTTCATTTATCATTTTACCTGAAGAAGATTGCTCAGAAGTCTAATATATAATGTGTCCCAGAAGTCTTAGTGCAGTTTTAAACTTCAATAGCTCTAAGCTTTAAAGCTTAAAACTGCACCAAGACTTCTGGGACAACTTTTTAAAAGGTGTGATTTATTAGATCAATAGATGATAAAAAAATAAAAGGTACAGACCTCTAGTAATCATCAATAAGTAGACTTGTCTCAGTGTAAAAGAGCATCACTAAACCTTTGCTTGAAATTAAGGAATTATGTCAGGGTATATACAAAACCAACTTCCATGTCCATTCCATGCTTAAAGAATTCCCCTTTTTGTTCTAAAATTCTTTAAAACCCATGAATAAGGTAAGATAAGAATTTCTGTAAGTAAAGAATTAACTTGAATATCAAAAGAGATTCTGAATAAAAGGAACAAGACAAAACTTATTAAGAAATTTTGTTCCTTATGGAGAGAAAAATCGACTTGTCAAAGAAATATTTATGAATACCTCAGCTTCAGAAAGTAGAAATCTAATAATGATGTTCAAAAGTCTATAGATCTTGAGGTTGCTAGGATAACTCTGGAGGCTTCCTTGGCGTCTGCTGGGAACTGTCACTTCTTGCTTTTCCATTGTGGACTCAGTAGCCAACTTAGAGTAAGGAAGGTCTGTGTTCGGATTCTACCTTTGACCTTATCTGGGTAACCATGGACAATCACTTACTTCCCCAATCATTCCCTCCTATGTAAAAAAGGAACAATAATACTTCCAGTTTTACTTTACAGGAATCATTAATCTGGTTCTTGGGAAATTTTAAAAACTTCAATGACCTTCATTATAATTATTTTATTTTGTCATTTTTTATGTCTTACTTTATACATTTAAAAATCTTATTCTGAAAAAGGGTCTAGAGGTTTCTAGACAGAAGTGATCCTTGACACACAAAATAAGGTTAAGAACCCCTGCTCAAGTATGTCTCTGGTGAGACACAAGTGAGATAATCTATATAGAGTGTTTTGTAATTTAAAGCTTTGTTCTTCTCTGGATTCTAAGGGCAAAAGATCAGAAGAAATTAGGATCTCTGCTAGAGGCAATTGCTTTTCTTACTAGAGTCTAGCTCCTGTAGTGGGGTGGGAAGACTGGATTTTGGCCCTGGGCACTTTCCCATTCACTTGCTCTGACTGAAGCGACCCTTCTTAGAAGAATGAATCAGCCACTAAGCTGCAAGGAAAAAAACAAAAAGAAAAACCAGTTACCTACCTAGTTATGACAGTATTGCTCTCCCCAAGTTTCTAATCCCCTAATTGAGTTTATAATCCCCTAAATGAGTAGGGGTGCTAAATTCCAAATTCTACTTAATTCATGTCATATATGCATGGCTGACTTCATGCTTAAACAGAGTAGGTGGCCATAGGATTCAGAGGTAGAAGGGATCTTACTCTGGCACAATCTCTTTGTTTTATAGAGAGATGAAATGGCTCCCCCAATGCCATCAATGCTAAATGAGAGAGATTGAGATTTGAATCCAGTGCTCTTTCCAATGGTATGATTTAAGGGATGCTAAGAAGGTTTGTTGTTGTTGTTTTTTCTCTTTTTTCCCATAGCCTGTCCCCAGTGCTTGAAATTCTCATCACATATAATGCATCCCTCCCTCTTGATACACTGTCTTTTCTGGGTCCTCTTTGAAAATAAAAGTGCTTCTGAGAGAAGCAACAATGTAAGTCACTGATATCCAAATGTGAACTCGGTTTATTGAACTGTTTTCTTCTGAGATGGGAGTGACCAGGACAAGATGTAGCAGGAGACAGTGGAGGGTAGTGCTGAAAGTGGAGAAAACAGAAGAGGACCATCAGCAGACTTCAATCTAAATTCTGCTTCTTATGATAGCTGAGTGACCTTTGGCAAGTCACTCAACTACCTTGGGCCTAAATTTACTTCATTGTAAAATAAGGAGGGCAGAAAGTGAACTAGATGACTTCTGAGGTCCATTTTGGCAGTAGAACTAGGAGCCTATGAATAGGAGGGGGATGGTGGTGCTGGAGACAAACTTTGCCTACTTCATAATTTTTGCCTGGGGCCAGCCCCACACCCCAGTCAAGCTGTCATCATGTTCCCATTGCCAATAGCACCTTCTTCAATACTGAAGGACAACACACCAAAAACTCCATGAAACATACAATGTTTTTTTTTTTCTCTGAATAAAGCTGTCTTTTATTCCAAGAGATGCATCACTTTTTAAAATTCCTGCCAGCTCTAATCAAAACCACCTACTCAAAATACTGAACTTTTTTTCTTGGTTTTACATTTTCTCTTCAAGATTACTGGAAATTGCAGATGAGCAGCTTCACCAAAGATCCATAAAAATAATTAGACTAAGGAATCCTTTTTGCTAATTATTGGAAAGACAGATAGAGCTTCCCAGTCCACATCATGAGAGGAGTTGGAAAATGTAACCGGTAGATATAAATGTTTCTTTGATGTTGTGCTGTAATTTGCCTGTGGTTTAAAACTCTCTTCTAAAATCCCTTTGAATGTTCAGAAATTGCAATATGTGGAGAGAAGTGAACATTGACTTTTAGATATAGCTAACTAGACAGCTGAATTCAACTTCTTTTCCCCAAATGAACTGAGATTCTTTTGACAATAGGATTTCCTCATTAAATTAGCCCAGGGCTTGAATCTCTCACTCTCAGGAGTGCCCTCTTGGGAGTCAAAGCAAAAACTGCCTTCTTCAAATTCCCTCAGTTATCCAGATAATTGCCTCAGTTCTGGAATTCACTTTTTCTGAATAGACTTGGCTGAAGGATTCATAAGTAATACACTTAAGGGCAAAGGAGAGAAGGGGTGATTTAAAAGTGGACCAGATTACTTGATACAGTCCTTTTCTGAGTGAATCAGTTGATAATCATTTACCTACATCTACAGACACAAAAGCAAATATGAAACATTCCCTGCATTCAAGTTCACATTTTATCAGGAAAAACAACACTTACACATATGACACAAGATACTTGATATATGCAAGGTAAAGACCAGGGAATTTTCAAGTTGAGGAAAATGTGTAACTCCTAGGTAGGAATCAAAAAGGGATTTATAGAAGCAGCAATTAAGCTGAGCTTGGTAAGAGTGTAAAGAAATCTAAGGGTCAAAGGTCTAGAGGGAGGGAGCTTTAGGCCTAGGGGCACCGGGCATAAAGGGGAAAATATGGGAAAAAAAATACCCAGTGTGAGAAGCAGCAAGTAGAAGAAGGAGTGAAAAATAGAAGTATTAAGTACCTACTATGTGCCAGGCACTGTGCTGAGCCTTTTATAAATATCAGCTTCTCCTTAAAACAAACCTATGTGGTAAATGCTGTCATTATCCTCATTTTGCAGTAGGGGGAATTAAGGCAAATAGAGGTTGAATGAGTTGTCCAGGATCACATAGCTAGCATCTGAGGCTACATTTGAATCCAGGCAGAGGGATCTAGACACTGAGCCATCTACCTACCTTAATAAAGAGGAATAACAAATCTAAAAATATAAGCTGAAGCCAGAATGTGAAAGTAATTCAAAGTTTTATTGTAATTTTAGAGAAATAGAAAGCTAATAGGAGCTTCTTAAGCTAAGGTATTAGACTATCTAAATTGTGTTTAAGAACATTACTGGCTACAATGTGGAGGGTGGGTTGGAGATGGGAGACTTGAGTCAGTGATGCCATTTAAGAGTGTGATTCTATGTCTTTTCTCTTATCATCTCTGAGGCTTTCATTCTTTGGAGGACCTGGGGTCAAATATCCAGCATTGTCGTTGTGATTAATGACATGTAGGGCAGCTAGGCACAGTGAATAGAGCACCAGCCCTGGAGTCAGGAGGACCTTAGTTCAAATTTGGCCTCAGACACTTGACACTTACTAGCTGTGTGACCTTGGGCAAGTCACTTAACCCCAATTGACCTGCCTTCCCCCCTCCAAAAAAAAAAATCATGTGACCAGTCAAAGAAATATCTTCATAATTCTCATGTAAAAGACATCTTTTAACTTTTCAAAGGACTTCCATACATCTCAGTTTATATGAGGTAGGAGGGGCTGGGATTATTGTTTTCTATTTGCATATGAAAAAAACAACACTGAGCCATAGAGAAGTTAATTGTATTGACAAAGTTAGACAGAAAGTTACACAGAAAATTAATGGCAAACAAAACACTAGAATCCAGATCTCTTTAATGGCCCTGAGTGCTTTCCACTGATCCACAAAATCTACTCCTTGCTGGGGCATTATTTATATCAAATCCTTGAGTTCCTCCCTTCCTTCCCTCTCCCTATCCCACTTGTCTGAAGCTGCCTCTTCCTGCACTTGCCATTTAGAGGAGGAAATAAAGGGCAACTGGGTGATTCAGTAAATAGAGCACTGGGCCTGGAGGAAGGAAGACTTTAGTTCAAATTTGACCTCAGATTCTTACTAGATGTGTGACCCTGGGCAAGTCACTAAACCTCATTTTATGTCAATTTCCTAATGTGTAAGATGGGGATAAAAATAGCACCCACCTCCCAGAGTTCTTGTAAGTATTAAATAAGAAAATAATTGTAAAACTCTTAGTACAGAACCTTGAACAAATATAAATATTAGTTGTTATTATTATCACATCTGTTTAGTAATTTGTAATGTCCCAAATGGATAAGGGTTTTGTGGGTGAAAGAATTACTACCGTCCTATGCTCTTTGGGAGTTTACATTCAGAATTCAATATTAATCAAATTAATGACAATTAAAGTCAATCTTATTAAATTCCTTTAAAAGCAAAAAAAGAAGAAAGTTTTCAGAGGGGAAGCATGTTGTAAGCCATTGATTTGTTAGATTGTTGAATGTAATCTTACACCTCAACTCTTGGTTTGAAGACAAGGGTATTCTGGTTTGAAGTCTGGATTACAGTCAAATAATACCTTTGAAAGTACACCAGGATGTGCTCATTCCCCTCATTTCTTTCAAAGCCAATATCCTTTCAATCACATAAAAATATATACATTTCAGAAAGTGTACTTTATTTTTTATTCAATTGTTACTTTAGCAGTGTCTGCAATTAAGAACCAGCTCGCTAAATGAACTATAATTATTGCAAATTGTAGTAAGCACTAGCAATTAAAATGTTGCAGTAATGCTAGCCAGCTTTGCTAGATGCCCTTTGAGGGTAGCATAAAATAATATTGCGCCTTTAAATAGTGTTTGTATTGGAGATGAGAGGACCTGAAAATCTAGCCTTCAAAGCACTTTGCCTGAGTCTATATAACACAATGAGATATAGAGGATTAGTAGCTAGACAGAGAATTCAGGATAGGCACATAATCAATTTGCTTAATTCAATAGTGAAAGTTTTTTTAAGTGCAATATCTTATATTTTAGAATATAAATATACACAGGAAAGTAGCTACCCAGTGAGGAAAAAAAAATTAATATGTTATTTGATTCACATTTAGCAGGATGCTAGTTGGAATTATCATTAATTATCATCATTATCCCCCTGGTAGAGTACAAGTTTGTTGAGGACAGAGACTTAAGTTTGTTTTTGTATCCCCAGTACTTAGCACAGTGCATAGATATATATTAGTTGCTTAAGCAATGCTTTTTTCATTCTTCTTTTTCTCCATCATCATCAAAACATGAAATAGCACTTTAAAGTTTACCAAGCGTATTAATAGAGCAACTCATTTGATGACAACTGTGTTAAGTTGTAAAGGAATTTTTTTTTGTCATTTTGCAGATTAAAAAATAAATGAAGGCCTAAAGTTTCAGTCTTCTGCCCAAGATGACTGACAAAGCCTTACTTTGAGCCCAAGTTTGACTCCATAATCTTGCTTTCCCAACTTCTTCTTGGAGATTTTCCATAATTGTTGGCTAAGTGGAGAATTATCTAAGATCTACTTTCAGTTTCATTTCTGGTGGTGCTCTTCTCTGTTTCTACCTACTTAGAAATCTAGCTCAGGGTAGCTACTGGCAGAAACCAAGGTAGCTATCAAATGAAGGTCATGTTTACACTACCCCTCTTATCTTCAGTTTCAAAACCAGAGGTCAAATAATGGGATTATTATTTTTGTGGCAATTAAGATGTTACAGAATATTAAGTTTCATCTTTGACTAATTCTAACTTTATAATTTTTTCACCACTTTTATTTTGTCCACTGTCCCCCCCCCCCTTCCCCTGCCAATGGCAGAAGACTGAGGCAGGTGAAGGAGATATAATGATCTACCAAGCTGTTGTTTTTTTAATCTTTCTCTTTTTCCCCTCCCTCCTTTAATCTCCCAACACCATTATCACCACTGTATTTCTCTTCGTGCCACCATATTGGCTAGAGACTTTTTATGATTGCTACATGTGTAAATGCTACAGAGACCGTTGCAAACAAACTGGTAGATATATAAAAATTGTACTTTAATACTATACTTAAGTAGAAAAGTTAGAATAAATGTGGGTTCCACAGTGTATTCATAGTCTAAATCCGCCTCCCTGTAACTTTGGACTAAGCAAAATCTAATCTCTCTTTCATAAGACAAGCCTTCAGATATTTGAAATTAGATATTTTCCCCTCCAAGTTTCTTCCCCCATAGATTAAATATCTTCTATTCATACAATTCTCCTGTATTATGATTTCATTTTTCTCATGCTCCTATCTTCAGCTGAATATATTGTCAATATCCTTTCTATGAACTGACCAAAGAAAAATATGATGGACCTCTCATTTCTACAACTCAAAACACTGAATTTTTAGTATAGTAATATTTTTTATTAAGTGACAATATAATGTAATGCAGTCATGTCACGCTCAAAAAGAAAAGGAAAAAAAAACTGTGGGCTGCATATTGACTTAGAATGCCACAAATGAACATTATCCACATTGTATTATATTTTTGTTTATTTTGCTAAACATTTCCCAATTACATTTCAATTTGGAACTGGAGAGAATTTTGCAGGTCACTTGTGGCCAGTAGGCTGCAAGTTTGACACATCTGGCTGAAGTTGATAGAGATTCATTTTTGGAATCTGGAAGATCTTGATTCAAGTCATGTCTCTGATGTGATCCTCAGTTAGTCCCTTAACTCTTGGTTCCCTGGACAATTTACTAAAACAATGAGTTGCATCAGTAGGTTGAGACCCTACAATTGTAGGTCCCTACAGTGTAGATGGATTAGAACAACAACAAAAATCATATAAACTTTTGGGGATGTCTTGATATGTAGAGCTTTTGGTAAACTAGAACTCCTTTGTCTTTTTAAAATTTGTCCATTAAAAGTGTATTTGAATTGTTTACCATTTGAATGAGTGTTACAGTGTTTTGTTATAAGCTATATTATATGCTAGTCCTATACAGCCACAACTGCAGGCATAATAACCCCAAATATTCAATTAAACCTAAGTATACTTTAAATGAATTTTTCACTCTAACTTTAGCCTCTGGTACACATGGTCCAAGGAAGCTGAGGTGGCCCAGGTCTTATGAATGTGAAATCAAATGGATGAATGTGAAATCAAATGTCTAAATGTCCCTCAGAGATAGACCTGAACAAGGTAAATACTAAGAAAAGTTTGAAAATCATACAACCTTGGGTATTACCATCCATTGGTTCCGTTCATCCTTCACTTAACACATGGAGTTTGACTCATTGAAAAATTAACATGTGCCACAGAAGAGTAATATTTTCTAGCATTGATTTTTAAAAAAGGGCAATTATGGGGGTGGCCAGGTGATATAGTGAATAGAGCACTGGCCCTGGAGTCAGGAAGACTTGAATTCAAATCCAGCCTCATACACTTAAGACAAAAAATAGCCATGTGACCTTGGGCACCCATTCCCTATTAGAGAAATGATGGACTCAAGATACAGAGCTAAACATCCGTGTTTGGACATGACCAACATGGAATTTGATTTTTCTTGACTATGCATATTTGATGCAAGAGGTATATTTTTTTCCTTCTTTTTCAGTTGGGGTGGGATGAGGAGAGAGAGTGCTCATCTAAAAACAAAATAAAAGATACTTACTACTTCTTGAGAAGTAGAATACTTTTCCACCTTGGGCTTGTAAGGCCATACTGGATGGATCACTGTCAGTGCCAGTACTTTCCAAGGTTCCTCCTGTGGGTTTTATACCCCTTTGGAACTTCTCAGGGAATGCCATTCTTAGCGGCTGCCTGGAGATAAACATTTGAGCCTACATCTATCTCTGGCTGCTTCTACTAGAAGTCTTTTGGTTTACTTGTCTGCAAAGTGTAGGCAAAAAACAGATAACACTTTTTAGAGAAGCATATACACCAAAACAAAGATTATTTGGATCCTCATTGTGTCCCTTTTAGGCCTAGGAAAGTCTAGCAAAAAGGATAAATAATGGAGAAATTAAGAACTTGAATACAATCTTTTCAAGTTTTGTGATGATATATGTTTTATTATTACTTAATGTATATCATTAGAACTGTTCATAAATCTTAGACATATTTAAAAAATTAACTTTGTACTAAAGCATAAAGATGCAAATAAATGGAGAAAAGAAGAAACATCAAACATATTCTTCAATGACAACAGTGCAATTACATTTATATTAAAATAAGGGGAATTTGAAGAAAGGATTCAGACTTAAATGGAGACTAAATAATAAAATCCTAAATAAAGAATGGGTAAAAGAACAAAGCACAGAAACAATGAAAAATAAAGAGTTGAGTTTTATGACTTCAAAAGTCCTTTCTAACTCAAAATCTATCATTCAGAAGTAGAATGAAATATATATAATTATTTCATTCCAGGCACTTGATATCCTATGCAAAGACACAGAATTGAGTGTTGGAATAATGAGCCCAGTACAAAACTAATAGTCCAATATGCCTGGGATGTTAAATTAGTCCATTTGTGTATTTAAAAGAATAGAAACAGGACTATACACTTAAATCTAGAAGAGTTACCAATAGTTAACCAATAGTTAAATATGTTAAAAGGATACAATGATGCATGTTTCAGTCTGCTCCACTGACTATCCAATTTCTCAACTGTCTCTTTGGTTCCTTGAGATGTAATGTAATGTATGCAGTAGGAACAAGGAAATAAATAAAAACAACTACCCCAAAAAAGAGAAAGGGAAAGAAAAAAAAGAAAGAAGGAAGGAAGGAAGGAAGGAAAGGAGTGAGGGAGGGAGTAAGGAAGGGAGGAAAGAACCTAGTCAGATTTATAGGCAGAAGTAAACTGGAGGCAGCTAGAACTGGTTTCTGAGAGTTGGTTGTCAGATTTTCAACATGAGCATTTACTCCTCAGGAATTGATAAATGGTACAAAATAGTGATTGACTTATTTTTGATTGGCTAGACTTAATAAGGTGATTGAAAAAAATATTAATGTAGATAAACTCGAAACATTTGTCAGCACACCCCTGGTTATATTTTAGCTCCAGGAAGCAGCAGTAGTTAAGGGTAGGATTGTTTTATACTGAGGAGAGGAAAATGATCCAGAACCCTTTTAATAATGCTTCTATAGGCACCTTGCACTTTTTGAATATACCAAACCTGAGTAATTTAGGGATAGTCACAAATATCAGTAGAATTCCAGTGTGGAACATATTGTATCCCCTAATAGAATGTCTTTTTTGTGCATTTTTATCCCCATATACTTAACACAAAGCAGAAACTTAATAGATGTTTTAATAAATAGTTTAATTTTATGTGATGATGGAAACTAACATGCATTTCTCAAGCATTCCAGAATTAAGACATGTTAGAGTTAAAAGAATACAAATGTAAAACTAAATACACTTTTTTCAAAAAAGTTATCTACATTTAATATTTTAAAATGAATATGCCCTGATCTTAATATAAGTTGGCTTTCCCCATATTTAATACAAATTCTGGAGAACTGACTTGAGTCAACTTGTTTTCAAAGAGAGTTATCAATGATATCATAAAAAGTAATGATATTAATAATCCTAAACATTAGGTATAATCTAAAATCGATATTTGACTTCAGAATGTATCATCAATCCCTTCTACAGTAGCCATTTTTTTCTTCCTAGTGTTATTTTGCTTAGACTAATATAAAACTTGTTCTTGTTATTTGGGCAATTTTCAAGTTGAAAAAAAATCTGTTGAGAGTAATGGAAGGACACAATGTCAACATTTACAGAATGAACCCAATGTGGTATAGAAGAGAGATCACTGGATATGAATGAAATCCAAAGACCTGGAGTTGTGTACTGATTTTGATGCCTACTATGTTGGGGATATTAACTCTACCTCTCTGGGCACAAGTTTCCATAAAAGAAGGGGGTTAGACTAGATGACCCCTAATTCCCTTCCAAACTTAAATTCAGTGATCCCCAGAAAGTTGAGGTCCATCAATGTCAAGTACCTAAGCCAATTAGTAATAGAGCTAAATAGACACTACAAGACTCTTTTACTCTATCGTATTATAACTTTGTATCTTCATAAGATATATATTAAATAGAATATTACAGCTAAACATATGGCATGGCAATATATTAAATTTCTTAAGTTCCTAGCTTGTGTGAATGTGTGTTAGAGAGAGAGAGAGAGAGAGAGAGAGAGAGAGAGAGAGAGAGAGAGAGAGATTGATTCCCTTGGAAGTCAGTAGCTATGTCACAGGAATTAGAGCTGAAAATTTCCCTTAAATAGTCTGTAGAAATCATTAGTGTCAGATATGCTTTGGGCAGGGACACAAGTCAAATTTACAAAGGCTTCCTAAGCTATAACTATTTGTAGACACACTGTGAGCATCGCACACCTACACACACATGCCTACCTATTTACACACTCACGCACACACACATACATACTTGCACACACAAATATACAAAAGCCCAGCAATTTTTTTTCATCTTTCTTTTTAGCAAGACATGGAATAATTCCAAGGAGCAAGCAAGTAGCTGGCACCAAACAAATTGTTAAGCTTGTTGGTAATAAAAGGACCTGTTTAGTGGTGACATTCAAGGCCAGGCTCCACAGAGTCCTGCTTCCTGGTGAAACTGGTTGAGAGGAGGGGGAGGGAGAGGGAGGAGGAAGACACAACAATAGAGAAATGAGTACTGTAATTTATTTTGGAGGCCATTTAGGTTGTTTATCCCAAACTACATTTTGATTCCAGTTACAGTTTAATTATGAGTATTTGTTCTCTAACAGAGACTAAACAAAGGGTAACTATTTTCTTTTATCTTTTTCTTTGTTATGAAAATTCCAGTTTCATGTTTGCCTCTCCTCTCTCCTTAAATAGTGTCTTATGCTATCTGAAAGTATTCAGCAAAATTTCAGCTCCTTCTGGTGGAACAGCTAAGACAAAGTAACAAGGAGAAAGATCAAAAGTTCTCTGTGTAGAAGATGGAAGGCATGACTTATTTAACCATTTGGTTATTATGTTCCTTGCTTATTAGGATAGCAAAATAAGATATTTCTTGTGTATGATCTAGACGCAAAGTAAAGACAATCTTTGATATGTACCCACCCTCATGTTTCCTTTACCCTTCCCCCACCAGCAAGAAAATTATGGTTTAAATTCATAAGGAATTATAGAACCTAGAATGTTAAGGTTAAAGCACTTTAAATTTACATTAAGAATAATGGTGCCTAATGGAAAAAATCTTAAATGTAAATCACCCCCTTTAAGGGACTTGGTAAAGCACATATAGTAATGGGGTTGGCCTGAAGTATAGATGTGGGCATTCCTTTCTTATTCTCGAGATTCTAGAGGCTTAATTAAAAGAGAAAAGATGGAAAAAGGGCAGAAAAAAAACAAAAAAACTAGGAAAAAGGACTAGGATTATAGTCAGCTAAGATTTCATACACCCTTAATACAAGCAAGGAGTCAATGAAGTCACAACTTGATTTGATATTTTCACATGATTTGATTAATTGGTGCTATCCACATGGCCAAATTGGTTGGGGATGAGTAGGAACAGATCTTATTTGAAAAGTAGGTCTTACTGTTTCAGCACACAAAGTAATATCCAACCCTAAAGTAAACCAAAGGCAACAAAAAAGGCAAAACTGTTCCTCTGACACACTTGAATTATTTCTTTTCTTTTCTTTTAATGGAGCATGCAGCTTACATGATTCTGGAATGCCAAATTTAGTGTGGAAGGTTTTGGACAATCCTAGTTAGGAAAACACAGCCCTAATCACCAACCAGGGCATTCTCTGCCGATATACCAGGTGGGATTAATAAGTCAAGTAACACAATACTTAACCAGGGCACAAAATAGCAATAAAAATCAGGTGATAGAATTATTCTCATCCCCCAACAAAAGAAGGGGTAAAATCTCTCTGATTCTCACATTATTGTGGAAGGGAACACTCCTTGAACAACTTATGCTCCAAGGTGGGTAAGGTTAGCATGGTTGGAATTCATGACTGTGTTCTCTGAGAATCTGTTCTGCCGCACTGTGACTTCACTATGCCTCATTAGCTGCTGTACCTCACCTCTGAAACTATCATTAACTTTCTTTGGTGTTCCTCTCTTCTGCTGAAGCAGTTTTCTGTTGCTGTAGCTTTTCCCTTACCATAATCTTTTCTTGTCCAAGCCCATATGGGAAGAGGAGACAATGCCACTCAAGGCATTTTCCGATCTTTTGTTAAGAGGCAGAAGAAGGGACTGTTTTAGGTAGCTATCAAGAACATTTCTTTTTTCCTTTGTTCCCTTTCAATTTCAACAGAAAGTCATCTAACTCTTGCTGTTGTCTGGGATAGGGTGACTGGTCTCCTTCCAATTTCTACTATGTTCCTGGCAATTAGAAACCAATGCACGGGAATTACTTCAAAACAGTTTCATGTTGGATTGTACACAATTGCCTCTATGGTCATGAATGAATAAATGAATCAATCAATAAAACCTTACACTAATGTAACCGAGTGATTCTCCCAGGAAAGGGAGGGGAGAACATCACCTTGCAACCAATCTTACATGTTAAACAAGTGCCTAATTAGAGATTCTTATAGGACAGAGTGATTGGGATATATGATAATCTTACCAGAGGATAAAAGAAAGGTATGTTATAAAAAGAGCTTACTTTTATTGTTTTTGGCAGGGAGGGCATTCCATTGTCAGCATTAGTCCCTTTTTGCTCTAGTTTCCTCTTTGAGCCTCAGCATGCTATATTTATAGCTTTGGATGAGGTTCTCTTATCTTTTTCTTTGTCTCCTCTTTACCTTTCTCTTCTCTTTCATTCCTTATCTCTTTCTTTCTTAATATTATTGTATTAAATGTTTGGTTCACTTTTTCACCATGTTCTCTCTTCAAGATGAAACAGAACTGATAGTCAACAGACAGATAAGTCACATAAGCTAGCTGGAAAACAGCAAAAAGCCAAACAACCTGTGACCTATCCTGAAGAAAAGAGGATGGTGTTCAGAGAATGGACCCAGTGTCTAGTGACTTACTCTATAGGAAGCAGGTGGTCAGGGGCTTTCTACCGGGAAGACTGGAAAGCAGAGATCTATTGTTTAAGGGAGAAGTCATCCAGAGAGGTCAAAGAAGCTTGATATAGGCAGAGGAAGTTGACTCCAGATTTAATCTAACAACCTGGCTGAAGGGTGGAGTGAGAGAGTAGAGATATGGCAAGAGTTCTAGCCAATGAGTACATTGTAATTTGTATTTCCATGTACCTGTCTCTCCTTCACCAATACCTTATTGGTTTGATAACATACCATTTGTGACATTTGGTATCCTGTTCATTATTCCCAGAGTTTCTCTTGCATTCCAACTGATGATAGCTCTGAAGAGTCTGTACTCCTACTTCTGTTTCCTTGTGCTTTCATGTTAGAAGTCCTGAGTCTTTATACTTATCTGAAAAATCTCACATGTACTTCACATTTGCAAGAGAAGAAACTATTTCCTTCACAATGTATAAGGACTCTGCTAGGTGTCTCAATGACATTGATGTTTGAAGTTTATTCTAGTCCTGACAAAGAACTATATTGGGAGTGATTTCGGTACATGCAGAGCTCATTTCGAACTGCCAAACCCTCTGAGCCTCCTCAGTTTGTCAACAGGAAGTGGGTGTTCCTTGACCCTAAAGCCTTTGGAATTGATAGTATTTAAAGAAAACAGTCAATAAGATTTCCTAATTTCTATTCCCAGAATTTAACTCCTAGGGGTGGGAAGCTGAGCCCTCTCCATGGAGAGTTTGCATTTAGACTTGGAGTAGGACTCTTTTTCATTGTCCTGGAATCTGGATGGTCTGCATGGTACAACACAAGGAACATCTGTTCAATACTCTATTTTTTTTTTTATAAAACAGAAGGAATTTCTTATTAACAATTTGGTGGTGTTGGTTAGATGGATGAGAGATGAGGTTCTTTTTTTAAATGTTGAGGAAACATATAATATCTTTATTTTCTATTATACACACACCTCAATGGCAATTTCCTACTTTTTTGTTTGAGGGGTAGGGGTGGGCAGAAGGTCAGAAGCAAATTAATTATTTCATTGGCATAGGGAGTTCCCTTAAAGGGGCACTCTCTGCCAGTACCTACCTGTATCTGCTTTGAAATTTATAGTTTGAGAGAGTTGTCTGGGTTGGGGGCGGGGGGGCATCAGAGGGTAACTGAGACGTTAAATATGCAGCCAATTTGTATCATCCAACGTAGGACTTGAACCCAGGACTTTTGACTCTAAAGGCGGCTCTTGTTTCACTATTATATGTCGTCTCTCAATTACAGCCCATTAAATTACTGTGAGAATGATAAAATGTGTACAATAATTATTGATTGTGATTGTAACTCAACTCCTGCAGAATAACTACTAAATGACTTCCTAGAAAAGCAGGCAAGTCTTTCATAATTCTTGTTACTGCTAGACAAAGAGGAGCAAGTTTGAATATCCTCATTAGTACATAAGCACAATGACTAATGAATGGAGGTAGACCTCAACAAAGAAATATCATCCCCTCCCCCCAAAAAAATCATGTCAAAATATGATGTGCTAGAAGGAAGTCTGGATGTAGAATCAGAGGGCCTGGGTTTGAATCCCAATTCTGCTTCTTATTGTCACTGTGACCCTGGGCAAATTAATTCATTTCTTTGAGCCTCAGTTTGCTCAATTTACAAGATGAAGGATTCAGATAGATTAGATGAAATCTAATATTCCTTCTAACTCTATATCCAAGGCCACTCATTAGAAAAATTTAATGTTGTTGTTTTTTCTTAGAAATACTGTGTTGGGGGTGGAGCCAAGATGGCGGAGTAGAAACAGCATTTCCAATGTGCTCTGCCCCACACAAATTTCAAACAATGTGAAAGAGGGCTCCGAACAACTTCTGGAGCCACAGCACCCACAGAATGGCAAAGAGAAGCTAACCTCCTGCTGAGGACATCCCAGCAGCACTGCAGGGAGCGGCCAGCGCAGCGCTCTGAGAACAGGCAACACAACATGCTGGGAACCAACAGCGCAGCCCACAGGGCAGAGCCCAGGTCCGCAGTTTTAGCCCCAGGGCATCCGAGCCTTCAGCTGGCTGGAGGGACCCCAGAACACCAGCAATTGTGGCGATTCCAGAATTATCAGCACAGATATGCCTAGGACAAAGTGAGAGGTTAGTGCCCTATGGACTTTGGGACCAGTATTTGGGGAACATGTGGCTTCCTCCCCTGGGGGCAAAAAGCTGCTGAAGAAACAGCTGGACAGAAGCCATTTTGCAGCTTCAGTAGTGGCTCTAGATCCTGGTCTGCTAACTGTAGGCAGATCCAGCAATCAGTCTGGGGGTTAATCGCTTTTGCTTTAAACTGCCTGGATAGGGATTGTGCTCTGGGGGGGAAGTTTGGGGTGGGTATCCAATTTGTTAGAGTGGGTGGAGGCTTTACAGAGGCCACCCAACTGGCAGAAGTTGTGAAGACCCCACGTTTGGGCGGAAGCTCCCCTGTCTGGTGGCAGAGTCCTACTGTGGCAACAAGCCCAAAAATCAAATAATAAAGTGGCAATATGCCTAGGCAAATGAAACAAAATAAACAGAAAAGTTCAACATTGGACTCCTATTTTAGGGGCAAATGTGGTCAAAGCATGGAGGAGGACTGTGAGGTCAGAACTCCTGCACCAAAAGCCCCAAATGAAAATACAAGCTGGCTATGGGCCATAGAGGACCTTAAGAAGCAGATAAGAGAAGTGGGGGAAAATTTGGGAAGAGAAATGAAAAAGATGCAAGAAAAGTATGAAATGACAGTCAACAACCTGACTGAGGAAAATAACACCTTAAAAAATAGACTAACTCAAATGGCAAAAGAGACTCAGAAAGGCAATGAGGAGAAGAATGCCTTAAAAAGTCGAATTTGCCAGATGGAAAAAGAATCTCAAAAGCTCACTGAGGAGATTCATTCCTTCAGAGTTAGACTGGAGCAAATGGAAGCTAATGACTTTATGAGAAATCAAAATACTATTAAACAGATCCAAACAAATGAAAGAATAGAAGGCAATGTGAAATATCTCATGGGAAAAACCACTAACCTGGAAAATAGATCCAGGAGAGAGAATTTAAAAATTATTGGACTACCTGAAAGGCATGATCAAAGAAAGAACCTAGGAATCATCCTTAAAGAAATTCTTAAGGAAAACTGCCCTGATGTTTTAGACCCAGAGGGTAAAATAGAGGTTGAAAGAATCCACTGATCACCTCCTGAAAAAGATCCCCAAAAGAAAACTCCCAGGAATATCATAGCCAGGTTCCAGAATCCCCAGATCAAGGAGAAAATACTACAAACAGCCAGGAAGAAACAATTTCAATATTGTGGAAACAAATTCAGAATGGCACAGGGCCTGGCAGCTTCTACATTGAGGGATAGAAGGGCATGGAATATGATATTCCAGAGGGCAAAAGAGCTAGGAATGAACCCAAGCGTCACCTACCCAGCAAAACTGAGTATTTTGTTTCAGGGGAAAATATGGTCATTCAGTGGAATAGAGGACTTTCAAGCATTCTTGAGGAAAAAACCAGAGTTGAATAGAAAATTTGACATTCAGACGCAAGAAGCAAGAGATGCTTGAGAAGGTAATCAAGGAAAAGAAATCAAAAGGAACTTATCAAAGTTGGACTATTTACAGTCCTACATCGAAAAACAATAACTGTGTTTGATGAAACCTTTCTCATTATGAAAATAATTGAAGAAGGGTTCATGGCATATGTTCACAGGTATACATGGATAGAGGGCACAGGTTGAATTTGATGGGAAGGGATGATTATTATTATTATTTTTTTTGGAGGGCAATTGGGGTTGGGTGACTTGCCTGGGTTCATGTGGCTCAGTTTTTGTTTGTGTGTTGGGTGTCTGGGGCCAGATCCGAGCTCGGGTCCTTCTGGCTCCGGGGCTGGCTCTCTGCTCGCTGTGCCACCTAGCCGCCCCAAGGAAGGGGTGATTCTTGAGGTGGTGAAGTCAAGAGGTGAGAGAGGAAAGTGGCAAGAGGAGATGGAGAGAGACAGGGTAGGGTAAACTATCTCATGTAGAAGAGGCAAGGGGAAATAGTTGCAGGGGAGGGGAAGAACAGGAAGGCAAAAAGGCAAAAGCATATTCTCATTGAAGTTGGCTCAAGGAGAGAATCACATACATACTAAATAGAATATCTTACCCTCACTCACTCTCCTGAGTAGGGGAAAGGGGGATGAGAGGGAGGATGATGGAGGGGAGGGCATTCTGGGGGGAGGGGAGGTTGGAAGTACCCACTATCAAAGAGGGACAGGATCAAAGTAGGGAATGGACCAGGTGGGAGGTGAGACAGGTGGGAGGGAAATATAAGCAGTATTTTACAATATATCTACTATGGTAATGTTTTGCATAGCTATACATGTACAACACATACTGAATTGCTTATCTTCTCAGAGGGAGTGGGTGACAAGGGAGGAAGGGAATGGATCTGAAAATAGAAGTTTTAAAATTAAATGTTTCATAAGATGTCAAGGCAGTGGGGCTCAGAGATTCACCTTGCCCTAATGGCAAGGTCGAAGGGGGTATGGGAGAAGATATGGGAGAGAGCAGATTGGATGAGGGGATATCTAGTGGGACTGCTATTCCAGGGTGGTGGGTAGGGAAAAAATGGGGGAAAAATGTAACTCATAATCTGGTGGAAATGAATGATGTAAACCAGAAGTTAATAAAGCATTTGTTTAATTAAAAAAAAAAGAAATACTGTTTTGGCTTTAAAAAAAAATCATCCAGTTTTGAATTTTAATGTTGTAGCTAGGGCACAGTTAATCATGAAAGATATTTGGAAATCTACTTCACTGGCATACCATCTAATGAATGGACACTGTATTAATATGGTACTTACTATCTTAATATATTATGATTGTATACTCATCATCATTGAACAGACAACTCGGCTTAATTAAAGTAGCAAGGTCCCTTGAGGGAGAGAGAGGAGGCAGCATATGTCAGGTTGGTCAAACTACCACCTCCTCTCTGATACTCTCTACCCTGATCCTGAGTCTTGGGAATAGTAATTTCCCTACAGATAAGTGGAACTATTTCCAACTTAACAGTTTGAACTATTATCAAAGGGGTGCAAACAAGGGTGTGCTGGAGCTGGATTGAAGTATTTCATAAGTCAATTGTTAAGGTAGAAGTCTTCAAGCTGAAAGCTTGTTATTCAGTCATTCAGTCATATCCAACTCTTTGTAAGAGCAGCACACCATAGCACACCAGGCTCTTCTGTTGTCCACTATATCTTGAAGTCTATCCAAGTTTGTGTTCGTTGCTTCCATGCCACTATCGATCTCATCCTCTGCCATCCCCTTTTCCTTTTGCCTTCAATATTTCCCAACATCAGGGTCTTTCTCAATGGGTTCTGTCTTCTCAATGTGTAATGAAAGTATTTAAACTTCAACTTCAATATCGGACTTTCCGGTGAATAGCCTGAATTAATTTCTTTAAGTATTGACTGATTTGATCTCCTTGCCATCCAAGGGTCTCCTCTCCAGCATAATTTGAAAGCATTGATTCTGTGGCACTCAGTTTTCTATACAGTCCAACTCTTACAGTCATACATTGTTGTTAAAAAGCAAAACAAAACAATAGCTTGATTATACAGACCTTTGTTGGAAAGATAATGTCTCTGATTTTTAGTACACTGTCCAGATTTGCCAATGTTTTCTTTCCAAGGAACAGGTGTCTTTTAATTTTATGGCTGCAGTTGCTGATCTGTGGTGATCTTTGAGCCCAAGAATATAAAATCTGACACTGATTCTATGTCTTCTCCCTCTATGCCAAGAAGTGATGGAACCCGTTGCCAAAATAAAGGTCTGCTAAAAATCAGGGCTTGATTTATTGTTTTGTCAATTGTCTAGACTTAAGAAAGTGAGAAAGAAATGTGCATGCAAAGTAATTTTAAAGTGTTTTTTTTCCCCAGATAGCCAATTGTTAAACATTTACCAGCATGACCCTTATGGAGGAGATATCTGCTATCACTTCAACCACATATACAAACTAATGGCCAACTGAAAGCAATGGTCAAGTAAAGGAATATCCTGTACATGTCCAACAAATGGCTATCCAGTCTTTTCTTAAAGAAATTTTAAAAAATGATAATCCATTAATTTCCAAAGTAACCTATTTCACTTTGAATTATCAAGAAAATGTTCCTTACGGCAAACCTAAATCTTCCATGAAGCTCTTCCCACTGCTTCTAGTATTTTTTCTTCTGAAGCCAAGCAAAAGCAGTTTAATCCCATTTCTACATAACAGCTTTCTAAGTAGTTAGTCAGCTACCTTGTCTACATTCCCCATTCCACATTTGGTTTTCTCCTGTATCAGGCACTGTACTAAATGTTAGAGCTATAAAGAAAGGCAAATGACAGTCCCATTCTCAAGGAGTTTACAGTCTTCTTTGCAGTGAGCATCTCTAGTTACTTTATATGATCCTCATATGTCATGCTCATGTAGACCCAATCTACATAACCACAAGATCAATCATTCCAATGTTTCATGGTATTACTCCATTTATACTGTTTTGGTTGTGTTTTATTGTGTTTACACTAGGTCACCACATATCTTCCAGGCTAAAAATGCAGCAGCCACTTATGGTCCCAACCCCATCACTAAGTAACAGGGAAGATTTGACCTACTCTGCTTTTGGCCTTGACTGGTTTGGTCCTCCTCAGACATCTTGGTGGTACCCACTTCTGGGGGCTCCCTGTATTGGTATTTGCTAGACTTCATGTGAGCACTCAATTGGCTTTTTCCTTACTTCTATTCAGAATCCCGAGATCAACAGATTCAACAGCCACAATCTCTTGAGTAGCAGGGAGAGCAGATGTGTGCCATTATCTTCCTTATTTCTAATGCCACTTCTCCCCCTGCCCCCACCCTTAGTACACTAATGCCTTTTTGCTAAAGTTATAAATTTACCCAACCATTACTGAAAAATCCTTTAGAATTATGCTACAGAAGTGACTAAAATGTCCATTCTCTTTTACCAGAAATCTCACTATTAGGCATATAGTGAACTTCAAGGTGGTTAATTATAAAAATTAATACTGTCTGATAATAAACTATAATCATCATATTGAAAGTGACCACTAGATAGCCTTTAGTTAGGGAACATTCAGGAATATCTGCTGTATTCTTAAAAATTTCCTGTTGCTACATACGGCAATTCTATAGAATCCCTTGGTAGTACATTCCATTTTTTTACTACCCAGGTGGTTCAGAAGCTTTTCCTCATGTTCATGAAAGTCTCTCCCACAGCCACTGACCAACTAGTGGTAGTAGAAGTGGTTCATATTAACTCACAAGTATCCTCAGTAAAGTAAATGCCAATTAGGAGCATGTTGGGATTTAATTCAGGAGAATCTCCATTATACTGCTATGTGTTTCCTCTCCTAGTCCAGGGTCATATAATATTGGCCTGGGGCAAATAGACTATCTGGGGTGTCTTATTTCAACAAATTAGCATTTTAATTAAAAACTTTGCCTCCATATGGTAGCAGGCTGGGCCCTAGGCAAAATTGTGAAGGAGACATGTTTTCCTTTGGTATACCCCCTACCTCTTCCTCTACCTCTTTCTTCCTTCTTACTCTCTCTTTTTTCTGAATAAGTAACTAGTTCTATTATGTTGCTTGGTGGCCTCCTTCTAAGAAAAGTATTTGATAAAACTAATTCACACCTAGATGCCAACCATTAAATATACCACCCTTTAGGAATATTAGGATCTTAAAGAGGGTCACTTGAGATTGTGTTTAATAAGAGAATGCATAGTTAATGATAGAATTTTAAGCATCAGCAATAAACAACAAAACAGAAAGTTCCTGGAATCCATCCAATGTAAAATGTAGGTGACTACAAATTCCACCTATACATAAAGCCAGGTTCAATGGCAAAACAAAAGAAACCAAACAAAAAGAACTTGTTTGAAAGGCATGTTGGATGAAATATTATGTAAGAAGGATCTAATTGTATATTAAAGAAGCTAACATCTATAATCATCTGAATGCTTATTCCTTTCCCCACACTTACTTGACATAAGCTCAGTGAGAACATGGTTGACTGTTTATGTGTAAGTAAAAATCAAAGGATATTTAGAAGAGTCATGCAAAGTAAATGTATCCAACATCTGTCTGCATTGTTTAACTCTTACTACAATGTGTACAGTAATAATTTTATGAATGTAAATGCTCTTGAGTCAAAGTAAGAAAATGCAATTCATTTGAAGTATTCTATGTGGACACTTATTTCAAACATGCCATTAGGATGGAATTTCCATAAAAGGTTAGCCTATACTACACACTGGTATAAAAATAGTATGTTTTATTAAAAACTAGAATATCTTGACTGCTTTGTGAAAAGTTATATTACAGCATTTTGCTACAAATCGAGAAGCACCATACCCATACTGATATAGACTATAACTTAAGGCAAAGTTAAAATATCATTTTAAAAATTAGGCACAGCTACTGAGTATTTCATTTTAAACTGAGCCCCCAGATAGTTACTTCTTTTTCATGGAATTACCATATCTTTTATTTCAAGGACATAATCTACTCCATCCTCCCAACCAGTGCACATATTCCCTCATGATATCTTTAGACAAGCAGGTGGTCATCTACACAAATACTTCCTCTGCACAAATGCTTCCTATAATGAGAAAGTCACTATATGCAACAGTTTATTCAAATTTTGAACAACTTGAATTATTAGAAAGTTGTTTATTACACAGGGAGATAGATTTCAAATCAGTCTTCCATCATGTATCAGTGGTATTACCTAATCTGCACACTTGCGCACACACACACACACACACACACACACACACACACACACACACACATTTCCCAAGCATGCTCAAATTCTCTTGAACAAATGTACTCTCATAAGCATAATTCACTTCTCTCAAACACAATCACTGACTTTCTGTCCCAAAAATCAGGGCTAATACCCCTATCAATAGTCTACACTCTAATCTCACTTCTGGCTTTATAACCAAAAAGGTCAGTGACAGCAAGGAAGACCTATGTGAACAAAAGTATTCATAAAAAGGAAAATTACTCACATACACAAAAAATGCTCATTGCAGCTTTTTGTGATGCCAAAGGACTGGTTCCATAAATTGTGGAATGGCTGAACAAATTATGGTATAGATATTATCATTATGCCAAAAGAAATGACGAAAGAATATTTTCAGAGAGACCTGGGAAGACTCATATCAACTGATTAAGAATCAAGTGAGCAGGACCAAGAGAACAGTTTATATAATAAAAACAGTGCATAAAAAAAAAACTTTGAAAGATTTAAAAATTGTCTCAATGCAATGAATAATCATGACTCTACAGTGTGCCAGTGATAAAAATGCTACCTACTTCCTAACAGAGAGGTAATAAACTTAATACATGCCCAATGAGACATACATTTTTGAACATAGTCAATGTGGGGATTTCTTTTGTTGGGCCCCTACATATTGGTTTCACCATATTGGGTAGACTCTTAAAGAGCCTAATCATTTGTGACTCTTGTAGTGATAAACTGGCCAGATTGAATCTCAGCTTGATTGAGTCCAAGCTAGATTCACTTCTTAAAGAGGCCTATTATTCACTGAATGGGGAGTTAACTCACTCTAAGTGAGCAGAGGAAAGGCCTTAGCCTAAAAGGGCCAGGGTCTCCCATAGCATCCTGGGTCACCTCCAGTCATCCTGATGAATATCTGGTCACTGGATCCAGATGGCTCTGGAGGAGAAAGTGAGGCTGGTGACTTTTGACAGCCCTTCCCCACTCAAATCAAAGTCAACTCTAAATCATGTTATCATGTCCCTGATGACATGGTCCTTTTCAAAAATGAAGCACAAACACAACAGCAACAAGCATATTGGTTATAAAGTATTTATTTTCCTTTTTTCCCCAATGGTGGAAAAGAGAGAAGGAAAATAAAAGCCCATTAAAAATAAAATTAAAAGGGGGCACCTAGGTGGCGCGGTAAGAGTGTGGAGCAGGGATCGATCCCGGCCTCAGAAAATGAGCACCCACACTTAAATAATGACTGGCCATGTAACCTTGAGCAAGTTACTTAATCTCAATTGCTTTAAAAATTAAATTAAATTAAATTAAAAAACATACGCTCTCATTAGCCTCATAAAATAATAATAAAAGGTTTGGAACAAATTATGTCCAAAGATAGCATACAAAAAATGCAGTATGTAAATACAATGGAATTTCATTGTTTTATTAGAACAACAAATTTGATGAGTTTTTGAAATATATTCATGAAAAAGAGATACAAAGTGATACAGAGCAAAATTGTATAACCAAAAGAACAAATTATACATTGATGCCAAGAATATGAATGAAACCAATAGTAAAAGGAAACAAAACTTAAGTCAAATACAACAAACTTGAGATCAAATTATTAAAGTTGTCATATGTCATTTTTGTCTATAAATGCAAACTATACAAGTATCATATGATATGTACTGTATTATCAGTCTTTTAGAAAATTTTTCTATTTTCAAGTAATATTTCTGATGAGAATTTGGTACTTGTTTGGAATGTCTATTATGTCAAAAGCAGTTAATCTTAAAAAAAATCCACATACCTCTTGCCTCCCATGCCAATGCCTGTACTCTCACAAAACTTGATGCCAGTAACAAAGGTATGTACCAATACCTTTTCAAGAGGCTGTCATGACCAAAGAATTCATCACCCTATTGATATTGGGCATCTCTATAGCTAGCATGATCTTCAGAAAACAAATGTTTGTTGTCAGGTGTTTACTCAATACTTTTCTCAAGTGGTAAATGCTACTAGAGCTTACACACTCTTCGAATGTCATCTTGAAAACCAGGGTCACTTTCCTAGCTCTCTGGGACATCAGAATGGAATCTTTAGAGCATGTGACTGCTTTATAAAAAGGTTGAAATTGTTGATAAATGTATCCTGGAAGCATGTCTTTGGGACACAGCTATGCCTACTTCCCCATTTCTATCAAAGAAACCGACATCCTTTTAGTATCTAGGCATTATCCTTGACTTCTCACTTTCCCTCATGTCATATATTCATTTACTCAAACTTTATATCTCTCACCTCTGACACCCTCTTTCCATGTTTATGTCTACCAATTTAGTTCAGACCTTCATTATTTCCCCTGTAGATGATTGAAACAGCCATATAACTTCTCTCCTTGCCTTAAGTCTCTCATCACTCCAGCCTCTAGATACACTGTGGCCAAAGTAATTTTCCTCAAGAACAGATTTGATCAAGCCACCTGAGCACCTGTTGACTTTAGAATGAGAAACAAACAAACAAACTATTTAGCCTTTAAAGATCTGTACCTAATCCCAACCTATTTTTCAAAACTTATTAGTGATTTTTCTTCCTCTTGTCCTCAGTGTTCTAGTCAGATCTAGCCTTCTCTTTGTTCCTTGCTCAGGATACTTTATTTTCTGGTGTCTTTAACTGAATGTCCCCCAAACCTGGAATGCACTTCTTACTTACCCCTGCCTCACAGAGTCATCTTCTTCTTATAAAATGAAGTTTAAAGACCATCTTCAGCAGGGAGCCCTACCTGATCCTCTGAAAGTTATTGTCCTCCCTCCTATCGTAATTTGTATTTAACTACTCTCTATAGGCAAATAAAACACACACAAACACAAAGACATGTATGTAATCTTTTTTTTTTCTTTTTGGAGGGGGGAGGCAGTGCAATTAGGGTTAAGTGACTTGCCCAAGGTCACACAGCTAGTAAGTGTGTCAAGTGTCTGAGGCCAGATTTGAATCCAGGACCTCCTGACTCCAGGGCCGGCGCTCTCTTCACTGTGCCCCCTAGCCATCCCCATATGTAATCTTTATATTAATTATATATATATATATATATATATATATATATATATATATATATATATATATATATATATATATATATATATATACTTTTACATGTATTTGGTTCCTCCCCCATTACAATGCAAGCTCATTTGGAGTAGGGATCACCTACTTCTTTGTATTTCTACTCCCAATGCTTAGCAGACAGCCTGGCATGCAGTACCCTCACAAAACTGGACACCTGTAACAAACATATGTACCAATACCTATTAGGTAAGCTGTCATGACCAGAGAATTCATTAATAAATACATGTTAATTGATTTATTTCACCATGGGTATGCCCCCATACAAAAGTAGCCTCACTATGGTCTGAGTTTTATAAGTGGAAATGACAATTATTTATACACTCTCATAAAATAGATGAGAATTATTCAAGAAAAATAAATTTCAAAAATTATATTATACTTATATTTAATGAAAGAATAGGAATATATCTTATAGGTCATAGGGATATGGGAGAATGACCTATGATTTCATTGGAATAGGGAACTCCCAGGTGATTAAGCTCTTTCTACCCAGGCAGCTCCTCATCTACAATCTATAGTTAAATAGAGTTGCTTTGGGGCAATGAGAGATTGAATGACTTGCCCTGGGTCACATAGCTAGTATGTGTCAGAAGCAAGATTTGAACCCCTGCCTTCCTATTTTGGGGATGACTCACTATCCACTATGCAACACACTGTAAAATAATGTTAAGAATAAGAAATATTGATGAGGAAAGAAAAGCACCAATTGTAATTTTTGCTTTCTACAGTATTTAGTAAGAGTTTTTTGCTAAACAGTATAATTTCTCCTCAAGTATGCTTCACTTGACAAAAGAACTTTCAGCTTGTAAGATGCCAATTTTTATCTTTCCTGTGTACATTGATGAGAATTCTGAAAAGTGCTTTTAGTTATCTTCATTTACAAGAGCAAGATAATGCTTTTCAAATATATTTACAAAATCTGGAATATGAATTTGAATTATTCAATGGTTTTAAAAATCAGAATGATTCTTAGTTTTACAAAGGACTAAATGGGTAAATGTAGTAGAAGATGTCAAATCTGGCTCTTTTCATGTTGCCAGGTTAGCATGGTTCTATAAAGTTGGTGCCAGTAACTTTGGTTCCTTCCCTTTTGCTCGCCGGTTCAATGGCATAGCTTCCTTATAGTCCAGAGAGGGAGGAAGCAAGCCAAGAGCCATGTGTACCCGTTGCCTATCACAGATGTCAGGGAGGCAGCTTCTGAACCAAAAATCAATCACTTCATTTGGTTGACAGTATCTCAACACTGGGTCACTTAAGAAATAAGTGATTCTTAAGAAATAAGTTGCAGTGTATAAAATATGTTTCTCTTCAATTGGAGGGCAGATTTATTCTGGTTTCTTCAACAATTCCCCAGGAATGATTGAATCTATTGAATCATAGATTTCTTCTTTTCTTTCTTACCTTTGTGTTTCTTCTTTATTCAAGAATTGCTGTCCTCTTCTGAGGAAAGAGTAGGAAGTCATGCTCTCTTCTAAGAAACTTTAAGAAACCCACAAACTAAAGTAGCATCTCTCTCAAATGACCAAAATGCCATGGGTTATTTCAATTATCCTTTATCCTAAGTCATCAGAGTGCTTTATGTTGAGAAACAACCAGTGAGTTCATATTCTACTTCTCATGTCTTTACCAAACTTGGTTTTCCTGAAACCATTGGTAAGTTGCTTTTTCCTAAAATAGCAATTAAACGAATCCAATTTTCCCCACATCAAAGGCAGAGCAGGCTGTTGCAACTCAAGTTGAGATTTCTTTTGATGCTAGAGAATGGGGTTTATGGAAGATGTCTTGATTCCTTCCTCTTCATTTCCTTAAAGTCTCCCATCATCCAAGGGAAGAAGAAAAAAAAAAAGCATTGCTGCTTTATTTATATAAATATTACTTATATAAATAAATAATTATTTGTATTTATAAATTTATTTAATAATTTATATTTATTGGCCACAATAGCACTTATCAGCTTTGGTGCACATGGATGTTTAGTGGTAGGATTTTATCCCTGGACCTAGGAATGCTAGATTCTAGATTTTTTTTTCAGGCAATCCATACTTAAATGTCATTTTGCTTCTAGAGGTAAGGATTGGTGATTTCCAGCTTAGACAGAGTTCTGTCAATAGCATATATTTTACAGATAATAAAAGTTTCCATCAAAATTCTCATGACCTATTGGTTGCTCTTCTATTTATAACTTGGATATTGACTCTGAAGAAGCTCAAAGAAACCAAAACCCAAAGGCTTTAGAAGGAAGGTTTTAGATATATGTTCATTGGTAAGATTGTTCAATTTCCCAACTAATGACAACATTCTTTTTTATACGTAGTTAGTGTGTCCATGATGTAAACGAGGTAATGGCTTGCTAGGTGTAAGATGCTGGTGGTGGGACTCAGTGGGGTAGATTAAGCCTGAGGGAAAGAAAAAGGAATAGGTAGGTAGGACATTATATCTGGGCTGAGGACGTGCATTTATGTATATAATAGGGAATTCTTGTTAATGTCCAAAGATTTCTCAATTTATGATAAAGTTGCCATAATAATAAGGCAGGGCAGTCTGGCTTTGGAAGTAAGAAGGTAGTCACTCTGCAAAGTCCTTAGAAGGACATGAATCTCTCTTTCTTCCTCTAAGGCTTAACTATAGTACATAAAGTCAGAAATGACCAAATTTTCTGAGCTCATATTCTTCAAATAGCCTCAATCTTTATGCTGCATAGCTAATTTTGTTGGCAGGAAGCAGAGCAAAAGACTAAGACCCCCTTCATGTCTGAGCATTCTCTCTCTGAAGGTGTAATATTCTTGGGAGCATTACCCTATGTATCTATTTGCTGTTTCTTTATATTGTACGTGTTTCTGGGGACATCTTAGACAGAGGATTCACTGGCAGAATGCCCAAGGCACAGAAAACATGGAAGGGTTTAGATCCCAATGTTTTCTTTGTCACAAGGTCAGCAATAGTTCTACCTTTGACTTCTTGTTTGGGGGCCCTTCTCTATTTTCTTGGACATGACTGGACCTCATATCTGGATTTTAGTACATACTATACATATAAATTAAATACATGGTAATCATGGAGAGGAAGACTCTAATAATTTTGAGGGGAGGGGTAGCTCAGAAAAGGCCTCTTAAAAACAGATGTCAGTGGAGGTAAGTTTTGAAGGAAACCAGGGAATCAAAGGGGTAGAAGTGAGGAAGAAGGGCATTACAAGCTTTGGGGATAGCCAGTAAAAAGGAGAGGAGACAAGAGAGAGTTTCTTGTTTGAAAAATAGCAAGTAACTTAGAATGGCCATTCCATGTGGTCATATACCATAGAGAACATGGAAGAAAGTAATAAATAAATGTATTGGGAAGGTAGAAAGGGATAGATTGACAAGTGATGAGTTTTTATTTGATCCTAGAAAGAAGAGGGAATATTTGGAGTTTACCGAATAGGATTGTGGATAACATTTTCAGATTTATGCTTTACCAAATCAAGTTGGTGACTGTCTACATTTTCATAGTTTTAATAGGTAGGAAATAATAATTTGTATTGCACTTTTTAGTTTCCTAATTACTTTTGCATACACTATTTTATTCAGTCAATAAACCTGAAAATGTAGATTGGAAAGATTGTATTATCCCATTTTACATCTGAGAAAACTAAGGCTCACTTAGGCTAAAAAAGGTTTTGTCCCAATTAAATAGCATTATCCAACTAAGACATGAATCTGGGTCTTTTAACTCTAAACTCAGGACTCTTTCAAGTTTACCAGAAAAGACTTGCTTCCCCTACCAGTATATATTGTGAATGAGAAGCACAGAATGTGACTAGACTTTGATAAAGTATTCCAAACTTGTTGCTTATGTAAAACATCAGTAGGGAAATGGCATTGATGTTACTAAAATTATGTGGGGAAAGAAGCCTGAGTTTTCTACCTATTAACTGCATGAATTTGAATGGCACTTAGTCACACCCTACCTTAGTTTTCTTGACTATAAAAAAGATTATTTAATAACTTTTCTTCCTAATTCATAGAAAACATTCAAGTAGCAGGCAAATATATTTTGAAAACTTATAGAGTTCTATATAAATGCATAATATTAAGTGAAAAGGAGCTAAATTTGGAGAAAAAGGGAAAAAGGAGAGAATTTAAAAGGAAAAAAGAAAACACTGCATTGGAAGGCTTAAGGAGCCTGAGATTGCTTCTTTACTTATTGGACGTGGCAATGCTTGACTTCTCTGATGACAGAATCCTCATGAGGAAGGCTTTTTCCATAAGCCTAGAATTACCTCACTACTGGCTTCTAGCTGATCTGCACTAAAAGGTTACTTTGGATCTGGGAGGCAGCAATTAGGAGACTTTTGGAGCTTTCTAGCCCCCAAAAGAAAGTTAAAGGGGAGAGAAACAATCAGAGTAAGCCATGTAAATACTCTCATAATTTAAAGTCATGAAAAACTTGAAAATGAAGCTATCTGGAAATTACAATGGCATTTCATCATTTTTGACCCAAGTTAGGAGGATGAGATTTTTAGAAAACTTGATATCCCTGAAAGATTATTTCACTCTTACATCTGTTGTATATATTGATATTTCCCAGAAACTTTTAGCCTCAAAGCAATGAAAAAGGCAGGGAAGTCCTGGGGGTGGGGAAAGAGAGGACACTGGTGGAGAAAAGTGGTAGATTATTCAATGTGTTCAATTTGGAAGATTCTACTCTAAACCTCAGAAGTTACCCATTATGAAAATCAGGCATGGAGCACGGCAAGATCTTAGTATAATAACAATAGCAACAATTTCTCTTTCGGTGCTTCCAGGATTTCTCCCTGGTGGAGCAGAAACTATTTCTCTAAGCTGTGATTATTACTCAGTGTCACATGACCTATGCACAAATAAGATAAAGTTGAATGGAGGATTAGCCATAGGTTGGCAATAATGCCACGGAATTGTCACTCTTCATCCCTGTCCCCTGTGGTGTCCTCTTTGGGAAACTATAATGGTTTGTTTTAGATGGGTGATTATATCTCTAGGAGAAGATGTAATGTTCAAGCATTTGCAACAGAGCCCAGGCTAATCAAGTGCAATGATGTGGCTTATTAAGTATTACCTTCACATAAAAATGGTTTTTGTTGTAAAGATATTGGATATCCTGAATTAGTAAAATTTCACTTCTGAAAACATAATTTATTAAATTGTTGCTAGAAAGCATGTTATCCAAAAATGATCTGGGATTTTAGTGGACTGCAAGCTAAATATGAGTCAGCAATTAAGATCTATCAGTGATTTAATTACAATAGGAATCCTCCAACAGTACAGATCCTAAGATCCCTCTTTAGCTTAAAGTTTCATGAACGTCAGAGGGGTCCTTAGATACAGAGCTACTAAGTGAGACAGGAGTCAAATTTCACGACAATTCTTCCTGAATCCACATCCAGGGCTCTATCTACTTTATTACATTGTGTCTAAACCATCCAAAAGAGCTAAGGAAATCAACGTCTGAATTAAGTGTCTCATTATACATAGTAGTAGAAAGACAATAGCCTAAATGTACTCTGACCTGGTCAAATCATATCTACGATAGCATGTTTGGTCCCCCATATCATGTTTTAGAAGCACTACAAGACAAACTGAAGAGTGACCTCAAGGCAAACAGGATGCCAAAAGACTTTTCAGTCATGGCATGTGAGGAAGATCAGTTGAATGAGAAAAGAAGCCCAATGGGTACATAGTAGCCATCTTCAAATATTTTTGAGCAAAGAGAGATTATATTGTTTAGCTAACTTCTAATAGAGAAACCTGGGAGCAATAGATACAGTTTTCAAAGAGGCAGATTTAGACTTTATGTAAGAAAACAAAACAAAAAAACCCTTTCTAATAACTAGCCTTCCAAAGGTGGGATGCATTTTCTTAAGAGGCTATGTGTCCCCCCTCATCAGAGGTCTCTAACTATGTATAGATGACCACTTAATATTTTTGTTCAAGTATGTCAACTACATAACGACCAAGATTCCTTCCAACTATGAGATTCTGAGATTCTCATTAGAAGAACATTTGTCCTACATATATAACAGAATCCTTCACTAAAGGCCTACAACAATGATAAATTGTTTAAGAGACGTGACCCAACAGAGAGGCAATTCTGGGGTTCTTCAAAGTGTTCTGGTTCTACCAAACTTAAAAAAATAGAAAATAAAAGTTTCAAGAATGGTCCCAGATTATGGATGACTATTATCTGAGGATCAACAAGTCTCAAGGACCATCTACTAATTCACAAAAGGATTGTAATCCATAATGGCAGGAGTGCCCACAAAATCATATATCCCTCAAGTATGTAACTGTACAACACCATACTTTCAGTGCTGACACTGACCCCCGTTCACAAGCATCGAATTAATCAACCACCTACTTTGGGTCTGACATTGTCCTAGCTAGGTACTTGTGATAACAGATTCCCAAAGTGGGCAATACTGCCCCCAGGGGGTACTGGAATGATGTGGGGGGAGGACATTTGTAGTTTGAAATGATGCAAATTTCAAAAGAAAAAAATGTATTAAAGGGTTAAAGAAAGTGGGAGGGGTGCTGAGTAATTTGTTTTGAAAATGGGGTGGTGGGCCAAGTAAATTTGGAAGCCTCTACGAGCTATGAATATAAATAAAAAGAATGAAACCACCCCTATTCTAAAAAGAATTAATATTGATAATACACATGGATTAATGATGGAAGAAGAGAGATAGGGGCATTTTTTTTTAAAGAGACCAGAAGAACAGATTGAAAAATGGACACATTTCTCTGTTTTAAACTTTTTCAGAATGGGTGTGGGGGGGGGATAAAAGCATGAGAGATAAAGGAGGGTGTTCAGGATTCTGAAGGTGAAAGAGACAGGAATAAAATAGTGACCAAGTCATGCCCATTTTCCTTGCTACCATGAATATGGTACTAGTTGAAACTCCTTATACAGAATGTATCTGGTGTTAATTGTCCATCTGGGTCACTGTCATACTGTGCTTCACCTGGTGCTAGCTGGGATTGTCAGATGATCTTGAATGATGCTTTGTTTCTATCTGAATATATAAGCCCAAGTCACCAAAGAATAGATTAAAGTCCCTCTGAGATGTGTCCACATAAAGGCAGGGGAGGGAGGAGACAACCTGACAGTAATAAATCTGGTTTCCAGAGAATCAGGGAGAACTGGTCATTTCCTAGCCATTCCCTTCCAGTATCTTTCACCTTCAAGAAACCACTCTCACTTCTCTATTATCCAGGCATTAATTATTCCTGGAAAAACCATGTGATGAGGACATATGTTCTCTGATCAACACACTTTGCCAGTCCTCTTTTAAAAGGCTCCTTGCCCTCAACGTTTTCTAGTAATCCATAGGGGTTTAAGGCATACCTGCCTTAGTCTCTGTGGGCGGCTATGATACATATTTATGCTTGTATATTTAGTGTCTTTGACAAATAATTATTTCTTATGACTGATCCATGTATTGCATTTATATGTGTATGCTTATGTATATATTACATATTAGAACACATGATACTATGATTTCTTTTCATATCTGTATATAATTACATTGTGTTAGCCACATATATATGTGTATATATATTGTACATATATATAGTCATATTTATATATGTGAGTGCATATTAAATACACATATGTAAGCAGATATATACATAAATATAGGGTCAGCTAGGTGATGCAGTGTATAGAGAACCAGCCCTGCAGTTAGGAGAACCTGAGTTCAAATTCAGTCTCTGACACTTACGGTTTGTGTGACCCTGGACAAGTCACTTATCCCTTCTTGCCCCAGTTCCTCATCTGAAAAATGAGCTAGAGAAGAAAATGGCAAACCATTGGAGTGTCTTCGCCAAAAATCCCAAATGGGGTTATGAAAAGTCATATGTAATTGAAATGACTCAACAACATTATTTGCATATATATAAACATATAGAGATATAGATCCCTGTGTGTGTATATGTGTGTGTATATATATATATATATATATGTATATATACATCATATTAAGGTATGCATAGCAAGCTGATGCCTGACTATAATGATATCCTTGGTACTTGAGCTTGGCCTGTTTTATAAGGAAATTGCTTTAAAATAAGGTCCTTCTACTGTTTCTATAATTAAGCTCCTGCATATGTAGCAAACAATAATAAAGAGACGTTGTATTAGAGGGCTCATGAAGCTCTAACGAGCTCTAAAACGATATTGCTATAAGCCGAGTAGAAATTTAATAAACTCATAAGCAAATTTCCATCACATCTATACTTGGCAAATGAATCAGAGAACTGAAGCCCTTTTATCAAAATTGTACAAAAACACTTTGGTACTAATTACCTGAATGCTGAAGTTAGTGGGGCTGTTTTGTTTTTGTTGTAGTTCTTGGTTTGGGGTTTTTATTTTGTTTTGTTTTGTTTTCTATTTTCCCTGGCCTAGTAGGTCTGAATAATTGCCTTCATTCTCTAGTACACTTTTGTAACATGGCCTTAGAACAGATAAAAAGCAAGGAATGGGGGGTGGGGAGGGGGAGGGAATAACAGCTAGTAACTAGAATTTACATAATACTTTAAAATTTGGAAAGTGCCTACAACTATCATCTCATTTTATCCTCATAAAAACTCCAGAAGATAGGTGCTATTATTATCTCCATTTTGTAGATGGGAAAACTGAGGCAAACAGAGATTAAGTGACTTACTCCAGGTCACACAGCTAGTAAATATCTGAGGCTACATCTGAACTCAATTTTTCCTGACTTCAGGTCCAGCTTTCTGTCTCCTGAACCATCTTATTGCTTTAATAAACAGATTGACTATAGAACATGTGTTTAGAATCCAAAGGCAGAATCTAGTAAAGGGCATGAAGATATAATTTGGAATGAACACAAGAATCACTCCTTTACCCCTGGGAAAAGGAATGCAGTATTGAGTTTGTCCACATTTCCCTGACTGCCAGCTCTATTAAAGTGCCCTGGTGATTTGGGATTTTGAAATTCGCTTAGGTCAAAGGACAATCTGCAATTAGGCTGATCATCTTTAGGAATGGAGAAGGATTTGTGTCAATTTAAAAAAAAAAATTCTGAATGAGGAGAGAACTTGAAAGTTGGCTAAGTTTCTTATTACTTTAACCTTTGGACGGCACAATTCATAACAGTCTTACTTCAGGACCATAGCAAAATTCAAAAATATTCAGGACTTCTACATAACAGGAACTTACTTGCTCCAATGATAAACAGACACACATGAAGGAAAATTCCACTGACCTCCTCTTCACCTCTCCCTCAGAGACCTAGCCTTCTTAAAAAGTTGTGTCAAAAGAGAATAAACACTTCAGTTTCAGCAGTTTGGAAGAGGAAGGAGGTGAATACTTTGCTTCTCATTGAACCATCATATGACTGAAGTTCTATGGTAGTAGAAGGCCAGAATGGCCTTAAAAATAAATTAAGAAACTGTTTGCCTAGTTTAACAACCAATAAAGCTTATTCAGTGGTCATTTTGTACAATAGTCCCTGGAGGAGCTTTTCAGGCTTAGAAAATTTTGACTGGAAATGGCCTACATCTTTCCTGATCACCTAGGGCACTGAATGATCATAATCTGATAGAAAGAAGCCTGGTTTTGAGTCACATCAGAGAGTTTTGTAGGCAGGAGTCTTTGTATCTCTCCCTTAGCTATCTTGAGGCTTCTTATGCCTGTGAGAAATTTACAATTGAATTTAGAAAGCAAAGAATTGCAGAGGGATAAATACTTACTCTGATGTTACTCTGCCAGGAGGATGGCACACATCATGGATTGTAAATATGTGGACATTGGACATAAAATGCTTATCTGCTTTTGTCCTCTGAGGCCACATTTTCCACGCTCAAGGCCAAATTAGATGTGACTGAAAGATTCAGTCAAGCTGATTAGTTATGGCAGCAGGGAGTCCAGAAGTACTGATACCAGGTCTAGTGGAGATGTGGAAACCAGCCATGGCTAATTGGTTCACCTCTAGGTTTCTGTTTTGTCCAATTCAGCTACAGCCATGTAGACGTAGCTGAGCTAAAACACAGCATGCATGAGACAAGGTTCTGCTGGTCTGATTGCACAGTATTCATCTGAAATCAAAACAAAAAAACAGACTGTGTCGGCACCATGAAAACGGAATGGGGCCATTTATTTTCTTTTTCACTTTTTATCCAGCTTTCTGGTGTAGTGTAGACGACCACAAAATAGATACTGTGGAAGGTCTATGGAAGGGTTTGATTTGAGGAAACAAATGTAATTTTCCCACAAGATACTGAAGGATTTATGAGAACACCTTATGCCTGTATACTTGCAGAATACTTTCACATTAAAGTATCTTGCCATGCAGACCAATTCTGATATCTTTAACTTTAGATTCTAAATGATAACTAATATCAAGGGAGAAAGAATGAAAAATTAAGTCCTTTGGGTATTTCCAAATATCACGGAGAGGCAGCAACCATTATGACTGGAAAATATGCAAAGAAAAGACATCCAATATGGGTTGAGACAAAACTGATTTAAATGAACTTACTAAGACACTGGAGCATTATGGTGCCTGGGTCAGCAGGAAGAGATTTAGGAAGACATTAAGATGGAAAACAACAAAACTTGATAGGAGGTTTCTTAAATAGGTAAAAATAGTCAAGAAAGAACAAAAGTGGGGCAGCTAGGTCGTGCAGTGAATAGATCACTGGCCCTGGAGTCAGAAAGATGGGAGTTCAAATCTAACCTCAGACACTTATCACTTACTAGCTGTGTGACTTTGGGCAAGTCACTAAACCCCAACTGCCCTGCCTCCCTCTCCCCACCCCTGCAAAAAAAAAGACAAAGAATGAAAGAACAAAAGTCTTCTGAAGGAAAATTATGATAAAATTTTCTTTCCAACTGTACCTAGTTTGGAATCTCTACTTTGATAGAGTTAGGGTCAAGTTTCACTTCATGCATGAAGCAGAATTTGTTTGATTCTGTGTTATAGATAGAAACTAGTTCATTTTGGGTAAATGCTAAACTAAGAGTAAACTCTGTATTTGAATTGCGTTTCTGGACTTGAATCAATCATGGGGAGGGGTGAGGAGGAGAATAAACCGAAAAAAGAGCAAAGTGGGAGGAAAGAGGAAGGAGAGAATAGGTGGGTGGTTGTTTTCTACAATATCAAACTACCACTTCAATTCATATCTACTGCACATTATTATTTCAAAATGAAAGTAGCACAGAGAGAAGGGTTATAAGAATTCTGAGGTAAAGACTAATTCTACCCATAGGTATTTTTTTCTAGTATCCCAAACAGATTTATCTGTTCATCTATCTTCCTACCCATCTATTATCTATTTTTCTATATAACCATTATCTACCTGTCCTGCTATTTCTAAGAATTCTGCTTCATTTTTTGTCCATTTTGTAAGTTTATACATTGAAAAATAAGTTTTCTCTTCCTAGTGAACCTTCTGGTAATGAAACTTTTCTGACTTAGCTAGCTGGAGTGATCTTCAAATGAGACATGATTTGTCACTTTAGAAGTGCTGGAAGCTTTTTCTATGTTGGGAGGGCCTTTCACAGTTTGTGCTTCATCATGGCCTCCCTTTTGAGAAATCAGGTTTACCTCAAAGTACCATTGAGCAACAGAATTGCCTAGGATCACAAAGGCTGGAATGAAGAAATTTGATATTTGTTGGGAGTGGTACCCAACTATGCTGATGCAATGATGTGGTCTTCAAAGTATCTCATTAAAGCAAAACAAAACAAACAAACAACAACAAAAATTTAAATGTAACTTTTGGGGTCTGTTAATTTGTAAATACCAGTAACCTCACATGTTATCTTTGATCATTTGAAAGACTTTTGAAATTCTTTATAACAAGTAATGAGTTCAGCATTTGTACCTAAAGATGGGGGGAAAAGAAAGAAAGAAAAGGAAATTTATATACAAATTGCTGTATAGGATTGTGTCAAGTGAGATTGTATCCTCATCACATTACAAGAAAAGATGTGATTCATTTGGTCAATTCAGTCAAAACAATTATTCAATTCTATGAAGAATTAACAACAATAATAATTTTACTTATTCAACCAAGTTGTCATTGATTATTCCTTAGTTTTTTGTTTAAAAAAATCCATGTAGCAAGGCTATTTAAAATGCCTATATGTTTTGATTACCCTTTAATCAATAAACAAGCACATATTAAACAAAACATGCTAGTGTATGTACTTTGAAGTAGTACTTAATACATGATAAGTGTTGATAGCTATACAGAAATCAAGAAAAGGTGAGTTAATTCCTGCCCTCAAAAAACTTACATCCCTTTAAGGGAGTCAAGGGTTCCATAAAGCAGAAATGAGAAGGGGGGGATTATAAGCATAGGCAAGAGGGTCAGTTTGTGCAAAAGTGTGAGATAGAATGTTAGGATGAAGAGCAAATCGGGGCAGCTGGGTGGCGCAGTGAGTAGAGTGCCAGCCCTAGAGTTTGGAGGACCTGAGTTCGGATCTGGCCTCAAACACTTAACCACTTAACACACACACACACACACACACACACACACACACACACACACACATACACACACACACACACACACACACACACACACACAACCTAGCCATGTCACCTTGGGCAAGTTACTTAACCCCAATTGCTCTCCAAAAATCAACAAAACAAAAAAAGATAAAGAGCAAGTAGCTCATTTTGGCTAAAATGTAGAATACGTGAGAGGATATAATGTGCAATCAGCCAGGGCTGATAGGTTTGGGTCAGACTCTGAAGGACTTTTTCCATTTTGTGGGCAACTGGGTTTAAGTGACTTGTCCAGGGTCACATAGTAAGTGTATGGGGCTGGATTTGAACTGAAGTCCTCCTGTTTCCAGGGCTGGTGCTCTAATCACTGTACCCCTTAGCTATCCCTATGAAGGACTTTAAATGTTAAATAACTGCTCATATTTTATCCAAAAGGCAATGAAGAGCTATTAAGTTTTCTTGAAAGAATAAGTGACAAAATTAGATGTGGATTTTAGGAATATCAATTTAGTAACTATGTGGAGAATAAATGAAAGAAGATAGAAATTGGAAGTAGGGAAAGTATTCAGAGATTACTGCAATAGTCTAAGTGAGAGGTGATGAGGACCTGATTTCAGTTGCAATGTGAGGACAGAGAGATGAAAATGATATTGAAGGAAAAAATTCACAACATGACATGTGGAAATATGTTTAATATGAATGTACATGTAGAGCCTATATCAGATTGCTTGCCATCTTGGGTGAGGGAGGGAGAAAAAAAGTGGGAACTCAAAAATCTTATGAAAGTTGAATGTTGAAAACTATCTTTACATGTAATTGGAAAAAAATAAAATACAATTAAGTGCAAGTGGTATTGAAGAAGCAATATTGGTAAGACTTGGCACAAATTGGATATGGGTTGTGGGTGAGTGAAGAATCGAGGATGATTCTTAGACTGAGAATCTGTGAGACTAGAAGAATTATTGTAGTACCTTTGCCAAGTATAGCAAAGTTATGGAGAGTGGAACATTTAGGGAAAATGTTAAGTTTAGTTTTAGACATGTATATTGAAAAACCTATGGGACATCCAAGGGCAAAGAAAAACAAGTAGTCTAACATGCAGAAGTGGAAATTAGAAGACTAGATAAGTAAGTTTGAGGGTAATCTGCATAGAAATGATAGATAAATCCATAAAAGCTGATAAAACCAGCTAGAGAGGAGAAATCCAAAAGGAAAGAGACAGTCAACTGAGTAAAGCCTTCAGAGAAACCAAGAAGGATGAGGTATGAGGAAAGATTATAAGATTTAACAATACAAAAAAAGCACTGGTGACTTTGAAATAAATAGTTTCATTTTAATGACTATAAAGGGGTGAAAAGTGAATGGAAAGTGGGAAAGTGGAGGCATCAAGGGGACACTACTTTATTTGATAAATTTGGATTTGAAATGGAAAGAAAATTAGAATGGTTGGGCAGAACTAAGATGGCAGAGTAGAAGCACAAACTTTGCATGAACTCCTGATTCAATCACTTCCAAGACATATAAAAAATGACTCTAAATATACTTTAGAACTATAGAATCCACAAAGTTAATGAGAGAAACAAATCTCCCACTGGAGATAACCTGGCAGGCAGACAGGAAGGGACTGTGTGTTTCAGGGGGCCCCAACCAGTGGCAGCCAGAGCAGACTTCAGAAGAGTGAATCACCAGCAGCTATGGCAGTTTCCAAACTTCTCAACCCATAAACACCAAAAACAAAGTAAAAGACCATTGTGGAACTTTGTTGGAATGGCGGGGAGGGGGTTGGAAGAGCATGGTCTTTTTTTCATGGTCTCTGTCCCCATGAAAAGAAGTGGTGGAGGTATAGCAGCTGTGCCTCATGGTTGTCTCAGGAGCTCCTGGCCTGCAGACTGTAGGGGAACCAAGTGACTATTCAGAGGGTAATCACTCTTGGTTTAACCTGCTTGAATTTGGATTGCATTTTTGGGTGGTGGTCCTGGGGTGTGTGGCCACTAGCCAGAGTTTCAAGGGATTTTAGAGAGGGAGCCCTCCTAATAGCTCTGGCAACTGTGAAAACCCCAGTGATTTGGGACAAAGCTATCTCCATTCTGGAAGTAGAGTTCTACCATATCAAAGGGCTCAAAAGTCAAATAACTGGCTGGCAATATGAGCAAGCAGAGGAGGCACAAACAGACCATAGAATCCTTTGTTGAGGACAAAAAGGATCAAGGCATGGAGTGGGAGGAAGAGAGTGAAGTCAGAACTCTTCCACCAAAAGCCTGCAAGAAGAATATGAACTAGCTACAGGCCATAGAGAAGCTCAAGAAGGATTTTGAAAATCAAGTAAGAGAAATGGAGGGAAAACTGGGAAAAGAAATGAGAATGATGCAAGAAAATCATGAAAAGTGAGTCAACAGCCTGCCAAAGGACACCCAAAAATATACTGAAGAAAATAACACCTTAAAAATGGACTAACTCAAATGGCACAAGGGGCCCAAAAAAGCCAATGAGGAGAAGAATGCCTTAAAAAGCCAAATTTGGCAGATGGAAAAGGAATTTCAAAAACTCACTGAAGAGAATAACTCCTTCAAAAATTAGGTTGAAGCAATTGGAAGCTAATGACTTTATGAGAAATCAAGATACTATAAAACAGATCCAAAAAAATGAAAAAAAAAATTAGAAGGCACCGTGAACTATCTCACTGGAAAAACCACTGACCTGGAAAATAGATCCAGGAGAGATAATTTAAAAATAATTGGACTAGAGGGGGTGGAGTCAAGATGGCAGAGTAGAAATAGCACTTCTGTGGAGCTCCAGCCCACACCACTTCAAAATCATGTTATAGGGGGGACTCTGAATGACCTCTGGAGCTCCAGAACCCACAAAATGACAAAGTGAAGCTAACCGCCTGCATAGGACAGTCATGCAGCCCAGCAGGGAGCAGCCAGCACAGTGCTCTGGGAGCTGAGCCCAGGACCCCGTGAGTCGGAGGTTTTAGCCCCAGGGCAGCAGGATCAGCAGGCAGCTGGGCTGGAGAGACTCCAGAACACCAGCAGCTGTGGCGTTTCCAGAATTACCAACACATAGATGCCACAGAAAAAGTGAGAGGTTAGTGCCCTATGGACTTTGGGACTCATTAGTTGGGAGAGTGTGTGGCCTCCTTTCCTGGGGGAGAGAAGCCACTGAGAAGCTTCAGCACACCCAGGGACACACACTGCAGCTTCAGTTCCTGCCCTGCTAACTATAGGGGGACCTGGAGATCAGTCTTGGGGGTAGTCACTCTTGCTTTAACCTTCTTGGATCTGGATTGCAGTCTGGGGTGGCAGTCTTGGGGTGTGTGACCAGCTTTCCAGAGTGCGTGGGGGCTTCAGAGAGGGCACCCATCTAATACCTCTGGCAGTTGGGGAAACCCCAGAATTTGGGATGGAAGCTCCCTTGGATGGTGGCAGAGTCCTACTGTGGCAACAAGCCCGAAAGTTACATAATTGAGTGGCAACATGCCTAGGCAAAGGAAACAAAATAAACAGAAAAATTCAACATTAGACTCCTATTTTGGGGGCAAAGCAGATCTAAGCATGGAACAGGAGGAGGACTGGGAGGTCAGAACTCCTGCACCAAAAGCCCCAAATGAAAATACGAGCTGGTTAAAGGCCATTGGGGGCCTTAAGAAGGATTTTGAAAATCAAATAAGAGAAGTGGAGAAAAATTGGGAAGAGAAATGAAAATGATGCAAGAAAATTATGAAAGGAGAGTCAACAGCCTTACTGAGGAAAATAACACCTTAAAAATAGACTAACTCAAATGGCAAAAGAGGCCGAAAAAGGCAATGAGGAGAGGAATGCCTTAAAAAGCCAAATTTGCCAGATGGAAAAACAATCTCAAAGGCTCACCGAAGAGAATCTTTCCTTCGAATTTAGAATGCACCAAAGGGAAGTTAGTGCTGTTAAAGAGATCCAAACAAATGAAAGAATAGAAGGCAATGTGAAATATCTTGTGGGAAAAACCACTGACCTGGAAAATAGATCCAGGAAAGACAATTTAAAAATTATTGGACTACCTGGAAGCCATGATCAAAGAAAGAACCTAGAAATCATCCTTCAAGAAATTCTCCAGGATAATTGCCCTGATGTTTTAGAACCAGAGGGTAAAATAAAGGTTGAAAGACTTCAACAATCACCTCCTGAAAAAGATCCCCAAAAGAAAACTCCTAGGAATATTATAGCCAGGTTCCAGAATTCCCAGATCAAGGAGATAATATTACAAGCAGCCAGGAAGAAACAATTTGAATACTGTGGAAATGCAATCAGGATAGCCCAGGATCTGGCAGCTTCTACACTGAGGGATTGAAGAGCTTGCAATATGATATTCCAGAGGGCAAAGGAGCTGGAATTAAAACCAAGAATCACCTGCCCAGCAAAACAGTATCCTCTTTCAGGGGAAAATATGGTCATTCAGTGGAATAGAGGACTTTCAAGTATTCTTGATGAAAAAACCATAATTAAATAGAAAATTTGACGTTCAGATGCAAGAAGCAAGAAATGCTTGAGAAGGTAAACAGGGAAAAGAAATCATCATGAACTTATCAAAGTTGAACCTTTTACATTCCTATATGGAAAAACAATAATTGTAACTAATGAAACTTTTCTCAGTATGAAAATAGTTGAAGAAGGGCCATATACCCTTCTTCATATGAATACATATGTAAATGTGTGTATATATGTTTACAGGTATATATAGATAGAGGACACAGGTCAAATTTAATAGGAAGGGATGATACTTAAAAGGTGAAATTAAGAGGTGAGAGAGGAATATAATGAAAGGAGATGGGGAGAGACAGAATGTGGTAAACTATTTCATATAGAAGAGGCAAGAGAAAATGGTTACAAGGGAGGGGAAGAACAGGAAGGCAAAAAGGCAAAACCTTATTCTCATTGAATTTGGACCAGGGAAAGAATGACATACATACTAAATAGGATATCTGACCCTACAGGAGTGTAGGGGGGAAGGGGATGAGAGGGGGATGATGGAAAGGAGGGGGGGGAGTTGGAAGCACCCACTTATGAAAAGGTACAGGATCAAAATAGGGAATAGATCAAGTGGGAGGTGGGATAGGAGGGAGGGAAATATAATCAGTCTTTTACAATATATCTACTATGATAATGTTTTACATAGCTACACATGAACAATATATACTGAACTGCTTATCTTCCCAGTAAGGATGGGTGACAAGAGAGGAAGCTAATGAATATGGAATTCAAAGTTTTAAAATCAAATTGTAAAAATGTATAAATATTATTATTAATATTATTTTGCATATAATTGGGAAATAAGTTGTACAGGCATTGGGTCACAGAGATTCACCTTGCCCTTCTGGGAGAGTCGAGGTGGGTATGGGAGAAGATATAGGAGAGAGCAGATTTGATGGGGAGATATCCTGTGGGACTGCTATCCTGGTGTGGGAGGTAGGGAAAAAATGGGGGAAAAGTTGAAACTCAATATCTGGCAGAAATGAATGATGTAAACCACAATTTAATAAAGCATTTGGGAATAAAAAATAATAATAATAATAATAATTGGACTACCTGAAAGCCATGACAAAATAAAAAATCCTAGACACCATCTTTGAAGAAATCAAAGAACCATTTAATTAAGAACCAGAGGGCAAAATAGAAATTGAAAGAATTCATCCATCACCTTTTGAAAAAGTTCCCCAAAAGAAAACTCCTAGGAATATTATAGCCAAATGCCAGAGTTCCCATGTAAAGGAGAAAATACTGCAAGCCATCAGGAATAAGCAATTTGAATATTGTGGAAACACAATCAGGATAACACAAGACCTAGCAGCTTCTATATTAAGGGATCAAAGGGCTTGGGATATGATATTCCAGAGGTCAAAGGAGCTAGGACTAAAACCAAGAATCATCTACCCAGCAAAATTGACTATAATGCTACAGGGAAAAATATGGTCATTCAATGAAATAGAAGACTTTCAAGCACTCTTGATGAAAAAAAGCCTGAGCCGAACAGAAAATATAACTTTCAAATACAAGAAGCATGTAAAGGTAAACAGGAAAAAGAAATCATAAGGAACTTATTAATGTTGAACTACTTACATTCCTACATGGAAAAATGATAATTATAACTCATAAGACTTTTCTCAGTATGAAGATAGTTGAAGGGAATATATACATCCACACACACACACACATTTATACATATATATGTATGTATGTATAGGAGGGTGTATGTGTATATAAATATATATGCGAGTGTGGGCATATGTATGTTCGTGTATACATAGAGCGCACAGGATGAGTTGAAGATGAAGGGATGATATCTAAAAAATAAAATTAGGAGGTGAGAGAAGAATGTATTGGTAAAAGGAGAAAGGGAGAGATAGATTAGGGTAAATTATCTCATATGAGAGGCAAGAGAAAACTGTTACAATGGAGGGGAAGAGCATGAAGGTGAAAGGGAATGGGACAAACATTCTCATGAATTTGCCTTAAGGAGGGAATAACATACACACTCAATTGGGTATCTTATCCTACAGGAAAATGGGGTAGGGTAGAAGATAAGAGGGTGGATGATAGAAGGGAGGGCAAGTTGGGGAAAGGGTAATTAGAAGCAAACATTTTGAAAAGGGATAGGGTCAAAGGAGAAAATAGAATAAGTGGGGGTGGGATAGGATGGAGGGAAATATAATTAGTCTTTCACAATATAACTATTATGGAAATGATTTGGGTAACTACACATGTACAACCTGTACTGAACTGCTTATCTTCACTGTGTGTGTGGGTGAGGAGGGTGAGGAGGGAAGAAGGAAAAAAAATCTGGAACTCAAAATTAAAAAAAAAATGTTAAAAAAAGAAATTGTTTTTTTACATGCAATTGGGAAATAAGATATATAGGCACTGAGGTATAGAAATCCATCTTGCCCCACTAGAAAGTTAGGGAGGGTGATGGGGGAGGATGTAAGGGAGAACAGATTGGGGTAAAGGGTATTCAGTGTGCTTGCTATTTTGGGGTGGGCATAGGAGAAAGAGGGAGAAAAATCATAACTCAATATCTTGTGGAAATAAATGTTGGGGACTAAAAATGAATAATTAAAAAAAAGAAAATTGGAGTGGTAGCTTTAGGGGATATAAAGTCCAGTGAAGAGTTTTTGTTTGATTAAGAATGGGTGAGATTTGACTGTATCTGAAAACATCAAGGAAACAACCAGAGGATATGAGAAGCAGGAAATAAAGAAGATAGAGGGAATTATTTCCATGGCAGCCTTATGGAGGTGAGGCAGGGGGATGGAATCAAGGGCACAAAGAAAAGGGTTGATATTGTCAAGAAATACTGTGTTATCTTCTGCAGTTGGAGAAGGAAGAGACAAAGAGGATGGTCATGGAGGTAATTTGAAGTGTTGAATTTGGGATGGGAGATCATAGGATTATATATTTAGAGCTATAAGGAAACTTAGAAGCCAAACAATCAAGCCTACTTATTTTATAGATAAAAGATTGAGACACAAAGAAGTTAAATAATTGTGCAGATCACACTGGTAGTAAGTACCAGAGAATCTAGGTCATCTTACTCCAAATCCAGTGATCTTTCCACTGTGCCATGATGCCCATCAATTAGCAAGTGAGGTAAACTCCTCTCACCTGTGGCGCCCCCAGAATAACTATCACAGGTTTAATGTATACTTAGCTTCTACTCTAAAAGATAGTTTACAAGTCCCCACTGATTCGTTGACTTTTTACTCTAGTAATCCAGTGGACACAATGTGTGCAATGGGCTATTTTCTCCCATATAATAAAGAAGACTCACTCTTTCACATAGCTTCACCGGGGAGAGTGATGTGATGCATAAGCATCACATACGAGGGTCCTACAGAAGAGCATTATGTGTGGAGGGACAACTCATACCTCCAAAACTGCTTTGTAAAATATAAAACACTATGTTATAATGCCCTTTTATAGAAGGGGCTTCAATGATTAAATAAAAGGTTAAAGTTTTGGGGGCGAGGGGAGGCTAGGGATGGCGTAAGGTCAGTGGCGCAGCAGGTAGCAAGATGCCCAAACTGGTGAGGTCTCAGTGTCCTAGAGACATAGTTGGGAAGGATGCAGTTGCATCTGGGGTGGATTGGAAAATGACATCTTGCACTATCTTCCTTTCCTAGTGTGATAACAATTTACTATAGCTAATACCATTGGTATTAAAGATATTATAGAACAGGGGTGGGAACCTGCAGCCTTGAGGCCACATGTGGCCAGATTCTAGGTCCTCAGGTGTGGCCCTTTGACTGAATCCAAGTTTCTCAGAACAAATCTCCTTAATAAAAGGATTTATTCTGTAAAATTTAGATTCAGTCAAAGGACTGTACCCAACAAGCTAGGAGGCCACATGTGACCCTGAGACTGCAGATTCCCCACCTCTGCTATAGAATATTGAGATAGTATTTGACTTACCCATCTTCCAACCTATGGCCAGGGCAGTTCCACATCAGGAAAAGTCCCAAAGCTGAGTACTTTTAGTCTCTCAGGATGAGAAGGAAGTGCATTTGCTGGAGGATGTGGGGGTGGCTGCTCCTAGTGATGAGTGGAAGCAAGGCAAATGGCTGGATGCCCACACTATCTAAGCCTTGGTGTCCTGGTGGGATGACTGGAACAGATGAAGCTTTAAAAAGAAAAAAAAAACACCAACCTAAAAAGAAAATTTCATAGGAAGCATTGATGAAATTGAAAGAGTCATAGAATCTAGCTAAAATATAACGAAATAAAAATCATATCAAATTCTACCACAATGAATTTTTGGAGGGTGGGGTGGAGATAGACGTAACTTCATTATAATGTGGTAGAATCTAATTTTATCAAACACTCCTTAAAAATGCATGTTTTCAGGGGCGGCTAGGTGGCGCAGTGAGTAGAGCGCTGGCCCTGGAGTCAGAAGGACCTGAGTTCAGATGCGGCCTCAGACACTTAACCCACACAAACAAAAACCTAGCCGTGTGACCTTGGGCAAGTTACTTAACCCCAATTGCCCTAAAAGGGGTGGCTAGGTGGCGCAGTGAGTAAGAGCGCTGGCCTCGGCGTTGGGATGACCCGAGATCAAATCCGGCCTCAGAAAATGAGCACCCACACATAAATAATGACTAGCCGTGTAACCTTGAGCAAGTTACTTAACCCCAATTGCTTAAAAAAAAAAATGCATGTTTTCTCAGAACCGAATGTTTCACTATTAACTTCACTATAGCATTTTATATTTCATAAAGCACTTTTATGACAATGCTCTGAAGTAAGTATGACACATACAATTTTTACAATTTATTCAAGCAATCCTCACCTGACATGGCCTCCAGTCCTTACATCATCTTGGTCAGTCTCCTAGCCCTGAAATATAGTTCCTAGAACTGAGCAAAGGATTCTAGATATAGTCTAATGTGGGGAGATTAAAGCACCATGCCACAGTCTTGAATTCTATTGAGGCAGTTACCTGGTACAATATATAGTTGTTGGAGGAGAGGACTTGCCATCAGAATTCATGAATTTGGGAAGATCTTACTTCAAAATGTGACTCAGACACATTAATTGTGGGATTCTGAGCAAGTTATTCAACCTCTTTTAGATTTAGTTTCCTGAAGCCATTCTTCTATCAGAGTTTCAAGGAAATAGGAGCTGACTGGCCTGGCAGGGAAAGGGAATAAGGTAAGTCATAGCCCGAAGTACTGGGGGGCAGAGAAAGAAAGCCCCCCCCAAAAGGTAAGATGAGAAAGAACAATGAAAACAATATATATGTGCTTCACATGTTTGCCTGGGATGTCTCATCTCAAGAAAGAAGTTCAGGAGGAAGAGAAATAGAGTCCACTAATCTGAAAGATATTATGCAAGCAAAATACATTTGCCACTCTTCAGCACTTACCATGTCTTCTTTTTTTCTGTATTATAGATGTGACTACATTGTCATTTTTGGGTCTTCAAGCTTTCTGAGGTCAAGACTCTATTTCTATATAAGCCTTGTGTCTCCCTCAGTCACTATCACAGTGCATTATATATAATAGGGGCTTAAGATATATATGGTGAACTGAAAATGAAAATAACTAATGGGACTAGTATCTATAATATTAGCTACAATTACCTGCTATCATTCTAATAAGAGTCAGAATTACTGGGGCCAAATTTCTAGCTGGAAGAAGTAATGTGGTATAGTGGATAAGCTCAGCAGTTAGAAGAATTGGTTTCTAATTCCAGCCCTGTCACTTACTCACTAGGTAAGTGTTAGTTCTGACCCTGTGCTTTGTCATCTATAATATGAACAGTGGGGTATCCAAATGGCATCTATGGATCTTTATAGCTTGTAAGAGAACGGGAAATAGATCTAGAATTAGGAGAGTACCTAGAGGTCATCTCTTCCAACCCTCTCATTTGACAGATGAGGACAGTGAGGATCACTTAGTTTGAGTGATACTAAGGGCAAGGTACTCAGGTTATATGGAGGAGACTTGTGATTCAAACTCAGGTTCTGTGACTCCAGGTTCAGAGCTCTTTCTACTCTACTGCTTTGCCTTTTGCCAGCCACGAATCATATGCACCAAAATGTCCTCTGTGGTAGTGTCACCCAATGATCAATAAGGAGCTATACTATAGCTTTTGAGCTGTGGGTTCATTTTCAGGGTTGGACATTATCTTTATTAAAATGAACATCAGCTATGAATATATCTGAAATGGGAGGAAAGGCTCTGTTGCTACTCTGGCTGGGTGCATATGACAGAGGCTGAATCATACAAGAATAAAAATGTTCAATTGGTCTCATTCCTGGTGGGGCTTTCATAAAAGTATAGAGAAGCACAAGGATCAGCCTCAGCGATCAGACTCATGTGAGATCTTAGACTTAGCGCACTCACCTGGGATACTTGTCAAGTTTGTGGGTGACATTAAACTGGGAGAGGTGGGCAGGAGATGACAGAAATAGGAGTTACAATGTTCTTGACAGGATAGGAGGGTGATCTAAAACCTAGTAAAAGTAAAGTTAGCAGGGATAAAGTGAGATTTTATACTTAGGTTCAAAACATTAATTGTAAAAGTATAGAATTAGGGATATATAGCTTTTTTAAGGTCAGAGTTTTTGACAATAATAATAATTAACAATAATAACATTTGCATAGCTCTGTAAAGTTCACAAAGTGTTTTGAATTAATAATTTAATTTGTCACAAAACCCTGGGAGGTAAATACTATTATCAGTTTTCCATCTGCATGCCTTTGCATAGGTTGCCCTCTGGCATGGAATTAACCTTCCTCAACTCCACTTTTTATAACCCATTACCTTCAAAGATCAGCTCCTATTCCATTTGCCTTTCCCATCCCCCTCTAGCAGCTAGTCCTTCCCTTGTAATATATTGATTTTTTAAAATATATTGTGGATGTATGTCTTCCCCCTATATAATGTAAGGTCTATTAGGACAGGAATCTAGGAAGCACTTAAATGTTTGTTTGATTGCTGGATTACTTCATCTTGGACTTATACCCAGTGGTTTACCCAGTGATTACTTGCTTTTCTCAGTTTTGAGTTATGCAGGTCTCATTTTAACTCTAACTGTGCTATTTTAAATATCTATTCACTTCATGTAAGTGAAAAATAGGCCTTTTGAAAAAAAAAGTCAGGGTTCCCTGCTCTATCATAGTGGTATACATTGTAAAAATGTGAGGGTGGAAATCAACCGACCAGAAGAGGTTGATCAGTCAGCAATAGTGTAGGATTATGGATCAAATGTCCATCCTTTATGGCCAATTGTGGGGCTGGTTTCAAATAGTCGTTTTTCAGTCATATCTGACACTATGTGACCCCATTTGGGGTTTTTTGGCAAAGATGCTGGCATGATTTGCCACTTCCTCCTCCCATTCATCTTACAGATGAGGAAAGTGAGGCCAATAAGGTTAAGTGACCTGCCCAAGATGACACAGTTAGTGTTTGATGACATATTTAAACTCATGAAGATGAATCTTCTTGATTCCAAGTCTAGTGCTCTTTCCACTATACCACCTAGCTGCCCCAGATTTTGACACTTCAAGGCAATTATAACCTAAACTCTAAGCAGATGTCTTTGGGAAAATTCACCCATATCCAAGATAACTATCTCCAATCACTCCAGATCACCTAATGACTGGAGCAAGTAGCCTGGAAGGATGTGCTCTGCCTTCTAGGAATGAGGCCAGTTAAGGAAAAGCCCCACTCAAACTTTTTTTAAAATTTTGGGTAGGACAGAGTGAGTCACACAGGATTACAGGCGTTCATAAATTGGGATCACCAATTAAAATCTCATTACATCCTTTTACTTCAAAAAATATATATTCATTACAAATTTAACAAATAGCGAAAAAGACAATCTGCACATGGAATTTACAGTGTACACCTTGTTTTTATTTTTAAACATATAGTAAATTCAATATGTAACTTTAAAAGCTGTCCTGCTAGTTAAATGCCTGGGTGTTGATTTAGTCCTCTTTGGTGCTGGACACTAGTCCAGCCCTATTGCCTGCTCTGGGTCTGCACTGCTTACATTCTTTGCCTTTTACCTGCCTGTTTCTGCTCTGACGTTCTTCAGAATTTTGTCAGTCTTCTTATGTAGTCTTGACTGAAGAAGGTGTTTATAGTAGTCCACACCTCCCACCTTTAGAAAAAAAAAAAATATATATATATATATATGTAGAAATAAATAGTTTCTTCTGTTGAATTTTTAGAGTTTTACTGCTATGTTTGTGATGGATCTAGGCTTAACTAGTCCTAACAAGCCCACCACCCACAATTCCTTTGTTCAAATTTGTTACATTATTTCCTCCTCCCCCCTAAAAAAAAAAATCCTCCCCTCTTCTAAATTTCTCTATTTATCCATTCACTCAGATTTTCCACTGTGATATCATCCTTGACTCTCCCTCATCCTGTATTTCCAATTAGTTGACAAATCTTGTTATTTCTATATCCAAAGTATCTCTTAATCTATACCTTTTTGTCCACTCACACTGCCACCACCAAATCTCATATAATAGTCTTCTAATTGGTTTCCCTGCCCTTAGTATCTCCCTATTCCAATACCTCCTCCACAGATTCCAAACTGACTCCCAAAAATGCAGGTCAAATCATCTTTCTCCCTCCTCCTTATATACAAGTTACTCCCTATGGATTCTAGGATCAAATATTATTTCATCTCTATTATATCCTTTTTAATATCTTTTTGTGAATATAATAATATACCACTGTATTACTATAATAATACATTTATTTAATTTATAAGTAAGTAAATTATGCTCATATTTGTAGAGTACACTCAGCAATGATTTACTAAACAGAGTACATGATCAAAAACGTTTGGAGACTTCTGCTATAACACATTTAGGACACAAACGTTGATCCCAGAAGGACCAGTCAACCACCACAGGAATGCACGCAAGTCTTGTTGACAAAGTAAAAAATGCCCCAGCAACATAATTTCCAACCTTTTGCAAAGCTTAGAAATGGGGACACAGCAGGGTAATAATGTCGTCATTCAGATAGTTCTCTCTAGAGGAAAAAAAAAGGCCTTACTCATTTTCACTTACTGCCTCCTACAAACCAGATTTGGCTACTATCCCCCACACTCTGACATCTAACTCTTTAAAGCCAGTATGCAAAATGCTTAGGCGGTATTATTCATCAGCTCCCTTAAAAATTCATTTGAACTTCTATATTTATAGCATTACACAAATAAAAATACCCATGAAGCAAGAATAAACACTATGTCTCAAAAGTATTTCAGGCCAGCGGTGTGTAGGAAACTTTAGAAGTGGGCAGCAAGGATACTGTACACACTGCTTTTTATTTATGATCCACACCTTGAGTCCTGGGCAGAGCAGGGCAGTTGTGTATTCCTTTAGAAGTCCAATTCATCCGGGAGTCAGGCAAGGGGGACAACTGAAAGAAATGGCTCAGTTAGTTGTGGTAAACCCTGGAATGTAAATGAGTGTAATTTAAGTTATTTTCCCCCTGGCTCACACAGTATTCCAAACTGTCAAAAGGTGAGCATGGTCATCCCACCAAAAATAAGTTCACTATATCCTTCATTTGAACACTTCATGACTCCTAGTTGGAAATATAGGAGTGAATTCTATCCTGGTCTTCCCATTCCCCACCCAGAGAGATGATGTCCTCAGAGCTCCCAACAGCTCAGCCCCCCTGGTAAAGAAGTCTATCACCATCCAGAAGCCTGAAGAGTAATATGTCCTAATGATCCAATACTGAATTGAACTAAATTGGCACCTCGGAGGAAAATTGTAGTTGTGCCCTTTTCAGACACAACTACGATCTGTAACTTCTGATGGCAAAATGCTTATAAGCAGAATCATCTAGGTTCTTTGTTTCAGATCTGATTTTCATCAGAAAGAGGCCAGGACTACTATTACCTCCATTTTGAAAGAAGAAAGTTATATGGGAGTTAAGAGACTGAGGTCATGTCCATATCACAATCTGTGAGAAGCAATCCAGAAAAGTGAATAAGGACTTGGCCCAGGAGTCAGAAAGAAATATTAACATTAAAGTCCTGTCTCTGATATATACAGGTTATGAGACCCTTGACAGCTCTCTTTACCTTAGTGACAAAGATAGCTCTCTAAAGTTATAGAGTTATAGATCTGTGCAGTTAGAGAGACTCTTCTCACTGAGAGTTCTCTCCACTAAGGAAATCACATGTCCAGGTCTCCACAAACCTATCTCTGGAGTGAATAGATGTGCCTAGCAATTTTCTTCATTGACTCCCACCCTGTTCCTCTCTGAACAAATATATTTTCCAGTTCTCTGGTGGCGAAAGAAAAAACTTGTTGGAATGTTTAAAAAATAGAACAATTTATTTTAAATTATCACAGTCACTGAGGAAGGTGAGGAAAAAGATGTTTATAGTGCTCATAAGAATAAACATTAGAACAGTAGTAAAAGGTGAAGATGAACTGAACTCTAGACAATGCATCAATACATCATTAAATTGAGAACTGCTTCCTGCACAGACAGTCTTGACAGGAACTGGTAATGAAAGAAAAGTGGGAGATGTTTTGTAACAGTGTCAACAGAAGGAAAATCTGTATCTGAACTTAAGTCATATATTCATTTCTACTTCATACTCAGTTTTACTTTCAAGATCAAAGTGCAAGACAACCGTATATGTTTACATCTCTGCGTATATGTGTGTGTGTTTTTACAGGTTTGCCAATATCTATCGATTGCTACTATGCTACCTAGTCAGGGGGAAAATGCTAGATGTACGTGCCTGTATATAGCCAAATTTTGCCCAAATGCAGAGAAAATCTCTTCTCAAAAAGTTGATATCCCTTGAGATTGGTCTAAAGGAATCTCCCCAAAGCAAATTGGTTCCTTTGATCTTCCATTGTAATTACTGGACTGAGCCAGGGGTGGGAGTGAGGGGGAGGTAATTGAGGGAAAGAAGTTTACAAGTTTGCTTTGTTTTTCGAAAGTTTTGGGGAAATTGTCAAACTTTTTATTCTTTGGTATCTTGCTATCAGTATTTTCTTTCTTATTGGCAAATCAGCAGATGAAAGACTTGGAAGTTTGCTTTGGTCATGTGCTTTTGAGAGTGTTGATTCCTTTAGAGAATGAAATTGAGGCAAAGATCCTTTTTTAAGGGGTCTCCTGGAGGAAAACTGAGAGAAGTGAGGCTAACATAAAGTAGGGGAGTTGATGATGAATTATTTTTTTTTAGAAATCTGATAGCCAATATTGATTCTAGATTTGAGGAAGAAATCTTTTTCTTTCCCTATGAAATGAGTACTAAAATGTCTTGTCAGGAAAGTCCATTCAGACCTGCTGATGTGATATGGGAAAGGCTAAAAAAAAAAGCACAGCTAGAAATCAATCCACAATCATTTATTTAGCACCTACTACATGCCAGCTTTGTGTTAGGAATCTGACTACAGAAATTAGTCGGTTCCTGCCCTCAATGAGCTTAAATTCTTCTAGAATCAAATCTTTTTCTCAGGGCTATTGTCAGGAAAGCAATTTGTAACTGAGAACTATAATCCTATTTTTTCTCCTTCATTAAAACTGTGGGCCAAGATACTAGTGGAACTGGGTGGTTAGGGCTTTTATACCCCTAACTCTATTTGCATAATACAAGCCTGAGGCAGTTTGGGTTAACTTTGCCCCTAAGTTGGTGACGTTGTGGACCTTTTGGGCAAGAAGAGTATAAAACTTGTTTTGTTTTGTTTTGTTTTTCCTCACATTCCTGCACTATTGTTTTTTGTCTCCTTGGGGAGGGAGTTTTTATATATTCTTTTCTTTTTTAACTCCTTTTACCTGAGAATGCTAAAATATTTTTTAAATAAAAATATGGTTTGTTTAATCCCGTGGGATCTAAGTGATCCATTACAGATGGTCCAAAAGTGAATACTAAACCCTGAAGTCCTGTTCAGATGTCAATTCATGGTGTAGAGACCTTGGATTCTCAGAGGCCATGCCTATGGTGCATAATCTCTGGTAGTTTTACCTAGTTCAAAAGCCTTCAAATCTGGACCCCAGGGATGGGCTATATCTGTCACCCAAGAATCAAACTACTTAAAAGTTTAGAGAAACTCATTACCAGATGTTTGGAAACCATAGAACAAATTGTTTTGGACATTTCAGTTTACAAAACTATCCAGAATCATCATCATCATAATCATATTGTCCTGATTTTGTTTTGCTTTATTTTGTTTGTCTCATGTTTCTAGCCTGGACTAGTAATTTCTTGGTGTAGGTCGATCTTCCTGAGGAAGTAGACTTTCTTTAATGGAGATCAGCAATTATGCTACTTATAATTTTGGAGAGTTGCCTGAGGGAATGAGAGGTTAAGTGACTAGCCCAAAGTCCCACAGATAATATGTGTCAGAGGCCAAGTGTTCCTAACTTCAAGTCTGGCCCTCTATCTACCAGGATATAAACCTAGTAATGAATTGTTAGTAAAAACAACATAAAATGTAGAGGTAATAAGTAGTTTTATATGACAGAAAATAAGAGGAAGGATGCCTTACTTGTAGTCATCCTAGTGAACATTATTTTTCCAGCTACTCTTTCCACTTTGCTTCTGCTGCTCTGACTGATTTCAAGTCCACTAAGATGCCCCTCCCAGGATAAGCCCATCACTTCTAAATTCACCATCATGCTGCTAACTCAAGTATAGATTGTCCCCACCTCCCTCCATCTCTTCTCCCTTCTGAATGGAAATCTCCATCTTAAATCTGAACATTCAAATTGCAAAGGATCTTATAGATAGATGACCTAAGACAATTCCCTCATTGCCCCATTTTAAAGATTAGGAAACTGAGAGGTTGGAACATGCTAGGAACACAGAATCAAGTTTTTGATGTTTGCTTTTGTTTTTTCATCTGCTTCTCTGGTGTTACTATTAAAGGAAATCTCATGCTCTACTAATGCAGATCACCAACCACTCTGATTTAATACTCTTAGAAAGTTAGCTGGGCATTTACTGAAAGGTTACTCATCTTGCTAAGGGGTTACATAACTAGTATATCTCAGAGACAGGATTTGAACTCAGGTTTCCTTATTCTATATCCAGTGCTATCCCTACTGCACCAATATCTCTTTCTCGTGTCCCTTGTGAGTTCAGATCCTGCCTCAGATACTTAATAGCTGTGTGACCTGGGGCAAGTCACTTAACCCTGTTTGCCTCAGTTTCCTCATCTTTAAAATGAACTGGAGAAGGAAATAGCAAACCATCCCAGTGTCTTTGCCAAGAAAACCCCAAATGAGGTAATGGAGTGTTGGACATGGCTGAAAAACAACTGAATAATAACAAAAAATTCTCAAAATAAATGTAAAATTACTCATGGACAAGAACCATTTTTTTTTTCAGTTTGTTTCTACATAATGCTTAGAACAGTACTGAGATTTTAGTAGATTTTCTTTCTTTTTTTTTTTTTTTTTTTTGGTTTTTGGAGGGCAGTTGGGGTTAAGTAACTTGCCCAAGGTCACATGGCTAGGTTTTTGATTGTGTGTATTAAGTGTCTAAGGCCGGATCCGAACTCAGGTCCTTCTGACTCCAGGGCCTTCTGACTCTACTCACTGTGGCACCTAGCCGCCTGAGATTTTAGTAGATTTTCAATAATGAATTATTAATTAATTAATGACACATTTATTTAGCACTTACTTTGTGTGAGCACAGGGTATACAAATAGAAATCCCTTGCTCCTGAAGAGCTCACATTGTAATGAGGGGGAACATATTTGGAAGGTAAACTAATATTTGTCGGTTGATTAAATTTACTCAGAAAAGTATACATGACTACTATAGTGGATTTTTTTTAGACAATTGACATTTTACTGCATCATATGGTCACAATATAATATGTCTCTTTCCCGAAAAGCAGAGCTAATGACAGTCAGAAGATGAAAGGTCTTGTATGAGAAAAAGCAAGGAGGCCAGTATTACAGACTCTAAGAATATGTGGAGGGCAAGTGTAGGAAGGTGGAGGTGGATGCCAGAGAGGATGGGGGCAAGAATAAGTTTATGAAGAGCTTTGAATACCAAAGAGTAAACTTTGTAATTATCTTGGAAGTGATATGGTACCTCTAATGTTTATTGAGTTAAGGGGGAAGAGGAATTACATGTTCAGACCTGAAGTTTCAAAGTGAAGTAGTTTATAGTTAAGAATCAATGCCGTGGGGGGGGGGAGGGGGAAAGGGCAGCTAGGTGATGCAATGAATAGAGCATCAACCCTGGAGTCAGGAGGTGCTAAGTTCAAATCCAGCCGCAGACACTTAACACAAAAACTAACCATGTGACCTTGGGCAAGTCACCTAAACCCAATTGCCCTGCAAAAAGCAAAACAAAACAAAACAAACAAACAAACAAAAAAACCAATCAATGCCATGTAAAGAGAAAGTGCATCAATGATGCAAAAATGGAGGGAAGGGGGACAAAGCCAAATCATGCACCTCATTTATGTTACTTTTGCAGGAGTTCTAGGATCAAATTATCATTCTGAAGGTCAATTTTTACCTTCATAATACCACTTGCATTCATCCCTTTATCTCCCTTGACCCTCATCATTTTCCACCTGGACTGTATCGATACAGACCTTCCACAAGTCTCTCCTTATTCCAATCCCTCCTTCACTAAGCCATCAAAGAGATCCTGTTAAACCATAGGTCTGACCACATCAGTCCCTTACTCAATAAATTCCAATGGCTCCCAATTATCTCCAAGATCAAATATAAAGTTCTCTGTTTGGCATTTAAAGCCCTTCATAACTGACCCCAACCTCTCCAGTTTCCTTATATTTTATACTGCAACACCTATTCTTGGATCCAATAGTGCTGGTCTCTTTGTGGTTCCTCAGTTAGGACACTCCATCTCCTAACTTCATCCAAGATACTGTTTTATTGTACTTCAAAGATATTATGTCTCTTACAAATTGAAGGTTTGTGGCAACCCTGCATCTAGCAGGGTGGTTGGTGCCATTTTTCCAACAGCCTGTACTCACAGTCATGTCTCTGTGTCACATTTTGGTCATTCTCACAATATTTCAAACTTTTTCATTATTATTATTTCCATTAGGGTGATCTATGATCAATGGTTTGGGATGTTGCTATTGAAATTGTATTGGAGCTCCATATAAGACAATGAACTTAACCAATAAACGTTGTGTGTGTTCTGAATGCCCCACTGACTAGCAGTTCCCTTGTCTATCTCCCTCTCCTCTGGCCTCCCTATTCCCTGAAACACAACAATATTGAAATTAGGCCAATTAACAAACTTACAAGTGTTCAAGTGAAAAGAAAAGTCAAGTGATGAAGCAAACTTCATTGTTATCTTAAGAAATTGCCCCAGTGACCCAAACCTTCAGAAACCACCCACTCCTCATCTCTGCCTTTTAGTTTCTTCCTTCTAGTCCTAGGTAAAAATCTTACCTTCTCAAGGAAACTTTCCCAGATTTCCCCTTAATTCTCGAATGGGAGATTCTTGAGATTGAGATTGATTTTTGTTTATTAGTTTGCTTTGGTTTTAGTTTTTAGCCTTTCCTTGTATCCCCAGTACATAATATCATGCTTAGCAAATAAGAGGTGCTTAATAAAGCTGTGGATAGATTGATATCCTGTTACCCTACTGCAGTGGTGCTATTGACCAGAGAAATAGGCAAAAACCATGTGATTTGAAGGAGAAAGAAAAAAAAATGTCAAAGCCTTTCAATTAATGCTGTTTGGACTGCAGTTGGGGCAGGGGCAGGACTCTTGGTGGGCAGCATTACTCAGTTATTTCCCGATCTGGGCTATAAGGATGCTTTCAAGTTTAGATTCTATGACCGAGATCATCTCCCATCCTGCCTGTTATAAGAGGCCTGCTTTAGCTCCTTTGATCTCTGCTGGGAGGCCACTGTTCACTGCTGTTGGGAAGCGGTTTCAAATCATCAGGTCAGCCAGATCTTTTGAAGCTAGAGCCATTTATTCAGTAGTTAGGACACCAACCACAAGCAGCCAGAGAAGCCTGAATGGGATGTCTGGAGCTGGTCATTAAGACAGGGCTTTACTGTTTGTGGTCTTCAGCTGCCTTAGGAACACCACAGGGAAAATGAAATGATAAATGTGCATTCAGGGCAGTTATATAATTTACTTACAGAAGATCTATATACAGAGTAGCTGTTTGAGCATTGAATGTTTGATTGCAAATACATCCCTAGCACCATTGTAAATAGCTGTTTTAGGGCTGGAGTGGGGGAAGGGAAATCCAATGGTGATGACAGCTATGAGTAATCTACCTGAAGCTTAGCAACTAATATAACCACAGGTATTTTATTGTTCACAAAATAGGATAGCTCCTGGCTTAACACATTCCCGAAGAGCTCAGTTAACTCTAATTGCACACTTGTAGAGAAAGGGGCCAATGCCTCTCAGTTTATTGCTCAGGATTTCACTAGAAGTGTTCAACTTCTGGTTGGAGGCAAATTTTGAGTGAGGTCAGGTGTTAAATAATGGCTAGAAAGATGGTAATGTTTTTTCAATGTCAGGCTTGGGTTTCAGGCTCTTAATCTTAACTTACCCAGTCAATTTGCTCAGGCACAAAAATATATAAAAATATGAAAGCAGGGTCCCATTTTAATTGGAACAAGAAATTTCCTCCACTATAAAACTGAAAAGAAATATTTGGAATATATCCATTCTGAGAGGTTGAATGCAATAGTGAATATAGAGCTGACTTCAGGAGTCCTACCTCTGACCAGCTGTAGGATCATGGGTGGGTAAATCCCAACTTTTCTGACTTCCTTAAGGTGTCAGCTAAGATCCTACTTTGTGCAAGAAAGCTTTCCCAGGCCTCGTCCATCTAAGCATCTTTCCTCTGAGATTGTCTGCAATTTCTGCTGTCTGTATCTTGTTTGTACATAGTTTATTATCATGCTGTCTGCCCCATTAGACTGTGAGTCTTTAATGGCAACAATTGTCTCCTGCTTCCTTTCTTTGTGGTGCATGAGTGGACAGATAGAGCTTGGGCCTGGACACAGGAAGCCCTCAGTTCAAATACAGCCTTAGACACTAGCCTTGTGACCTTGGATAAGTTATTTAACCCCTATTTGCCTCAGTTTCCTCAACTGTAAAAGGGGGACCATAATAACACCTACCGCCCAGGTATTTTGTGAGGATCAAATGAGATAATATGTGTGAAGTGCTTAATACAATGTCTGGCACACAGTAGGAACTTAATAAAAGTTTGTTAATTTAATTTGATTTAAATTCTCAATGCTCCCACGTTCGTCTCTAAAATCCTATTTTCTAGAACAGTTGCTGATCCATACCAATGGAGCCAATTTTGTCACTGAGACCTACCTGCCTTTATTAAATCACATATCCCTTCCAAAAAAAAATGAACAAACGAAAAATGAGATGAATCTGTTGTTTTTAGTTGCCATCGCTGAGGAAAACCTAGTGGTTTTGAAGTGACTAAAACAGTCTTTGACGTTTGGTTCTTCTAGCTAGAGGCAGATGTGAGGAGGACCCTCTCTCTGTGTTCTTGTGGCAGTGTGTGCCAGGATCCAAACTGTTTCATATTTAAGCAGATTACATCCTGTGGAAAGATACATTTTCATGCTAGAATTAGTGTTTAATCCACAGAAATGATAAGATCTGGTAAGTGAGCAAGGGGGAAAAAAATCCCATCTCTACCCCAGTCCCCCAAAGCCTGTTGAATTGTGTGTTTACATTGCAATCAGGCAGCAAGGTCGACAGCGGAGGGTTCTCTGCAGGTACTGTTAGTCTTGGAAGCTATTG